>JAJJWX010000060.1:0-111381 GCA_023529315.1 Papaver bracteatum
ATCTTGAAGTTAATATGTACCGACTTAATAAAGGAATGGAGAAGTCAAATAGAAGTCAATCATCTTACGTGCGTTTGGATTCAGTGAAAGGCAGAGTGGAGGTCAGCGCTAGATCAATTTGCTCTTTCCCTTCTTGGTATTATGAAAATATCAAAGCGAATATGAATTTCTTGGCGATGCTCGGGATGCGGTTGTGCTAACGAGTATGAGAGTAGCTTGTGCTAGAGTCGAAGGTATATATTTGCTTTGTCGGGTGTGATTTTCATGCTTCGCGGATCTAACCCTCGGTTTTGTTTTCGGAGCTCGAGGAGCTGACTTCTGCTAGCCGATTGAAAAACTTAGCAAGGCTTCGATGCGAGGCTAGGCGATCTCAGCCTTGCGTTGGCGCAACAGGAGGTCAGGCCTCGTATTTCAAGAGGCTTGGCTCCGACTAAATGATCACCTTGCAGCTCGGATTGGCCTCTTTGGAAGTGAGACAGATGCATCTGCTGCTGTTGTCTCGAAGTTGAGATCACGTATGCATTACAATTACGTACAAAGCTCTCGTTGTCGGCTAGCCGAGAGGCAGAACATAAGTGCTTGGCCAAAGATACGAGCATGAACTTCCGGATAGAGCATGGTTTGGAAAGCACTATCCTCGTCGTCCTAAGCCTTCGGCCTGCCGTGCGCTCTTCGGTCCTTCTTGAGGTGGGAGCGTTCCTTCACTTGAGGAGAGCCCTGCGGTGGCGCGGAATCGTCCAAGTAGATTCTTCTGTTTAGTTGTAGAAAGTTGATCCTTGTTGATTATAGAGTTCTTGCTTACGATCACGTCGAACTTCTTTAGCTTAATTTGTTTTCTCTTTGCATTGTCTTGTCGAGCTTGTAATCAACTCTTACTGGAATGGATCATCGTTTGTTGGTTAGTTTTGTTAGTTATCTTGACATCTGTTACCTGTGGATTAACCCTTAGCAGGAGCATTCTTAGATGGTGCTGGAGTTGGTGCGGCAGTTCTAGGATATGGGGTGTTACTATGTACATGTCCCTCATTCCAGTCGACTCAGTGACCTTATGTTTTGAGTATGATGCGAAGGTATGTATCTTAAGTGAACATCTTGAGACCGAGATACCTATTGCTAATCCTTGGCGAGAAGGGATTCCCGGCAGTGGTGGTGGTGCAACGTTCTAGGATATGGGGAATGTCACTATGTACATGTCCCTCATTCAATCGACCCGTTGACCTAATTTTTGAGTGCGATGTCCGAAGGTGTGTACCTTACGTGAACATCTTGAGACACTGTCACTCCATTGGCTAATCCTTGATCGGAGGATTCCCAGTGACGGTGAGGAGTCGATCATGGCGTTCTAGGATATGGGGTGTCACTATGTACATGTCCCTCATTCAGTCGACCAGTGACTTAGAATAGTTGGAGATCTGCTTTTCATAGATATATGCAGAAAAAGTTTATTTCATTGATTTATTGAGGCACTGCTATTCCTCGTCGAGAGATAGAAACATATCGAAAAGCATCGTCTTCTTCATACGGTATTCTTCTGCTGATTCTGCAGACTGCGTTGTGATTTAAGGATGGTATGGCTTGAGATACTTGGCGTTCCATGGATGGCGGAGGACTTCCCTTTTAGGTTGTGCGAGGTAATAGGATCCGTTTCTGCTATATCTTGTATGACATAAGGTCCTCCCATGTTGGTGCCAGCTTGCCCCACTTCTTTTCTCCTTGGTATTGGGGTATGGTTCTCAGCACATACTGTCCTTCCACGAAATTCCTAAGTTTAACCTTTTTGTTGTATTCCCTTGCTAATCTTCTTTGGTAATTCTCCATCTTTTGTAGTCTTGCTTCTCTTCTTTCTTGAGATCGTCGAGTCTTTCCGAGCATCATGTCTGTTGTGAGGTTCTTTTCCATGCTTCTGTCTTTGTGGTTGGCATGATGATTTACTGTGGGGATGACGACTTACTGCTCAGTAGGTCAGCAAAAAGGGATTCCCTATAGTGACCTTCGGGTTGTTGGTAAGCCCACAAGACATTGTGCGATTCTTTACCTTCACAGCCTTTGTGCTCGTCAATTGTTTTTGAGAATAAGAACGTGGTTTGTTTGTAGCCTGCTGCCTTCATTGCTTTGAGGGTATATTAGCGTAGATTATTTGTTCGGATTTTAAAGTGTCGAATAGTGATTCGATGTTTTACCTTGTAATTGTTTACCATTGTATGAGACAAATCAATCTCGTGGGATTCTGACCAAGATTGTATTACGAGAAAGATGAATGTGAAGATGTCCCCAGTGTGAGGATTGGCCAAAGCTTTGGCTTCTACCCATTCTTGCGAAATAGTCAGTGGCATTATCAGAATCTTACTTTTGTATGCTGATCAGGGTCTGATGTCTATGGCCCCATCTTAAAAATTACCAAGGACTATCTCTTGAGTTTAGCATTATTCTTTGGTGCGTGGATTCTTCTCAGAAGCAGCCGACATTCTTCGCACACCTTTTGACATCATACAGCCATCGTCGTATCGTTGTTGTGATAATACCCTTGTGTTTTTCCTTGTCATCTAGGGATTTCATCACTTTGTGATTCCAACGTCTCCTACGATGGATATCTTTTAACAGTGTCCTTGATATATGGATAACCATAGTAACAAAAGGTCTGAGGAAAGATTTTTTGTATAAGAATCTCTCCCATTAAATCGTACCTTCTACTTTTGATTGAATCTTTCTGCTTTGTTTTGAATCTACTGGGTAAAATTCCCTCTTTAGAAATTGGTGGATACATCTCCGGAGTCTTCTTCTCGTGAAGTCTATCGTCTTCATTTTCTCTTGTCATGATGTCATCTTCTTGAAATGCATTATTGATGTTTTCTCCCTAAGTAAATGCGTCATATATCTCCCTTCGCGTTATCTTCTGCTTGGCAGCAGGGTTCACGGAGGATTGATGGCTCGTAAACTCTTGTGATTTTGATTACTTCGATATCTTTGTTTTTCAACATAGATGAGATGTATGCTAAAGCGTCAGCGATGCTGAGCTCCTTTCTTAAGTGGGAATATGATGTTTAGTATTTGATCATGATGTCTGAGACTAACGTCATGTATCAAAAGGTCTAAATCTCATATACATTATACTCATCTCTATTTTCGATGACGATTCGTGGTCGGTCCGACGTACACATTGTTATCGTTTATTACCAGCATGAGCATATACACGACTTCGTACTCGACGATATTGTTGGTGTGTTCTTTGAACTCTAAATCTTGAATACATGGATGATTGATCTCCGTGGGGGTAGTGATTATGATACCTATGCCGCTCCTTCTTTGTTCCTCGAGCCATCGACAAAAGATTTCCAACATCTTGGGTTTTGAAGCTCGAGGACATCTCTGAGATCTTTGTACTGTTTGCCCTTTGATAATCCGTGTATTGGGCCTTGATGTGGATTTCTTCCGTTCTCTAGTGGTAGGTGATCAGGAAATGCTAAAACTTGGGACTTAAGGAATGTTGGAGCTCGTGTATGATGTTGTCTTGGTCGAGATGAGTATTCCATTTTGCAATTCTCCTCGTTTTCTGCACTTTTGAGGACGACTTCTAGCGAGGACTTTGCGAGGGACGCGGATGTAGTGTGTTAGGAAGTAGGTCCTTAGCTTTTGGGTAGCCCATACTAATGCCAAGATGAGTTGTTCGATCTTTGTGTAGTTTCTTTCATAGTGTTGAGAGTTTCTTGACGTAGTAGATGGGCTGCTCTATCTTCGTGTTGGTTTTACCAACACCTGTGACCTGCATTCTCTGTTCTTGCTATGTATAGGTCGAGGACCTCCTCGGAGTCGGCTTTTGCAAGATGGGTATCCACAAGGTAGTCTTTGATTTCTTTGAATGCTTCTTCGCATTACGTAGTCCATTCAAATTTGGTCCCTTTTTAAGGATGTTGAAAAAGAGCTTGCATTTATCACGAGGACACTGGATATGAACCTTCCTAGCGCTGCTAGAGGCGAATTTGAGCCTTTGGACTTCTTTCAGACTTCTTGGAGGCATTTCAGCTATATTTTTTGTATTTTTTGGCGGTCTACTTTGATGCCTCGTTTAGTTTAGATGTAGGAATTTCGAGTAACACCTGAGGTGCATTTTCCGGATTTACCTTCATGTGTTATGTTTCCTCATTTGCCTAAAAATATCTTTTAGATCTTGATGATGATCTTTTCATGGCTTACTTTTGACCATCATATCGTCACGTAGATTTCAAGGTATTTAGATCTGTGGCCCAAAAATAAATCCGACCATCCTTAATGCGTTTCCCCTGCGTTTGGTCAAAGAAGGGCATCCTTACAGCTTGATAGATTCCATGCGGTGTGTAGAATGATGTGTCTTGATGGTCTTCTTGATAAGAACACCTGGTTGTACCAGATGCTCTTAGTCCATAAAGGACATCTCTCTCCTCCATTACCATAAGTACCATAAGCAGGTTAATTACGATGCTTGGCAGAATGGTGTCCTTGGGACAAGCTTTGTTGAGGTTGGTGAAATCGATGCATATTCTCACTCCACCATTCTTTTTAGGTACGATGACCATGTTGGAGATCCATGTTGGGTATTTGACTTCCTTGATAAATCAAGCTTCTAGTAATTTACAAAGTTCCATCTCGACGGCTTTGTGATACTGCGAGGCCACTTTTAGCACTTTCTGCTGAAAGGTGGTGTGCCTGTTTTATGCGAAGCTCATCTTTGGATTGTCTTAGGGTCGATGCGGGCATGTCCCTAGTTTCCATGCGAAGATATCCGCATGCTCAGTGAGCGACTTTATTAAGGATGCCTCGCGCTCCTTGTCCATCGACGTTAGATCTTAATCATTCTTGGTTCTTCTTCGATCCCATGTTTACCTCTTTCACCGCTTCTACGGAGTAAGCGTGGGCTTTGATTCCCCTAGGAGAGAACCTTCTTTGATTGCTATTTGATGGGTTCCTCGTTTTCTTTGTGTGGTTGATGCTTGCCTCCGTGTTTCATGCTACGAGTCCCTTTGGAAGGCTTTTCCGAGATTTCTTCTAGGTAAGCATTGATTGCTTTTCCTTTTTATTTTCCTTGTTTAGGATCTTCGGTTCTTCTCTGCTTCTCTTGTTCGTTGTTGAGCTCCTTTTGTAGATTTTGACATTCTCGTGCCAGACTTGGTCGCCTTTTATCTCCATTACCCTGAGGTGTTGGAAACTTGAAGTCTTGGTGATAGGTAGCGACCCTTTGAGTTTATGCACCCATCTTGACCGATTATGGCATTGTATGGTGAGGTGCGTTCACCATGCTGAATCGTGTGTCGACCTTCATTGGTCCTGCATCAACTTGTAAGATAATGTCCCCTAAGGGCTTGGTGGATGCTCCATTGAATCCAGTAGATGGTGTAGTACGAGGATAGTAGTTGTTCATCATTGAGTTCCATCCGTTTGAATGTATCATAGAATAGAACATTGACGGAGCTTCCCATCGATGAGGATTTTCTTGATATTGCATCCTGCAATTGGTAGTGTGAGAACAAGGGGATCGTTATGATCTTCCATGTCTTCACCTACATCGTCAGTGTCGAAAGTTGAAGCGCGTCCATCCATTGTTAGTGGCTGTCCACTTCTTCCCGTCGATTTTATAAAGCTCGTGATAGTCTTCAAATTGCTTCCTCAACCTCTTACCTATCTCGAGCCGTTAGGGAAGGTCCTACGGACTCGAGACAGGAGATGGTGTTAAGGTGCGATTACCTTCGAGTAGTTGGATTGCTTGCTTCGTTTGGCTTTATCTTCCTCGCTTATCTTGTGCACAAATTGTCGGAGGTCCCGCGTCTACTAGCTTTTGAATCATTATTTTTAGATTCATGCACTTCTCGTCGAGTGACCATTGAAACAATGGTATTCACGGTATTCTTTGGCATGTTCGGACCTGGGGTTGCTTCCCTTGGACCATGGCACTCCAGTTTCTCGCGACCTTGATTTCTTTCGGGATGCGCGAGTAGCTGGCATTCATTTTTCGTGAAGACTACGATCTTGATTTTCTAGTTTCATCCTCGTGGGTTATCTCCGTTCTCCTGCTATCTTAGTTGAGCTTTCCACCAAGTCACCCCCATATAGGCTTTTTCTTTGGGTGTTCCATGGAGGATTTGTATCCGTAGTGGGCGTTGGAGTACGAGCTCTTTCAGTTTTCCCAGGTATTCTCTAAGTAGCATGCTTTTCTCATGATTACTCAAAGATATCATACGACTACGAGGACAACTCGATGGATCTCGACAAATAGTGAGCTCATGCAGCCGAGCCCCATTTATAACGGTTGATGATGACCACCAGGATCGTTTTCGATGGCTTAGCGAGATCTTGTGCCATCTGTGTATATTCCGATAGTTTCTTTGCTCTTGTTTGCTAGTGAGAAGATCTTATCCATCCAGTGTTTACCACCTTGTTGTATATGTAAGTTATTGAAACACCGATGAGAGTTGATCGTATGAGTTGATGGAATTTGGTGGCAAGTTATCGAACCAGGAAGCGTGGATCCCTTCAAACTTGAAGGAAGTATCGCATAATATGGCCTCGTCATAATTCCATCGTGCCATCATTCGATTATAATATCGAAGATGGGTGTCGAAGTCGCTAGATCAGTCATAGAATTCGAAGGTGGGCTGAGCATACGAGGATGAGAGCCTTGGCTAGGTGCGGTGTTAGGGGTAGTGCTTGCTTCCTTCATTATCTGTTCGAGTCTTCCCCCTTGCCTAGCTTTGATTGTTTGATCTCGCCATCATCTCTGCTGCGGAGATCCTCCATTGCTGTTGATGTTCTTCTCAGGCGAAGTCGGCCCAGTGCGTGGGTGACCGCTATCGTAGTAGTCCGCGTTGAGTGGGTTGTCCTCAGGTCAGATCTTCAGTCTTCTAGTCGCATCTCTTGGTTTCGTGGAGTCTGGGTTGTCGGCGAGTGCCATCCTACGATCTGATTTGGTCTTGGTGCCATTGGTGCGCTTATATCGCGTGGATTTCGATGTCCTACTACAGGTAGCTACGAGTTGCTTGATTTTCTTGTGCCATGAGCTACGCCTCCACGTATGTCTTTTGAGCTCTCCTTAATTCTTCTAATTACGCCTCATCGGGTAGATTGGTTCAACTCTGATTAGGAGTTCCTTAAGCAATTGTTCTTCTGCGACTGTCGTTTGATCTTAAGTCCACGATTTGAATCAAGGGCTCAGGGATCTGCTGCGGGTGTAGCATGCTCCGCTGAGTTGTGAGTGCGTGTATGCTTTCTATCGAAGCGGTTGGTTCACTTGTGAGGGTGCGTTCTGTTTGTCGGTGCTGAGGCATCCCGTAGAAAGGATTTTGCAACGCGACTCTGCCACCCCTTCACGCGGTTCGTGTGGTCGGGTGGTGAGCGGTTCTTTGAGGCGCTCCTTTGGATGCCCGACCTTTGATCTTTTACGACTTTGGCGACGTGACCTTTAGGACTTCATTTGCAATAGTGGTTGCATCCAAAAGCCTTGAGCTCTCAGCTACCCGTTACGTTTTATCATGGTTTTGAGCTTTTAGCCCTTTTTCTTGCTCTTAGTCATTAGGGTTGTCCTTGGTGTTTCCTTTGATGATGCCTCGCTTTTCTTTATCTATCATTCTTATCATTTTTTGATATTTTAGAAATGATTATGATATCCTTTGAAGAAGATTGGTCAAAGGATTCCGTTAGTGATGTGAGATAAGATCACCATTAGGTGTTTATTTTCTAAAAAGAAAACACGGAAATCATTTAGGAGATGTAGATCTTGAAAAATCGTGGATATGTCCCTGCTTTAACAATTTAAAAGAAAAATTCAAAAATCATTTAGAAGATGTGAATCTCTTGAAAAATCCGTGGATATGTCCACATGCACGATTTTCTAAAGAAAACACGAAATCATTTCGAAGATGTAGATCTCTTTGAAAATCCGTGGATATGTCCACTGATACGATTTTCTAAAACAAAACACGGAAATCATTTAGAAGATGTGAGATCTCTTGAAAAATCCGTGGATATGTCCCACCACACGATTTTCTAAAGAAAACTAGAATCATTTCGAAGATGTAGATCTTTTGAAAAATCAGTGGATATGTCTCACTTTGATTTAAAAGAAAACTCGAAAATCATTTAAGGGAATGTAGATCTCTTTGAAAAATAAATGGATATGTCCACGCTTTGATTTACAAAAGAAAACTTCGAGAAAATCATTTAGAAAGATTTAGATCTCGAAAAATCCGTGGATATGTCCATAGCGATATTCTAAAAGAAAACTACGAAAATCATTTAAGATGTAGATCTCTTTGGTGAATAGGTGTAAAAAACCTAAGACTGCTCCAACGCTGCTGTTTTTGAGAGGAATGGTGGCAGGAAAATAATGTTTAAATCAGATGAATAATCTTTGAAAGAATCCATTTCTAACCAAATGTGAACCGTAAGTTACAATGAATCTGCGTGTCCACAAACAATGTTACTTTTATCTGAAAATTCGCAAATTAAATATAGCATTAATGTGATAGCGTGGTGAATTATCTTGATTAATCGACTACGAGTCTTTGGACACAAATCCTTGTCTTATCATGGGTTACGAATTAAAGTAGTAAAATAGGTCAGCGGATTGATACAAGAAATTGATTGACTAACCTAAAAAAATCTGACGGATTAAATTGAGAGCATAAAGTCCGGAATGTAAAGTACATAATATAAATCACGGAATGAAAATGGATGATATAAATCGTAATGTAAATGAGACAAGTAATTGTGAAGGATAGGGTAGAACCTCATCCACGTGGTAAAAGAGGTTTTCATTAAGTGTAAATTGGTTACAAAGTGTAGTCAAATGACTTTTGGATTGTCTTAACTTGATGTAAGATTAGGGGTACTACTTACTCTTCCTAACTCTCTCTTCCTCCTTTCCAAATCGACACGCTTTCTCTCTTAAGGAGGAGGTGTATTTATATAAGATTCTATTGTGGGGTCCAAACTAAACTAAACGATCACTGTAGGTTTCAGAAAGGCATTACAGGTGCTGTTTCTCCCTTGGTTTGGCCGGTTTTTTGAGGTAAGTTTCATTTTCCATCTCTCACAATTTTAGGTTTCCCATACTTAACCAACTAAACTAAACGATCACTGTAGGATTCAGAAAGGTATTACAGGTGATGTTTCTCCCTTGGTTTGGCTGGTTTGGGTAAGCCTATCTTGATAGTTCAAAATTCCAACAGTTTGTTTCTTTAAGTTTGTGTATTTGTAGAGATGTTTGAGTTCTTGGATGGAATTCAAATTTATAATCACAAATGATCAGTTTGGATTAATGGCATGATGTTTCATCTGAGGCCTGCTTTCAATGATTCTGACTGTTAAAAAATTGTTTATAACTGTTTCACCTTAAGTTTTTGTCAAAATGTGTCATCCAAAAGGCATAACTGTTGCCCATGGTTTTGCATCAATATTTATATTTGGCTTCATTTATATTGAAGAAGATATCTTCACTATTAAAAGACATCAGAAATTCAGACTCCTGAGGAATAAAACTACAGTTAAGAAAGGATATATTATTTCAAAAGAATATACTCTCTCAAACTGTTTCTAAGATTAATGGTGTTGTGGTACTAATATAAGTTATTTGCTTGGTTCTGTGAACATCCAAAATCTTCATGTATATAGTCTTTAGATTAAAAAATAAAATCAAGTAAGAAAAATATAATCAATCAATAGTTCTGTGAGATTTTTATAGCAAGTGTGTCCATAAAACTTGAGTTCCAGGAATTTGGGGACAGGGATTAGAAGGAATATATTGAGTTAGATGTTTCATACAGATTGCCTGGAGTAAGCCACATTATCTTCTTTGAACATATAGATACACTCTACTGATTAAGTGGGGGCGCATTGCCTTGGGAAACATATACTGATTTTCATGTTTTTCTGTTATATGTAGGGTGTGAATCACACAAACAGTTTTTGCCGTACCAAGGTTTGGACTTTGGAATAGCTGTACTATTTTATCTCCATCATGTCAATAATTTTACTTAGTTGATTGCCTGCTAGGAATTGCAAAAGGTACCAATTCTTATAATGTTACTCATAAAGAATTTATTTTTGGATTGATTGAGTATGTTTTGGTTGAATAGCTTGCAGCTTCTAAAATTCTTACTTTGAGCCTAATAATATGAGGTTTTGAGGTTAGGGCAAGAATCATTTTTACTTTCAGAGGATACAAACTATCAGATATGAGCCACGGTTGCAACAGTGCCATATATAAGACTTACTATTTTTAATGTACAAATTTTGAATTTTTTTTTTGATGTCTAATCTCCTCGATTTTATGGTGCATTCTCGTATTGTTAGTTTTCACTTTTTATATTATTCTGTTGATTTAATTTCTATGGATGTTTTACTTTACTCACGAGTCACGAGCAAGATAAAAAAAAACATTGTTGTTATTGTGATGCTGATAGAGGGAGCAAGATACATATTTGTAAGTTAACGGTGACTATGTTATATGGAATTGTAGTCTTTCGTACTTTTGATTCTTGAAGGTTTGTTGGGTGTACCATGTATTTTGTTTGTAATCTTTTTTTATTCTGTTTGGTTGATCTTCTTTGACGCTTCTTTTGCTTTTGGTTTAAATGATTATGGGATTGGAACTGTTAATTCTATAGTTAACATATATGAAAGCCAAGAGTGAGGACTGACTATTTCTTGCATTATTGCAGGAACCAATCTCAACCAATGATACTATGGGAATTAGTGGCAGCCCATTCCTCCATATTGCACACTCAACGGCCAGTGTCAGTCATGCAGCAAGACACCTATATGAACTTAATGGTGCCAACAACGGACTTCACATGATATATAGTGATGGGGATAAAATGAGTTAATGAGTGGTGGGTTTTCTGCACTTGGTCGTACCAATGGCATCAATGAACTTTTGAAGGATGGGATGGTGGGGGCTACAAATGCAAGCAATTATGAAGTTGGTAATCCAGGAGGGAGTGTGGTATTTGAAGGAAGAATTAATTGGGGGATATGGGAATTAATTGGGGGATATACTTATGGGACAAAATAGGTGTCCCAATAGCAATTCTGGGTGATCCCCTATGTAATTTTTTTTTAATTCCTAATCTAGCCCCCACTAATTAGGATTAGTGATTAATTATAATTAGTAAAATGTTAAGTATTTGGGGGATAAATTAGTGTGTATTTTTATTTGTGTTTGGGTGAGAGTAGAAGGAGGGAAAAAAATATTTGAGAGGAATTTCTTTTTTTGAAAATGGGAAGATGATTGTGATGAGAGAATTGCGATAATAAGAGGTTGAAAAAATTGATTTTTTTCTTTGAATCCACCATTGTTGCAGCTGAAAAAGCTTGGTGCGGGCATGGTATGGTATTCAACCAAAAACTCATAAATTGTTTGGCAATTGTTGGAAATGTTCATAAATTGTTTGCCACGATTTTTTTCTGGTTTTGATCTTCCGAATGTTGATTTTTTTCTGGTTTTGAGCAGGTTGCGGCATGGTAATAGCTTTTTCCGCGTCATAGTACCTGTTCCGCATAGTATTTTGCTTAAATACCTATGCCGGAACATAATGAAAAGTATCCAGAATGTTGATTTTTTTTTCACTTGACTACCGGCATTGATAGGAAATTATCGGGCATCTTTGATGCCGTGTTCGGCATATGTTCTTCATCAATTCCGGCATGGTATTCCTCACTTCCATTTTGAATTTTTCCTGGCTTTAAAAAGCTTGGTGCCGGCATGGTCAGTTGATATGAAGACCATGCCGGTATTGTTTTTCTGCATAGGAAATAAATATGAAAACTATGCCGGAAAAAAATACCGGCATGGTCTTCATATCAACTGACCATGCCGGTACCAAGCTTTTTAAAACCAGAAAAAATTCAAAAAGGAAGTGATGAAAACCATGCCGGAATTGATGAAGACCATATGCCGGAACATGATACCGGCATGCTCGAGAATCAATTCCGGCATGGTCATCATCACTTTCAGCATGATCTTCATCACTTCCGAATAAAAAAAAAAATCGTTTCCAAAGTGAGGTGAAGAGAATTTGATATAGAGTGGGGAGAGTTTAGAATTTGAAAGGGAATGGAGAATATTTGGGTTTCAAAAAACTCCACGCTTGAGGGAAGAAGTGGAGATGGAAATGGGGGATGTGATTTTGTTTTTTGATTTTAAGTTTTTTATTTTATTTTGAGGGAAGGGTATTTTAGTATATTCATAACCAAAAGTCACCCCTTAGCACACACCATGAGTTGGGAGAAGTAATTCATATCCCCAATTAATTCCCATATCCCCAATTAATAGTTCATTTGAAGATGCTAGCTTACTTTTGGTTAAAATAGTTGTTGAATTGTATATCGCGTCGTTGCAACAGAGTACTATGTCTACTTGAGTCCAGTATTCTTTTATAAAATTTTAAGTAGCATCAAGGAAATAAACTATTCTGCAGTGTCCAAATCATTTTTCTTTAATAGATCTGACTTAACAATTTGAAACGGCACGATGGATTCAAGTTGACAGCATCTTTACTTTGGAATAAGTTCTTAAGCTAAAATTTTGAAAATAAAATAAAATCCAATAACAGAGAAAGCTTGCTCCCGGTGCAAAGCACGGGTATCTTTCTAGTTAACATATATATTTGATCGCTTTATCTAACCTCCCCGCTCTCTATCCTTAGTTTGAGACCCAGGGTTCTATTGGGAGACGTTACTAAAAGACAAAAATAGGTCCCTAAGAAGTAATTCCAAAAAGAGAAGATTAATTGCAAATCACCAAACGATATTCATAAACGATCTTCATAACAAAGATGAATTAGAGAGAAGATTTCATAAGCGGCAGCAACAAAGAAGTGGAGAGGGAGAGAGAGAAACAGATCTGAGAAACGCATTAAAAGAAAAATGAATATAGCTAGATTATAATTGTGTTACAGTAAAAGGTTGTTTCGGGAATATTGAAAATACACTTAAGGGGTTCTGCACGTGTATAGGACCAGAGAATTATGTATTTGGGTCCAAAAACTTTGTCTCTTTAAACTATGGACCTACGATTTAAGCTTCTTAATGGGTGGACTTGCCACTAACCAACCCCATTATATTAGTACGTATTGATAATTCCTACTTTCAAAAGGGAAACCCTTAGCTAGTTTTCTCTTAGTACCCCCTAATTAATTACTGTTACTTAATAATTTTAGTCATTAATTAACCATAATAGATGTGCGATCAACTAATGTAAATCGAACTTCAAAAAATCAAACATGTGAAAAAAAATTGATTTTTTTTTTCAAAACACCAAACATAATTGGTTTACGTTCATGCCCTTGTAAACCAATTATGATTTGTTGTTTGGGAATTCACGAAGTACATAAAGAATCGGTTAACGTATGCAAGGATAAAATCCGATTCCTATAATCGGTTTTTTGTTTCTGCATGTATAAATTGATTGTTTCATTTTCATAAGAAATAAAATTCATTCATACTTTCCTTCATTTCAAATCTACTCATTTATGTAGGAATCATGGAGCATCAAGCCTTTGAACCCCCATGTTAGAGCATTGTTCAGTTAAACCTACCAAGCGTTGGCATGTCAATTTTGGTTGTCATATTTTAGTATCAAAACTCAATTTAGAGTCGCTTGATTAAACATAATTGAGTCAACTTCGTTTAGGTTAAACCAGAAAGTCTAGGAATTTTATAAGAAGTGCAAGTATTACCTTGAAGAATATAACTTGCGAGGTTATATGTAATACTCTAGTATTATAATTGGTCATTTTATTATGATCAAAGTTTCAAGGATGAATATTTGATTATGAAGTATAACGCTTATCTTTTGAACTTCGTAACTGTGGCATCAACATAATCTATGTAACTCGTTACTTGATTGTGTATTGGATATATGTGTGATTGCATCATAGGAAACTATTTTTAGTTACATATGTTTAAAGGAAATACATATACGAAACTTGTTTCGTAATCGAAAGGAAATGCATAGGAGTTTTGGTCCGGTTTTCCCTGAATATCTATTAGATGACCAATTCAAACCTAGGTAATAACTTTGGTAGAACCAATCTTGACTTATGTTGTGAGCTATGGTAGAACCGATCTTTACCTAGTTTGGGATATGCGGTACAACATATCTTGACTTATGTTGAGAGTTTTGGTATAACCCATCTTTACCTATATTGGGATATGCGGTAGAACCGATCTTTACTATTGTTGAGATTCGGGGTAGTATCGGTCCTTACCTATATGAGGATACTTGGTAGAAACGATCCTAGCTTTTATTGGGAGTCATTCTAAAACCGATCCCTACCGATATCTGGTGACTTGGTAGAACCGATTTTAACCTGTCTTAGGAGTCATGGTTGAACCGGTCCCAAGAGAAAAACTGATCCTCTATATTCACATATTACTTTACGGTTTTGTGTAAGTATGAAATTAGGGTTTGCTAAATAGGAAAGTTCCAGATGTTGACATAATTCAGACATGAATTTAATTCTTATATTTTATTGTCCAAAGAATTTCCCAGGTAAACCATTTAGGAAGACACCTATTGAAGTTTTTGAGATACATATTTTTCTACTAGTGCACATACTTTTTGATTGAAACCAATATATTTAAAAAAATTTAAGAGGAACTTCCAACTAACTCTATTAAAGGATTTTGACATATTAATTTTGATTCCCAATCCTCCTGTTTTTCTTTCTTTGCTACAAAAATGTTATCAGAAATTTATCTGGAGAAAAGAACAGCAGATTGAAAAGGAGATACAATTTTATTAGGAGAAGTTTTATTCTAATGGAAATGATTTGTGCAACTAATTTATAAACTGTATTATAGAGACCTATTGGGAGAAATTGACTAGGGTTTTGGGGTTTTTTGTTTTTAGGTATCCAGAAGGGATGAGTTATATATATATATACCTTTTCACGAGTTTTGTTTAAAAAAAGTTTGGACTGTTTGCACTACCCTGTAGCCTACAATAGTCCAATTACTTATGAAGAAACTAACGCGAAGCTGTAATGAAATATGGATTCATGCAAGGATTTATTAGGTTTTTTTGTTTTTAAAGAACAAAGAATCTCATCCTTTAGAGGGATAGTTATAATGTTTTGGTTATCTTGTTCAGTAACTGATGGTACAACATTTTGAAATATATATGGAATCATTTTGAAATTGAAAAGTGTTTTTTTCATCAAAGAGAGTTTTAAAGTATTCTGTAAGATTTAAGAATAATGCTAATTCATCCCCTATTCCTTGTGACCAAGTTATCATTATTTAGGATTTTTGGAATATATGACACATATATTAGCCACCGAGGTGATGAGGTGGCCAGTTCGCTTACCTGCATTCAACGGACGTGTGAAAAAGTTATCTACAAGATCAAGTCATGTAGAAGATTATGTACTCTATCTAGTAAAACCTATAAACTAGTTGGATAAGTTTAGTTTACCTAGTTAACAAAATTTGTTAGTCTAGGTTTACTGTTTTGTTCAATAATCCTATAAATAGGATTCATCATGTAAATGTAAATCATCCCAATACATTAAGTCTGGAGATCAATCTAATTCACCCTACGTGGTTCTATCAGTGGACGTAGGCGTTAGTGCCGAACCACTTTAAATATTGTCTTCTTTGATATTTTTTTTCTCTAATCGATGATCCATCTCGATACCCATAATTTATTATGGTATCATAGTTGGGAGATCCGCTCGAATCGCTTCCGCTACAAATCAAATTTTTTTTTTTTTTTTACAACACAAGGAAACTTAGAAATTTCATTTCCCTTGTTATCAGATTTGGGTATTGTACTTTGGATGAATATTTGTGATTTTCTTCCATTATTCACATTTGTTTACATCTAAATTAGTCGATGTGTTTTTTTCCCAAGGCATCAACGGTAAAGCTTTAGTAGTATTCACGATTTTTCATGTTGTTCTATTATCTTCATTAAGTTCTTTTTGATGTTTTCATATTTGCATTGTATGCATTCGTGTCTATTAGATATAGCTTTTTGGTTCTTTTTGGCCAAGAAGATTCCATTCTATTTCGAAAATATCTCCATTTCGAAATTTTTGCCAAAGTTTGGTAATCTATTTATTGGAAAATATTTTCTATCTTTATCCTAAATAATCATCTTTTCTTTCCGAAAATATATATTTTCTATAGTTGTTATGAACTCCGTCTCTTCTTTCCTGCTCTTGCCCATATCTTACGGGTTTATTCATCAAATCATAATTCATTCATCGTGGGTTTTCCTCAAAATATTTTGCGATCAGTTTTTGTTGAATAATTAATTAGTAGTTGTAACATTAGTCATCAAGATTGACTAATGAATTAGTAGTAGTAGCTGGAAGTAGTTGTAGGGTGGCTATAGGGTGGCTTGTAGGATGGCTTGTTTTTTCTTCCTCCCTTCCTTATTTTCTTCCTCCCTTTCTTATTTTCTTCCTCCCTTTCTTATTTTCTTTGTAGAAGACTTTCTCTTCTCTTGTAACACTATATATATCTCTTTTAGAAATTGATTTATAACATAACAATTATTTTTGAGTTGAACCTTAAGTTTAACATGGTATCAGAGCTCCATGGTGAGTTGAGTTCTTCTTAGTAATAGTGAGTGCTTTGTTACTTCGATTGATCCTTCTTCCGCTGGCTTAAGGTTCTTGTTTTTCTTTATACACTTATTGAAACAAGTAAGTTGTACTACCGATTTTATGATAAACTTGTTATGTTTATGATTGTCCTTTTTAAATCCTACTTAAAATTGTTAATCCATTTATCTTGGACTAAGTAAGTTGTACTGCTGTTTTTGTTTCGTACAAACAGTTATCATCTTTGATCAAGATTTTTTTTATTGAGTTTGTTTTTCTTAAGCAAACCCCTGTTAAGTTTGTTTTCATATATTTGGTTGATTTGTCAAATTTAATTTCTCTGTGCAAGAGAGAAAACTTGATTTTAATTTAAACTCTTACCGTTTTTACCGTTATAGGACTTGTTCCTCTTATTCGACTAATCATATAATTTTTAGCTGCTAGGTAGAATCTATCCGGTTTGTTTTTCACCCCCCAGAAACAGTTGTGTACACAATCAGTTTCATTTGTACCTTTTTTTGGTCATTTAATAAATAAATAAAAACTCTTGCCAAGTTTTTCGCAAGCTGCTTGCGACCTGTATTCATACTTGATAATTTCTTCTTTAATCGTGATAATGTCTTCCGTTAGACGTTGTGTTTACTGTGGAAGCAATTCACACTTCGTGGAGAAATGTTTCAAGAAAATTGGTTATCCCGATTGGTGGGACGCCTATAAAATACAAATAAAGATCGACCAAAAAGGGGTAGATACATGTACTTCAATGATGACTACGACGACCGATACTCATTCTTCCGTGGTGGAATCTCATTCTTTGGTGAACCCGAACCTCTTCCAGCAATCAAGTAAGGTTGACGTCGCTTTACTTGCTACTGATTCTGGAAAAGATCATGGTTGGATTATCGACTCTGGTGCTACGGGTCATATGACGTTCGATGCCTCTATTTTGAGAGATCCGTTGCTACCTGCGTATACAACTATTTCCAACGCCAATGGTGTACCGTATCCGGTTACCGGAGCTGGGAGAGTTGATTTAACACCTTCCTTGTCCTTGGAACACACATTATTGGTTCCTTCTCTTTAAAATAATCTCTTGTCTGCGGCACAAGTAACCGCACAGTTAAATTGTTTAGTACTAATCTATCCCACTTTCTGTCTTCTTCAGGATCTCGGCAACGGGGAGATAATTGGGAGAGGTACTAAGAGAGATGGTTTATATTACATCGACGATGTTTGTGAAGGGAGATCTCTTTCATCAACAGTACCTACATCTAATTGTCCTCCATCCCATGCCGATGTCCCTGAGGTAAGGATAGATTGTTCGATTAATACTAATGATACTTGTGAACTACCTGACACCGACAGGTACCAGTTGCCACCAAGGAGTAATCGTGGAGTTCCACCAGATCGTTTTTCACCTGAAGCAATAAGGAAGGTGAAATACCATATTTCGAATTACGTGTCAACTCATAGATTATAAAAAGAGGGAAAAGCGTTTGTCAGTCAAATGGCAGATGTTAATATTCCCAGAACAGTAGAAGAAGCACTATCTAATCCGAAATGGGCTGCTCCTATGAAAGAGGAGATGGTGGCACATGAAGAAAATGGTACATGGGATATAGTCTCACTACCAGAAGGAAAGAAACCAGTTGGCTGCATGTGGGTATATACTATCAAGCATAATCCAGATGGCTCTATTGACAAGTATAAAGCAAGACTTGTGGCTAAAGGGTTTACCCATACTTATGGTATTGATTATCAGGAGACGTTTGCTCATGTTGCGAAAATCAACACTATTCGAGTATTATTGTCTTTGGCAGCAAATCTAGGCTGGCCTCTACAACAATATGATGTAAAAAATGCTTTTTTACATGGTGATTTGCAAGAAGAAGTATACATGACACTACCTCCAGGATATAATGCTCCAAACAATGTTAATGTTGTGTGTAAGTTAAAGAAGGCTTTATATGGTTTGAAACAATCTCCCAGAGCATGGTTTGGTAGATTTCGCATTGCAATGAAGAATTTTGGGTATATACAAAGTAATGATGATCATACCTTGTTCCTTAAAAGAGTAGGTGACAAGGTAACTGCTCTTATTATCTATGTAGATGATATGGTGGTAATAGGAAATGACCCTGAAGAGATGAGTAATCTGAAGAATTGCTTGTATTCTGAGTTTGATATGAAAGATTTGGGTGGACTTAAGTACTTCTTTGGTATTGAAGTTAATCGATCCAGAAAGGGAATTTTCTTGTGTCAGCGAAAATATTTGATTGATTTGTTGAAGGAAACTGGTATGACTGGTTGTACACCAATCGGGTCTCCTATGGAACAAAATCATGGTCTTGAAGAATGTTCTGATCAAATACCAGCAGACAAAGGACAATACCAGAGGTTAGTTGGTCGCTTGATTTATCTTTCTCATACAAGGACAGATATTGCTTATGCTGTAAGTGTTGTAAGCAGATTTATGCATAATCCGGGTCAGCAACACATGGATGCAGTCACCAGGATACTAAGATATTTGAAGTCCGCACCAGGCAGAGGTTTGATGTTTTCAAAACATGGACATGTTGATGTATTAGGTTACACTGACTCAGATTGGGGAGGCAAAGGCGATAGGATAAGATCGACATCTGGGTATGTTACCTTCGTCGGGGGTAACTTAGTAACTTGGAAGTCTAAGAAACAACAGGTTATTTCCTTGTCAAGTGCTGAAGCAGAATATAGAGCAATGGTAAAAGGAATTTGTGAATTATTATGGTTGAAAAGGCTTATGGGAGAGCTTGGGTTCCCATCTGAAAAACCTATGAAGTTGTTTTGTGATAATCAGTCAGCAATCAAAATTGCAGAGAATCTGGTGCAACATGATCGAACGAAACACGTGGAAATTGATAGGAACTTCATTTATGAGAAACTTGAAGAAAAAATTATTGAAGTACCATATGTCCGAACAACACAACAACTGGCAGATATGCTGACTAAGGCCGTATCAAATAAAATATTTAATGATTCACTTGTCAAGTTGGGCATCTGTGACATATATGCACCACCTTGAGGGGGAGTGTTGAATAATTAATTAGTATTTGTAACATTAGTCATCAAGATTGACTAATGAATTAGTAGTAGTAGGTGGAAGTAGTTGTAGGGTGGCTATAGGGTGGCTTGTTTTTTTCTTCCTCCCTTCCTTATTTTCTTCCTCCCTTTCTTATTTTCTTCCTCCCTTTCTTATTTTATTTGTAGAAGACTTTCTCTTCTCTTGTAACACTATATATATCTCTTTTAGAGATTGATTTATAACATAACAATTATTTTTGAGTTGAACCTTAAGTTTAACAGTTTTCACTCACGAAAACTCTCTTAGATGAGCAACTATATCTTCTTTTAGGTCTTTATCCAAGGTCTAATTATTCACATCTTGCTCTGGTTTTATGAGCTAATATTTATCAAACAATTAGTTGATCATTTTACTGTCAACTAAGTCAACTTTCATGTGCATCTTTATCATTCATCAAAGATGTGCGTGTTATCATGTCAACATTTGTTCTTTTTTTTAGTCAAGAACATTAAGTAATTTTTCTCCTGACTATCAATTGTCATTTTCATCTATTTTATTTGGACTAATCTTCAATATTATTCTATAATCTATGGATGATTTATATTCATTATTTCCAACAGAGTTATCGTCAGATAACTCTTCCTAATGATTATTTCTCTTATCATCATGATTTTTGTTTTTCATTATGTCTATGGATATCATTCTTCGGATGAAATTTTTATTATGAGAATATATTCTCTCCTACCGTAGCATGAAACTCACCAATGTTCGTATTTATAGACACTGTAGTGGTTATTATTGGTCAATGAAAGATTGTGGCCCTGTTGACAAAGAAGTTTTTCTGCAACACATAAAAGGCATCATACTCTTTTGGGGTTTTTCAGATATCCTCACAGCACAACATCTTTATCAATTATCATCAAAGATGTATGCTCTTGCACAGGTCCCTCTGTTCTCAAACAATCAACAATAAAGATGTTGTGTAATATTCCATGGATGATCAAATATCTCCATGAGCTGGTGTTTTCCCAAATCTTTCCCGATAATGTTTCCAAAGTTAGTTTTCATTCTATTTCTCAATATGGACGATTTATTATATAAGACTATACAATTATTTTTGTATGCCTTATCTATGTTTGTTTAAAATGAGCAAACCAATCGAGTCCACTAAGAAACGAGAAGATCCAATCAAGTTCGTTTCGCAACCACCATTCCGTGTATCTTCTACAGTTTTGAAGATCAATTGCTGCTCCTGTTACATGGTTTACCAAAGTTAAAGCCGGCATAGGTTAACAATAATTCGACGGTTCAGGATTCAAAGTTCACTCCGATGAAAGTTATTCAAGTTGTACACTTCAATACCTTCCGTGCCCAACTTGAGGGGGGTGTTGGAATATATGACACATATATTAGCCACCGAGGTGATGAGGTGGTCAGTTCGCTTACCTGCATTCAACGGACGTGTGAAGAAGTTATCTACAATACCAAGTCGTGTAGAAGATTATGTACTCTGGCTAATAAACCCTGTAAACTAGATGGATAAGTTTAGTTTACCTAGTCAACAGAATTTGTTAGTCTAGGTTTACTGTTTTGTTCAATAATCCTATAAATAGGATTCATCATGTAAATGTAAATCATCCCAGTACATTAAGTCTAGAGATCAATCTAATTCACCCTACGGGGTTCTATCAGTGGACATAGGCGTTAGTGCCGAAACACTTTAAACATTGTCTCCTTTGATTTATTTTCTCTAATCGATGATCCGTCTGGATACCCATAATTTATTAAGGATGCAATCTATATTTTTTCGTTTCCTTCTTCATAGTGATAGTGTATGAAAGTACTCTGTATTTTTTTCAACTAGGTTTGGTGGACTTAGATTTTAGAAATTGAGTCCCTCCTATTCTCACACGGGGTTAATCCTATCATTCTGAACCAGCTATTGACAAAGATCGCATAATTTGAAACGGTTAATTTTTGACAAAAGTGTTCTCTTTGCGGGCCTCCACCGTCGGTCGAATTTTCTACTCATTTTTTGTTTTCTTAATTAGAGGCAGGTGCTGGTGGCTTTTCATATTCCAAAATGTTTATTGTATAATTAAGATGCCAATTACACCAAGTGATTCTCCCAGTGGAGATTGGTGAACTAAAATCTAAATTTAAACCAAATAATTTTGTTGGGCCGACCGACCGGAGATCCCGAAGAGCTCAAAAGGAGGGAGTCCCTTTTATGACCACTTTTTTTGTAAAATGAAGAGTAACACAAATGTGCAATTTGATTAAAAAATTGGAAATTTCCGTGTCCATGGTTAGTTTTTCACTAGACAAAATTGTCCCTCCCTTTTAGCCCAATTAATATACTTGTGTATCTTATTTTTTAGGGTATAATTGGAAAGAAAACTTTAATATAACATATCTAAAAATCCGTGCCTTTAAATTTTACAAATTTTATCTCGTTGGAAAGGTAATAAAAAAAGCTACGCAATGAGTACAAACAACAATATCAAATTTAAATTTTTTACGAAAAATTCGGAAATGACATTCCAAAAAGAAAGAAAGATATATACCACGTTATGCAATCAAAGGTGTTTCGTTTTTCTTCGGTCGGCCTTCTCTACCGTGGCAACGGTGTTCTAGTTTATTTGTAAGAGATGGGTTGAATTGTTTGATGCATGAATGTGCTGTTTTTGTCTCCAAGTTTGGATAATTTTTAATCTGATCGGTGAAAATTAATTGAAAACTGCAGAACGGATGTTAAGTAGGTTTTTCAATTCATGAGTTTACATTCATTTTTTGAAGTTTGGGTTTCAAGAAAAAGATATGTTTTGTTTAAATAATTTGATCCGCATGTATGTGATTTTTTTATGAAATATTTGTGTTTGATAAAAGTTCCAAACAAACCTTTTTGTTATTCAGGTGATTCTTATGAAACTGAAAATATAAGTTCTCTGCGGTGTTCACGAAAGCATTTTGTAGCGCCCCTAAGCTAGCAGCTGACTAAACCAAGAATTTAACTAAATAAAGAGGCACTAAAATCTAAAGCATGTACTTAAGCATTCAATTAAGAAATGCGATACAAAACTTAACCCAAAACTAACCCCGCTCAGAAACATATATACAATAATTCCTCTCCAATGATATATATAAAATAATCATTTGGTTTACAAAAGAATATACAACACAATCAACATATCAGGATGTAAACAAATAACGAAGTTAACTTCTCGAAGCTTTCTTTGCAACAACTCTTTCATCTTCAAACTGAAATGGGGAATAATTAACATTTAACTTCTAAGTAATCATATGCATATTTGGAAAACAGATTTGGAAAACATTACATGTTTTCCCAAACATTAGAAGATAACAAAGCCACTGAAATAAACAATCATGTATATGGACCTAAACTCCTCCTTTAGTTTATGCGGTGACATTTACACACCTTATAATTTCTGTGGTGACATTTACACACCGAAAAATAAAGACAAGTTAGTCTGTAGTGATTAATATACTCACCCGTAATATTTATGCCCATTTCCACACCTATTATTAATATTGTGGTGTATCGCCCTAGCCATAAATTCTGAAGGAGCCGTATCCGATATACCATAGTTGGAAATTCTCATTTCCCAAAGATAATCATAAAGACAAACAATGCATGAAATAAATGAATAGACAATGCAATTAAGGAATAGACAATGCATGAGTTTATAAGTGGTCCAATTCAGATCATAAGTGGTGCAATTAAGGAAGGTCAATTCAGATCATAAGTGGTCCAATTCATTACTTATAAGAAAACTAGTCCTAAGCCCAATTCCCTTAAACAGGCCCATTAATCAAAGGCCTGGTCCATCTGGGTCAACTAACGGTCACTGACGGTCAAAGGGTTCACTAACGGTCAATCTCAGTCAGGGTCAAGTCAAGTCTACAGAGTCAATGTCAAGTCAAAGGTTAAGGTCAAAGTCAAATTCAACAGTCAAGGTCGGGTCAAAGGGTTAACTCGGTCAAGGTTCACTGAGTCAAACCGATTCAACTCAGGTTACATGGTCAGTTCGACTCGGTCAGATTAACTGAGTCAGCTAAGGTGAAAGTCAGTCAGGCATCTGATTGGGATGACTAACATGATTCAAGACAAGATACAAGAGTTTATATAATTCAAAACAAACAGTACAACTCTAGCAGCAACAGCTTCTAACTAAATTGCACACTAATTCTAACATGATTCAGACTAACACCCCAGCTTTAATTACAACTCTTACAAGATTAAACCCATTCTCATAAACTCCATTTCTATTTAACAAACAACCTCATCATTATCCTACTTAAACCAATCCACATATATCTCAACTGTAATACCATTCTTCTTACTGAAGTTCACTTGTACCTCCAAATTCTCACAACTGCAACTAGGCTATGATCTGCCTCAACCCAATTCAATATTTATTTAGCTTATCCATCTATAACTTGGGTTCTACCCAATGTTCATCTTCACAGACAACACCAACATAACTATCTTAACCAATTCAGCACCACCAGGGAGACTAATATCGCCTTCATTAGAAGTTAAGCAACCTTACCAATTTCACAGCTCAACTAAGACAGTAATACTCACTCCAACTTCAGTTGATGTGTCTTAGTTGCAACCATCCAAGCACAATTCACTTTAGATGTCACTCCATCATCAGACTCATATCTCATCTATATTGACATACACAACCAACACCAACATCTAACTCAACCTCCACACTTGAGATTTAACATCTCATCTTGATCAACACCACTATCCCCATATCTAATTCACTAACAACAACACATCAATATACACTCTCTTCTTGTCTCATTGTACCAATCTGTAACTCAATCAACAGCAACACATGACCACCAATCACAGTCATTTTCATGACAAATTGCAACTAGCTCCAATCATTCCAATTCTCATTAGTACCCAGCTCTTATCATAGCCACCAGCACCACCAGATTTAGTTAACTACAACAACAACTCAACACAAAAACCCCAACAGATATATCCACCTGCAACTCCACTTCAATCATCCAACTCAGTTCATCCAAGAACAATTAGAAAACCATCTATTCATTGCCTCCACCTACAGAATATCTTCACAAGTTCAACTACATCATCATCTCCCAACTACAATTATCAACCACCATAGCTCAGATCAACAATAACTTCATTCTTGTAATTCAACCACGTCTCTATTAATCAACAGAACCCAAACTTTAATTTCTCTTTACCCAAAAATTCAAGAATTCAAAGACCCTAATTCCTAATTGGGGAAGAACAGGGGAGAACCCTAAGTTCATTAAGAACTCACAATTGAACCTCATACAACATCTAGACTTCAATTAAGATCAGACCCATAAAATACAACATCAAACCAAACTCAATTTCAGAAGGAAATCAAAACAGAAACCCTAATTAAAAATCAGATTTACCTTTTTCTGGTCGATTCACCATTACAACAGCAATACCGAGTCAATACAAAAACAACCCAATGATTCTTCATCCAAGAACGTCACTTTATCATTATCGGTTCTACAAGAACCCTAATTCCAGAAACCCTAACCTCAATTCAACATCTACATCATCTTCTTCTTTTCCTCCAGATCTAATTCAACAACAGAATCGACAACTTCACTTTCAATTCAACTTACTAACGAGCTCCTATGAACATCTCACACGAAAACAACTCAATTCTCATGAACTGAGTTCAACAGAAAGGTAAGAAGAGGAACCGAAGATAAGAAGAAAGAAGGAAGGAAATAGAAGAAGAAAAAAAGAAATGAGAAATGATTTTTCTCTCGACACGTTGGTGATGATAAGGCACAAGAGAGATAAAGGCACCCACAATTGATAAGGGTAGTCAGGCGGTTTAGATGCAAAAATGATTATTTTGCTCTTCGATTATTCTGATGATATCTTCTTCGTCCTGTATCCAAATGGCACGTTCGGGTAGTCTATCTAGCATAACTTTCCGAGATTTATCCAGCGGTACTATTTTAGAATCTCAGTCGGTGTTAGATTAATTTCTATTAATTAACGTTCGTCTCTAATTAGTTGAGTCATTAGCGGATTAATCATCTATTGATCCTCGTTAGACCAGTCAAATAGCGTTGACGTGCTTGAGGGTCACTACATTCTCCCCACCTTTAAAAATTTTCGTCCTCGAAAATCCAACTACCTTCTAGTCTTGAAAACTCCCCACCTTTAGAATAATTCCATCTCTTGTCTAAACGCAAACAACATAAAGCAACCACAAACCTATATGGTTTTCTACAACTAAATTTTGTAGTTCTAGGTTGAACTATGCTGATTTAAGTTCTATCAAGTAGGGAAGAGTTAAGTTTCTTAAACTAATTTCTATTTTATAAGAAGACTGTCTCTAATTACAAGGGAAAATTCTTATGAATCTTTCTAAGTGAACTTACATCTATTGGTTTTCCAAATTAAATCACAACATACTTCTATGATCGGTCATCTACGAATGCGAGTTGCCACTGTCAAGGTTGGCCAATCCAACAATGCCTTCCTACGAACAGAGAAAACACAACCTTCGCTATTCTCCAGTGCTAGACTAACTAATTATTAATTTATTAAAATTAATCAGTCGTTAAACTTTTATTGTAACTGGTGTATGTCTGATAACATTACTTCGTAAGATATATAAATAGTTTACATCATTTTAGGAATTTAATCATCAAAATTTATTTCATTTTATTTTTAATTACCCTCGTTATTATTTATATATTTTTAACGAAATCGAATTTTAATTCCAAATATTATCTATTATAAATTTCTTACTAGTTTAATTACTCAATTACTTTTATCAACTGTGTTATTATTCTCAATATTCTTAAGTTGATAGTCTGGTTGATATATTAAACCTTAATCTTTTTAAATATAATTCTACTTCCACATAAAGATATAATAGATTTTTATTTATTCATATTGAATTCGTATTTTATATCTTGTTAAATAATGGTGTTGATAAATTAATGTGATATAATTTGAGTCTACATAAAATTACAATATATTCTAGTAGTATTTAAATTTTTTTATTAATGTAAAGTATTATATTAATATACAAATTGATTTTCTTTCAATTTATAATATTATTACACTAATCATCTAAATATTATTGTCATTATTTCATGTATATTTGTTTCATTTTATAGATTCACTGAATCATTTATTAGAATAAAGATAATTTGTACTTTAGTTTAATTTAAAAAACTTATTTGTAAATAAGCGTAAATAATTTTTGTAGTTATTTGATTTTTTTTAATTTTTTTTTTGTATAAAGGTTGCCACCAAGGCTTTTATTAAAAAAAAGAAGAAAAATGTTCAACTTACATCGTTGTTATTTGATCATAATAATAATTATTATTTCTGTTGTTCTATATCCTTATCGGAATTTTGCTAAATAAAGTTGATACTAATTGTGAGTGTAAATATTACTTTATTAAAATTATTATTACCCTTATTAAATTATTATCATCTACAATTATCAATTATTAATATTGATGGTTGAACTATTATTTTAACTACCCTTACAATTAATAATAAGTTCCAAAAATTATTACCAACATTTATGTGGTTATTCCATAATTTATTTACTCTTCACATATCTCCATGTGTTCAGTAAGTTTCTATTTGATTTACAAGTTATATCAATTATACTAATTTCACTATTATCATTATAGTATTAGATTGTTTACGTGTTCATACTTTTTAGATTAATTATTATCAAATCCTAAAGTAAGGGTGTACCCTACAATTTTTACTTCAATACATAAACAAACAATCAAACAATTCAATCAGATAAATCTTTTAATTATTGATAGCTTTTAGTGATTAAAATTTATCTCACAAACCCAACCCATTTCTAAACTAATTTAGTTCACTTACTGGCACTGGCTATTCCCATATAAGATCTAATAGTGAGCTCTGATACCAACTTTGTAGCGCCCCCTAAGCTAGCAGCTGACTAAACCAAGAATTTAACTAAATAAAGAGGCACTAAAATCTAAAGCATGCACTTAAGCATTCAATTAAGAAATGCGATACAAAACTTAACCCAAAACTAACCCCGCTCAGAAACATATATACAATAATTCCTCTCCAATGATATATATAAAATAATCATTTGGTTTACAAAAGAATATACAACACAATCAACATATCAGGATGTAAACAAATAACGAAGTTAACTTCTCGAAGCTTTCGCTGCGCAACTCTGCTCTGTCACTGAAACTGAAATGGCGAATAATTAACATTTAACTTATAAGTAATCATATGCAGATTTGGAAAACATTACATGTTTTCCCAAACATTAGAAGATAACAAAGCCACTGAAATAAACAATCATGTATATGGACCTAAACTCCTCCTTTAGTTTCTGCGGTGACATTTACACACCTTATAATTTCTGTTGTGACATTTACACACCGAAAAATAAAGACAAGTTAGTCTGTGGTGATTAATATACTCACCCGTAATATTGATGCCCATTTCCACACCTATTATTAATATTGTGGTGTATCGCCTAGCCATAAATTCGAAGGAGCCGTATCCGATATACCATAGTTGGAAATTCTCATTTCCCAAAGATAATCATAAAGACAAACAATGCATGAAATAAATGAATAGACAATGCAATTAAGGAATAGACAATGCATGAGTTTATAAAACAACGACTTTCATAAAAGAAATAACAATGATTACAAAATTGTTAAATGCATTCCCACACCTTTTTGATGACCAGCCACGCCAACCTCGAGATCCAAGATCCACGGTCCATTCCTTGAATCGATCGTTGTTAATAGAATCTAACTGATAATCACACAAGCATTCTTAAGAGTTTATCCAAAAAGGCTCACACAAGAATCATGCAATTCTATCTAATGGTTCTAAGCCCATTATGGTATTATATTCTCTATCTTTAATATAACTAAGAGTTTATTAATCCAAATATATTGATTCTATAGTCCGTAGGTAAGTCTTATGAAGATCTACAATTCTGTAGAAGAAACCGAAGGTCAATTCAAACCATAAGTGGTCCAATTCATTACTTATAAGAAAACTAGTCCTAAGCCCAATTCCCTTAAACATGCCCATTAATCAAAGGCCTGGTCCATCTGGGTCAACTAACGGTCAAAGGGTTCACTAACGGTCAACGTCAGTCAGGGTCAAGTCAAGTCTACAGAGTCAAGGTCAAGTCAAAGGTTAAGGTCAAAGTCAAATTCAACAGTCAAGGTCGGGTCAAAGGGTTAACTCGGTCAAGGTTCACTGAGTCAAACCGATTTAACTTAGGTTACAGGGTCAGTTCGACTTAGTCAAATTAACTGAGTCAGCTAAGGTGAAAGTCAGTCAGGCATCTGACTGGGATGACTAACATGATTCAAGACAAGATACAAGAGTTTATACAATTCAAAACCAACAGTACAACTCTCTAAACAACAACTTCTAACTAAATTCCACACTAATTTGATTGAAATATAATCCTTCTTAATTGGACTAACTTTTGACTTTAATTACAACTCTTACAAGATTAAACCCATTCTCATAAACTCCATTTCTATTTAACAAACAACTTCATCATTATCCTACTTAAACCAATCCACATAAATCTCAACTGTAATACCATTCTTCTTACTGAAGTTCACTTGTACCTTCAAATTCTCACAACTACAACTAGGCTATGATCTTCCTCAACCCAGTTCAATATTTCTTTAGCTTATCCATCTATAACTTGGGTTCTACCCAATGTTCATCTTCACAGACAACACCAACATAACTATCTTAACCAATTCAGCACCACCAGGGAGACTAATCTCGCCTTCATTAGCAGTTAAGAAGCCTTACCAATTTCACATCTCAACTAAGACAGTAATACTCACTCCAACTTCAGTTGATGTGTCTTAGTTGCAACCATCCAAGAACAATTCACTTTAGATGTCACTCCATCATCAGACTCATATCTCATCTATATTGACATACACAACCAATACCAACATCTAACTCAACCTCCACACTTGAGATTTAACATCTCATCTTGATCAGCATCACTATCCCCATATCTAATTCACTAACAACAGCACATCAATATACACTCTCTTCTTGTTTCATTGTACCAATCTGTAACTCAATCAACAGCAACACATGACCACCAATCACAGTCATTTTCATGACCAATTGCAACTAGATCCAATCATTCCAATTCTCATTAGTACCCAGCTCCTGTCATAGCCACCATCACCACCATATTTAGTTAACTACAACAACAACTCAACACAAAAACCCCAACATATATATCCACCTGCAACTCCACTTCAATCATCCAACTCAGTTCATCCAAGAACAATTAGGAAACCATCTCTTCATTGCCTCCACCTACAGAATATCTTCACAAGTTCAACTACATCATCATCTCCCAACAACAATTATCAACCACCACAGCTAAGATAAACAATAACTTCATTCTTGTAATTCAACCACGTCTCTATTAATCAACAGAACCCAACCTTTAATTTCTCTTTACCCAAAAATTCAAGAATTCAAAGACCCTAATTCCTAATTGGGGAAGAACAGGGGAGAACCCTAAGTTCATTAAGAACTCACAATTGAACCTCATACAATATCTAGACTTCAATTAAGATCAGACCCATAAAATACAACATCAAACCAAACTCAATTTCAGAAGGAAATCAAAACAGAAACCCTAATTAAAAATCAGATTTACCTTTTTCTGGTCGATTCACCATTACAACAGCAATACCGAGTCAATCCAAAAACAACCTAATGATTCTTCATCCAAGAACGTCACTTTATCATTATCGGTTCTACAAGAACCCTAATTCCAGAAACTCTAACCTCAATTCAACATCTACATCATCTTCTTGTTTTCCTCCTGATCTAATTCAAAAACAGAATTGACAACTTCACTTTCAATTCAACTTACTAACGAGCTCCTATGAACATCTCACACGAAAACAACTCAATTCTCATGAACTGAGTTCGACAGAAATGGAAGAAGAGGAACCGAAGATAAGAAGAAAGAAGGAAGGGAAGAGAAGAAGAAAAAAAGAAAAGAGAAATGATTTTTCTCTCGACACGTTGGTGATGATAAGGCACAAGAAAGATAAAGGCACCCACAATTGATAAGGGCAGTCAGGCGGTTTAGATGTAAAAATGATTATTTTGCTCTTCGATTATTCTGATGATATCTTCTTTGTCCTGTATCCAAATGACACGTTCGGGTAGTCTATCTCGCATAAATTTCCGAGATTTATCCAGCGATACTAGTTTCGAATCTCAATCGGTGTTAGATTAATTTCTATTAATTAACGTTCGTCTCTAATTAATCGAGTCATTAGCGGATTAATCATCTCTTGATCCTCGTTAGACCAGTCAAATAGCGTTGACGTGCTTCAGGGTCACTACACATTTAAAGTCTTGAATGTGCTAGACTACAAAGAGATTTTCATTTCAAAGGAATAGCTATGCACGAACATGTTTGGGAAATCTGTGATAGAGCTCTTCCAGTCAATGAAAAAAACATATGATGGCACCATAGGGATCACTGCATGTGCTCATGAAGATATGATGTTAGGTAACCTAGAACTTAATTATTTTGTTTTACTAATTTTCGTGCAGTATTATGTTTCTGGGTAAAACATAGAACAATAGAGTGTTATCATATACATCAAGCCATCAAGCCACATACTCCAATAGTTAAATTAGGTAACCATTTTTCGTTAATTAGATAACCAGTGTTCATTTATTTCATTTCTATCTAGCTATCTTACGTATAGTCATCAAGCCACATACTCCAACAGTTGTATCTTAATTGTACGATATTCTATACCTCATCGAAATGATCCAAACAAAATGAAATTTCTTGGTACATTCAGAGGAAAAGACAAAATAATAATTAGATAGTCAGAAGAAACGCGTCCTAGCTCACTAGTGACAAATCTGATTATTATGTTTCACCAACTAACTTAATACATATCTACACAAATTAGCAAATCGTAAAGTGGTACTTATTATATGTGTTGAAGCATTATTAGTTGGTAATCCCTAAGTAATCAAATTATCAACTGGTTTGACCTTTTAATCACTGAGTTTGAAAACCAATCTAACCTTCTTCTGTATACACATTGTACACTTGCCAGATTTGTATTGGTAATAACTCATAAAGAAATGTATTACTTCATATTCTCCATTTAAAGAAAACTTGATCTTCTACGCTGTTACGTATCTTCCCCTTTTTGCATTGTCTTTATTTATTTCCTGAAAATTATTTATTCATATTCATATGTTCTCTTCTTCGTATCAATATCATAATGGCGCTGGAAAGGATTCTTATTATTGGGATGGCTGAAATCATAAAAAGATTACTTCCAGTTATTGATAAACATATTTGTCTTGTAGCATGGGGGGTTAAGGATGATTTAAGGAAGCTTAAGCTAACCTTGGAGACAATTCAAGCTGCAGTTTCTGATGCTGAGATTAGTCAAGTGAATAATGATGCCGACAGACTTTGGTTGAGAAGGCTTAAAGATGTTTTTTACGATGCTGATGATGTTATGGATCAATATTCTTACGAAATGCGTTGTGATGAAGAGGGAAGGCATCTCAAGCACAAGGTACGAGACTTTGTTTCAGTTTCATCCTCCAACCCACTTTTATTTCGCTTTAGGATAGCTCATAAAATCCGAGCTATTAATAAGACATTAAATGAAATCCACAAAGAAAACGAAAGTTATAATAGGACAAATACTACTTTTGGTATTAATGTTGATCAAGCTACACAGAAAAGTAACCTACAAACCCAATCTAAAGGAGATGATTTAGTACTTGTAGGGAGGGAGGATGCAAAATCAGTTATATTGTTGATGTTGTGCGGCAGACCTGAATCTGAGGAAATTTGACTCAAGAGCTTTCGTATGTGTATCCGATGAATTTTTTTTAATTTTTTTTTTGATCGGTAAAGAATTTGATGCTAGCGAGTTTCGAACTCAGGTCACTGGTATCATCACCCAGTGACTTTACCACTTTACTACAGTGGCACCGGCTGTATCCGATGATTTTAATGTGAAGGATACATCTATACAACCATCATCAGTGGCGTGATTGTTGCTGAATATCATATTTTACATCTCAAAGATTTTCAGTTATTACCATGCATCCGTCAATGCCTCAATCACCGGATTCTTGTTAGTCTCATTCATTGAAAATATTCTCATTCATTGAATATGATACTCTATTTAGAGTAATGTAATGATCTGTATAAATTGGTCATCTTTACACCAATTTAAGTGTGGAATTATTCACCTAAATATTGTGTTCTGTTTTGGTATCATCTAGACGATACAATAACCACGCCTTCCTTCAAAAATCTGCTACTATGGCATCACCAGAAACATCTACACTACATAAAATTCATGTCAATCACCTAGTGAACATCAAGTTGAATGATTCAAACTATGTCATATGGAAAACACATTTCAATCCACTATTAAAAGGATACAGACTAGAGGGTTATGTAGATGGGACTTATCAAAAACCATCACCAACAATCCCTAGCACACAACAAGGAGCACCAGAAGTTACAAATACTGCATACACCAAGTTTGAAGAACAAGATCAAATAATCTTAGGATGGCTGCTCTCATCTCTCATAGAAGGAGTCCTTAGCCGTGTTTCAGGACTAACAACTTCAAAAGAAGTATGGGATGCTTTGGAAAATAGATATGCTCTTCTTTTGCATGCCTCTATGCCAAAGTCTTATTGGTTTGATGCCTTCTATACTGCCAGTTATCTAATCAATAGAATACCAGCTACAAAACATGAGTCGAGATCTCCACTAGAATTATTGTTCAATAAATCTCTAGACTATTCTTTTCTAAGAGTCTTTGGTTGCTTATGCTATCCTTGTCTTCGGCCGTATGTTTCCAATAAACTTGAACCAAGATCATTACCATGTGTTTTCAAAGGGAATAGTGGTGCTCACAAAGGGTACTTGTGCTTCCATACTCCAACCAACAGATTATACATCTCTCGGCATGTCAAATTTGTAGAAACCAGCTTTCCTTTTGCTGCAAAACAATAGGTACGTTTGGATGTTTCTAATACCTCAACACCCACAACTAAGTTATTATCTTATTCTATTTTGTCTGCTCCTGCATCTGCTACTAAATCATCACCACAGCATGTAGAAGACCAGCAAACTGAGTTATTACCCACTCCACCAGTGCCGCCTACAGTTGCAGAAATTCAAGTATCACCCAGACAAGAACCAACTTCTAACTCTACAACTGCTGCTGCATCAGTTTCAGTTGAGAGAACCAGTGATTAGACTTAGAAACCAGCTCAGCAGCATCCCATGGTTACACGAGCACGAGATGGTATCAGAAAACCAGTGAACAAGCTTTGTCTTACATCATCCAAATATCCACTTGAGCAGGCTGAATTCATTACTCCAACTTGCTATACAGAGGCAGCTAAAGATCCATCTTGGAGACCCCCCCATGGATGATGAAATTAATGCGCATATTAGAAACATAACTTGGAGTTCTGTTCCATTTGAGCCATGGATGAATATTATTGGTTCTAAATTGGTGTTTCGCATTAAACAAAAACCTGATGGTGAACTTGACAGACGTAAGGAACGATTAGTTGCACAAGGTTTTCATCAAAGAGAAGGGTTTGATTACGATGATACTTTTAGTCCCGTAGTAAAACCTAGCATGATTCGACTTATTCTCTCTATTGTTGTATCTCAAAACTGGCCACTACAACAACTAGATGTTCAGAATGCATTCTTGCATGAAATATTGACTGAAGACGTCTATATGAAGCAGCCAGCCGGGTATGTGAATTATAATTTTCCTAATCATGTTTGCAAACTCAATAAAGCTATTTATGGGTTAAAGCAAGATTCACGAACGTGGTTCTCTCGTCTAAGCAATCATCTTCTACAGTTAGGGTTCAAAGGTTCTGTGGCTGATAGTTCATTATTCATTAAACAATCTCCTGGTGGTATTACTTACCTGCTTATTTATGTGGATGATATAGTCATCACAGGCTCGAATTCTGCACTTATAGGCAATATAATTGAGGAGTTAAAGTCTGTTTTTGCAGTAAAAGAATTGGGTGAACTTAATTATTTCTTAGGAATTGAGGTAGTTAAACAACAAGGTTCACTGGTTCTTAGTCAACAAAAGTATATCACTGACTTTCTCAAGCGCACCAAGATGGATGGAGCAAAACCAGTGTGCACACCTCTTGCAGTAAATACAAATATCAGCAAACAAGGCAGTACAAAGTTTAAGGATCAAACTCTCTACAAAAGTGTGTGTGGTGCACTACAATATCTACATCTCACTCTCCCTAATGTTGTTGTAGCTGTTAATAAGGTCTTACAATTCATGCATGACCCATATGTTGAGCATTGGGAGTTACTGAAGCGAATTCTAAGGTATTTGAAGCATACTGCTAACTATGGCTTAGTTATACGTAGCTCTCCAGACAAGTCTCTTCATGCTTATTCCGACTCAGACTGGGAAGGAAATGTAAATGAAAGACGGTCTACTAGTGGCTACGGTATATATTTTGTATGGAATTTTATTTCGTGGAGTGCAAAGAAGCCAAAGACAATTTCGAAATCCAGTACTGAGGCAGAATACCGGGGTATTGTAATTGCAACATCAGAACTCATATGGATTCAGTCCTTGCTACAAGAACTAGGTGTTACAATTCATGTACCATCATTGTGGTGTGATAATTTGGGTGCTACTTATCTCACAACAAATCCTGTGTTTCATGCGCGTATGAAACACATTGAAATTTATTATCATTTTGTACGAGAAAGAGTTTCCAGGCAACAATTACAAGTGCAGTTTATCTCCTCCAAAGATCAAGTTGCTGACATTTTTACGAAAGGTCTTGCATCTCCAAGGTTTCAGTTTCTACGTGACAAGTTGAACATTCTACCACTCATGTACAACTTGAGGGAGGATGTGAAGGATACAACTATACAACCATCATTAGTGGCGTGATTGTTGCTGAATATCATATTTTATAGCTCAAAGATTTTCAGTTATTACCATACATCAGTCAATGCCTGAATAACCGGATTCTTGTTAGTCTCATTCATTGCAAATATTCTCATTCATTGTATATGATACTCTATTTAGAGTAATGTAATGATCTTTATAAATTGGTCATATTTCCACCAAGTTAAGTGTGGAATTATTCACCTAAATATTATGTTCTGTTTTTTAATATATCTAATATCTTAATACAAATGATGGAGTCCATTAATGGAACTAAATTTGATAAACCATCAAGTTTGGATGCATTGGGGATTCAGGTTTCCGAAAAATTGAAAGGTAAGAATTTTTTGTTAGTACTGGATGATTTATGGAGTGAGGATCCCATAGATTGGGAAAAATTAACGAATTCCCTCGTCTGTACTGGTGCCAAAAGCATCAAAATATTAATCACGACCCGCAATTTAAAAGATGCATCTGTTGTTGGCGGTAGCATTTATCAGTCTACAAAGATTAACAAATGATGTTTGTTGGTCGATTATCTCGAGATGAACGTGCACTGACTCTAAAATTGATAGATATCGGAGAAGGTATTGCTAAAAGATGTGATGGCTTACCACTTGCAGTAAAATTTCTGGGAAGCTTAATGGCCTCAAATCTAGAGGAAAGTTACTGGTTGTCAATCAGAGACAATAATAATCTGTGGAACACCAAAGGAAATAAGAAACTCCTATCAATCATAAAACTGAGCTATGATAATTTATCTTCCTCTTTGAAACAATATTTTGTGTACTATTGTTTATTTCCTGAGGATTGGAAAATTGAAAGAGAAACATTGATTCGACTATGGATGGCAGAAGGATTTCTTCAGGCATCCGATGTGTTGAATTGTAGCTCGATTGAAGATTTAGGAAACTATTATTCTGATCTTTTGTTGTCGAACTCGTTGTTTCAAGATGTAGACAAGGACGAACTAGGTGTTATTATGACTTGTAAAATGCACGATATTGTGCATGATCTTGCAGTTAGTGTTGTGTATAGTAAAGGATTTGGAATTGTGAAGGTAAGGGATGAGAAGGAAGATATTTCACAAATTCGTCGTCTACAACTGATATGTGACAGTGAATCGTCGACAACAACTGCCCAAGTGCTGCGTAGGGCAAAGAATTTGGGACGATTGTTGCTACCGATCCCGAGAGTTTGTTAGAAATCCGTAGTTTATTTTCAACTAAGGGCTTACGGATATTGTATCCGCTTGTTGGTTGGTACACAAAACTATCCTTCTCTATTTAATCCCAAGTTTAAATATTTGAGGTTCCTGGACCTCTCAAGTTGCGAATTTGATTTATCACATGATGTTTCATTAAATCGTTTACGCAATTTGCAGACATTGATATTGCGTAATTGCAATAATGTTTCTGTGTTTCTTGGTGACATTGGGCGTTTGAAATGTTTGAGGCATCTCGATGTCTCAAATTCTGATATTAAAGATCTACCTGATAATGCTATTGTTAAACCTCACCGATTTGCATTCGTTGGATCTCCATGGGTGTGTTGGAGTTTAATCTCAAACTAAGATTGCAGGTACTATTATCCTACATGGTGCAGTAAGTTTGAAGCCTTACCCGAAAATATAGGGTTATTTAAACAACTAAGATACCTTAACCTTTTAGATTCACCAATCACAAAATTACCTAATTCCATCAATTCCATCAGCAATTTAAGGACGTTGAATTTTGCGTGTTGTAGTTGTTGTGGGAGGATTACGAAATCCGAGCCTCTATGAGCAATACGAAACCTACACAAGCAATGATATACAAATGCGTAAATACACAAACTACGCAATATAGAAGCAATCACACAACACCGGAAATTACGTGGAAAAACCCCTCCAAGGTGAAGGGTAAAAAACCACAGGCAAATCTTCCACTATAAAAATAATGGGTTACAAACAATTCTCCCAATTTGGGGATAACAACAACCTCAAGGTGCCTATAGCACTTGGATACCAATTTACCTAAATTACACTCATACCTAAAGATGGATCAACAATTCATTCACCAAATAGATAATAGACACTATCAATTTGACAATAGGAAGTGATTTAGAAACTTACTACTAGGGTTTGAACAAACCCTAGATTTTCCCCCCTTTGAATAGATGTGGAAATTCATCAATCAATTCTTCACCACAACAACCAAAAGATCCTTAGCTAAGAACCCTTTCTCCTTCTCTTCAAGATGCTTCAATCTCACCAAAAATTGGTGGTTTAATCTCTCTACCTCACTCACTCTCTTTCTCTTCTTCCTCTCTTTCTATTTCTTCACAAATGAAGAAGAACAACCCGTGAACACAAAAATGAGTCTCCTGGATGTTTTGTAAACATAAAAGGACTGCTGCTAACTGGATCCCCCCATTATCTAGGGGGCATCCCAAATTGTTGGGCCATAAGACGTGAACCCAACAATCTCCCCCTTATGACTTATGGTAAGGTACCCGTCACCACCAAACCTGCCCTGCTGCAGAAATACACATGCTTGTATTTTGGTAGCGACTTTTCATCATATCAGAACCGTTGTCATCTTGTATGGATCTTCTCAATATACAAGACCTTCTCCTCGAGAACTTCTTGTATCCACCGATACCTAATATTAATGTGCTTGGACCTCGAGTGAAAACTCGAATTCTTCTTGAGATGGATGGCACTCTGGCTGTCACGATGAAACGATGAACCTCTGTTGCTTCACACCGAGTTCTCTAACAAACCTCTTCATCCATATCATCTCCTTGCAACTCTCTGTAGCTGCAATGTACTCTGCCTCTGTAGTAAACAATGCCACACATTTTTGTAACTTGGATTTCCAAGACACAGCTCCCCCCTGCATAGGTAAATAAGTAACCCGATGTAGACTTGAGACTGTCTTGAGCACCTGCCAAATATGAATCTGTGTAACCAACTAACTCTGGCTTGTCACCTCCATAGCACAAACACATATTAGAAGTACCCCTTAAATACCGTAGTATCCATTTCACTTCTTCCCAGTGCTCCATAGCAGGATTTGATAGAAATCTGCTTACCACTCCAACTGCATGAGCTATATCCAGCCTTGTATACACCATTGCATACATCAAACTACCAACTGCAGACGCATAAGGAATTTTCTCCATCTTCCGTTTCTCAAAATCATTCACAGGACATTGATCACGAGATAACTTAAATTAGTTTGCAATTGGACAACTTACCGGCTCACCCTTGTCCATGTTGAATCTTTGCAACAACTTATCAATGTAGCTTTCTTGTGATAGCCAGAACTTTCTCGCTTTCCTATCACGGGTGATATCCATGCCAAGGATACGCTTTTCTGCACCCAAGTCTTTCATAGCAAAAGACTTGCTCAGATCTGACTTCAACCTGTCAATCTTTTTCTTATCTTTGCCAACAATAAGCATGTCATCAACATATAGCAAAAGAGTACACAATGATCTGAAGTTGTCCTCTTGTACCCATGTTCCTTCATGAACGATTCAAACTTCTTGTACCATCTTCTTGGATCTTGCTTCAAACCATATAGACTCTTCTTTAGCTTGCACACCATGTGCTCTTTGCCTTTGACTTCAAAACCCTCAGGTTGTGCCATATACACATCTTCCTCCAACTCACCGTGAAGAAATGTTGTCTTGACATCTAGTTGTTTTATCTCAAGATCCAAACTAGCGGCTATTGCCAAGACAACCCGAATAGAAGAAAATCTCACCACCGGTGAGAAAATATCGTCAAAGTCAACACCCTTTCTCTGCTCATAACCCTTCACAACTAAGCGTGCTTTGTACCTTGGTTGTGAGTTACCATCTTTAGTCTTGATTCTATACACCCACTTGTTCTTCAGAATTTTGTGGTTCTCAGGCTTGTCAACCAAATCAAAAGTGTCATTCTCATCTAAAGAGCCAACCTCTTCTTTCATGGATTTCAGACACTTCTGACTTTCAGGAACACTAAGATCTTCTTCATAAGACTCTGGTTCACCTGCATCTGTGAGCATCACGTACTCATGTGGTGTATACTTTGTTGAAGGTAATCTGGTTCTGTTGGATCTTCTCAACTCAGCTTCTGGTTGTTGTTGTTGCTGCACTTCTTGCTCAACATCACCCACTGGAACATCTTCATGAGCTTCATCTTCATTCCAATTACGATCAACATCATCATCATGTTGTTCAAGAGTAGGAACAATTGGATTTGGATCCAAGGTCACATCATCTTGAAGCTTTGGCATCTCAATCTTCTCAAAGTCTTCAATAGTCTGGTCTTCAAGGAATACTGCATCCCTACTTCTGATAACCTTATTCTCAACTGGATCCCAAAATCTGTAACCAAACTTCTCTGTTCCATAGCCTAGGAACACACACTGCTTTGTTTTGTCATCAAGCTTTGATCTCTGATTTTTTGGGATATGAACAAATGACTTGCAACTAAACACTTTCAAGTGATCATAAGTAGGCTCTTTGTCTCTCCAAACCTTTTCTGCTACTTCTCCATCTAGCGGTCTTGAAGGAGATTGATTGATCAAATATACAACAGTATTCATTACTTCACCCAGAAATGCTTCTGCAACTTGGAATGAGATAACATGCACCTGATTCTCTCAAGAATAGTGCGGTTCATCCTCTCTATGACACCATTATGTTGTGGAGTCTTCGGTACTAATTGTTCATGACGTATACCCATGCTCTTGCAATACACTTCAAGTGGCCCAATGTACTCTCCCCCGTTATCAGAATGAAGGCACTTCAAAGTTCTACCTGTTTCTCTTTCCACCATGCTGTGAAACATCTTGAACACAGGAACAACATCATATTTGGTCTTGATTTCATATGACCAAACCTTCCTTGAAGCATCATCTATGAAAGTAACAAAATAAACAGCACCACCAAGTGTTTTGACCCTTAAAGGTACACATACATCAGAATGAACAAGATCAATAATACCAGAATTGCGCTTGGGTAAAGCTTTATGAAAGGAAACTCTAGTTTGTTTACCAACTAAACAATGAGTACACTTACCCAATTGCATACCTTTGGCATTTGGAATTTTTTTTCTTTTGGTGAGGATTTGAATTCCTTTCTCACTAAGATGACCAAGTCTTCTATGCCACAGCTCGGAGATTGAATCTTTGTCAACAACATTCAACACACCGTTCAACACCTTCACTTGTGTCTTGTACAATATGCCACACTTCTTGCCTCTTTCAATAACCATGGAGCCCTTGCTTAGCTTCCATTTCCCATCACCAAAGTGATTGTTGTACCCTTCATCAACTAACACTCCTGGTGACATTAGATTCAAACTAAGATTTGGTACATGTTGCACATTTCTGAGAACCAACGTACAGCCAACACTGGTCTCAACCTTTACATCACCCATTCCTACAATTTTCGCAACCCCACTGTTGCCCATTCTGACTGACCCAAAGTCACCAGCCTTATAGGAGGTAAATACATCTTCATGAGGAGTAACATGATAAGATGCACCTGAATCAACTATCCATTCTGAATCAGAACCTGCAAAACTCACAAAAACATCATTACAATCTGAGAATACAATGATATCATCATTTTTCACAGTAGCTGAAACACCATTGTCTTGGTTATCATTTCCTTTCCCCTTATTGTGTTCTTTCTTCGGATTTCTGCATTCATTTGAATAATGACCTCTCGTATGACAGTTCAAACATTCAACTTCCTTTCTAGACTTTGATTTACCCCCTGACTTTCTACGGCCAACTTGTCTTCTGTCTTTTCTTCTACCCCGATTTTCTGTCACAAGAGCTTCTGAATGAGATGAGTCTAATGACCTTCTTCTAACTTCTTCACTCAGCAAACTACTAGTTGCAACATTCATGTTCAACTTCTTGTCTGGAGAAAAATAACTGAGGCAATTCCTCAATGGCTCCCAACTGTCTGGTAAAGTATTTAACAACAAATAAGCTTGAACCTCTTTAGGAATTTTGAGATCCATAGATGTAAGCTGATTCATGATGCCCTTCATTTCATTTAAATGTTGCGCCAATGAACTCCCTTACTTGTAACACAGCTTTCCAATCCTTTTGAATAGAAGAGCTTTTTCACAAGGAGACTGCTGATCATATATCTCCTCTAACTTGGTCCACAAAGAATATGCTAGTGTCTCACTAGCAACATGATGAAAAATACCATCATCAATCCACTGACGAATAAAACCGATCGCTTTTTCGATTAGTAACCTTCCAATCGCCTTCACTTGTCGTCTCAGGCTTTACTCCCTTTGTATCTATTGGAACATAGAGATATTTACAATATAACCAGTCTTCCATCTTCTCCTTCCATATCACAAAGTTCTCACCGGTCAAATTGACTATTCTATTACTAGTGCTAGCTTCCGCCATTGCACAGGATTAGCTCAACCAAAAAGCTATGATACCACTTGTTGGGGGAGGCTTACGAAATCCGAGCCGCTATGCGCAATACGAAACCTACACAAGCAATGATATATAAATACGAAAATACACAAACTAAGCAATATAGAAGCAATCAAACAACACCGGAAATTACGTGGAAAAACCCCTCCAAGGTGAAGGGTAAAAAACCATGGGCAAATCTTCCACTATAACAATAATGGGTTACATACAATTCTCCCAATTTGGGGATAACAACAACCTCAAGGTGCCTATAGCACTTGGATACCAATTTGCATAATTTACACTCATCCCTAAGGATGGATCAACAATTCATTCACCAAATAGATAATAGACACTATCAATTTGACAATAGGAAGTGATTTAGAAACTTACTACTAGGGTTTAAACAATTCCTAGGTTTTTCCCCCTTTGAAGAGATGTGGAAATTGATCAATCAATTCTTCACCACAACAACCAAAAGATCCTTAGCTAAAAATCCTTTCTCCTTCTCTTCAAGATGCTTCAATCTCACCAAAAATTGGTGGTTTAATCTCTCTACCTCACTCACTTTCTTTCTCTTCTTCCTCTTTTTCTCTTTCTTCACAAATGAAGAAGAACAACCCGTGAACACAAAAATGAGTCTCCTGGATGTTTTGTAGACATAAAAGGACTGCTGCTAAATGGCTCCCCCAATTATCTAGGGGGCATCCCAAATTGTTGGGCCATAAGACTTGAACCCAACAATAGTAACTTAGATGCTTCACCTACAGAAGTCGGAGCTTTGAAAATATTAAGGTGCCTCGATTTGAGATATACTAAGATCAATGTATTGCCTGAATCTTGCATTAGAAACCTCTGTAATTTGGAGATGGTGGATTTTGGATATACATGTGAGCTTCCCAAAGAGATTAAGAATTGTCCGAAATTAAGAAGTTTTACAGACTACAAAGAAGGTTATGAAATACTTCCCAGAGGTATGAAAAAGTTAACTTGCATTGAAACATTAGCGTCATACATGGTAAGGAAAGAATCAGATATTCAGTTATGTGGTATTGTTGGTCATAGTGGGATAGAACAAATAGCAGATCTTAATTCTCTTCATAAAGAGACTATAAAATTTGAGAGGAATAGAAGATGCACAGAGAGAAAAGTTGAAGGATAAGACAAATTTGAGAGAATTATCTCTATTTTGGAGCTTCGGTAGAGATGATGTTATGGTTTTAGAGGGTCTTCAACCTCACCCATACCTGGAAAAGTTGGGAGTAATTGGATTCTCAGGTTTCAATCTTCCGAAGTGGTTGGGTACATCATCGAAATTGGCTTCATTAAGTTTATGGAATTGCAACAGGTGTGAGAAGCTTCCAGCTCTAGGTATGCTCCCATGTATTAGGGATCTTAGAATTTGTATAATGAAGTCAGTCAAGTGTTTGGGAAGAGAATTTTACTACCAGCAACAAGAAGAAGAAAAAGAATCAAGTAGTAGTACCAAGAATTCTACGACTACAACATCATCATTATTTCCTTCATTAATTGATTTGGCGATCAATGAAATGGTGAATCTAGAAGAATGGGTTACTCCTCCTCCATCTTATTTTTATGTTGATTCCTTCCCTCTCTTACAGTACCTAAATCTAAAGGGTTTTCGGAAATTGAGAAACGCACCAAACTCCTTCCCTTCTCTCGAGGACTTGAAATTTACAGGAACCAGCGGGAAGGCAGTAAATTCAATCCTATCCGCAAGTAGAGGAGGATGTCTGACCTCTCTCACATCCATTTATATAGACTAGTAAGGACACATATGTGATGCACATGCTTGAATTTTTACTCATCCAATAATACTAAATTTGAAAGCCATGAATTTTTTTTCCTAAACTAAAAATTTACCATTCTTATTTTTAATCATTACGTAGATAATTGAAAGAGCTTTTCAAATAAATAATTTACCAAAAAATCCGGTGTGTATTTTGAAAGATATTAAGTTTTTAGGGGGTCTCCTACCAAAAATAGCTTTTTTCTTTATATTAGTACTAGCCCTTAACCCGTGCCGTAACGGCACGGGCCATGATGTTGGTTCATTTTTAATATATCGTATAATTTGTGTCCCGAATACTTATCAACTCCTTATGATTTAATATGTGTTTGTCATAAAAATAGTTCGGATTTTCCTCTCTTTTTTTCTTTGTTTTTCCATTTAATATGTTACCGCCGGAGATTTGCTCAAATGAAAGAAATATAATCTTAACTTCCAGACACTTTTTTATTTAGGTTCATTGCGTATAATGAGATAATGATCTACATGAACATGGAAATTTAAATATTTTTTGAAAATATGTCGAGAGCAGCGCTTATCTCAGTGAAACCAACTAATCAATATCATCCATAAAAGTCTCCACATGCTCCTATTTTGCTCCAGCTGACTCATCTATCATGGTCAGGTTGTCGATCCTCCAAATAGGCAGAGAATGGTATTTTTTTGATGAAGCTTTCGTCGTCAAAAAGACCACATATGGAGGTTTCGTCACCGGATAAGTTGATGATGAAGATTCCGATGTAGATTCCGTCGTCGGAGACAACCAAGATGAAGGTTTGGTCGTTGGAGAGCATCACTATTGATCTTAAATCTCAACCCAATAACCTAGAATTGGCATTAAAGCGAAGACAAACCTCAAAAGAGTATATAGAACCACCAAAATGGTGTACATAAGTAGAAAACATAATAAAAACCAAACTAATCTACTAACTAATCTATGTAGATGATGTCGATCCACCATTTTAGTTTGCCATATTATGTTTTTGACTAACTTTAAACTTGATGTCATCTTCTACTGTGAACTTTATGTGATTTTAGAATCGAAATAGTTATACCTCTTTCATTCGAATTAAGTAATCCGGTGTATATCCCAACAATTCTTCTACAACAATTCCTTTGTTTTCTTGTTTTCATACCATCAGTAGCCATTATTGTCAAATGCAATTTGTCTAATTTTTGTTGATGTTATGTATTTGTAATGTCATTTTTCTTAAATAAATAGATTGTGGAAAAACTAAAAAAAAAAAGAACATAAGTATTACATCAGGTCTAAGTTACTATATCCAAAATACTCCGGACACTGCTTTTGGTGCTTTGTTTCCTCAAATTCCTCGTCTCATTCTAGACAGTACATGCAACACCAATCATTTGCGAAGTGAGCTATTTGCGCAAGTGTGGTCAATGTATCCCTTGCCTGTAATAATAATAACAACACGTCAATTTTTTTCAAGGCATCCAGTTGTAAATGGTATGAATCTAAAAGATTTGAATTATACCTCAATCTTAGATATCACCATCTTCTCACATAACATAGCAATTGAGGAAGGACAAATCTTGACCACTCTTTACATAGGCAGAGTTAGCCAAACTATGTTTTGCAATTGTCTTACATGAAAATTATTATTAATCTATATTTTAGTCATCTCCTATTGAAGACGTTCTAATTATCCATATAGAAAGTTAATCTTAAATTTTTGACTTTATCCCTTGACCAAATTATTGAAGTATTCTCAGTCATGTTCTGATTTGTGTGATCTACCCATCCGTGTTTACTCTACCTTCTAACCCAGTGAATGAAACATATACATATTGATCCGTAATTTGATATTGTTGATTTGTCATCAAGAGGTCGCATGATTTGATAATGTAAAATATAAAAAATATTCTATAAACATCGGAGGCGAAATTTAGATTTATGATTTAGAGTTTTTTATGATGATTTTAATGAACAAACATAGTTTTCAAACAAATATTTTAGAATGCAAATACATTTTCCCGGTCAATAAGGTTTTATATCGGGAATTGAGTGAAAGTTGTTGTTTGTGTAGGTAGTTTTCGCGAAACAACTCGACATTGATGGTATTTCAGGAAAAAGAATGTAATAGTACTTGAGAGGGCGATATTGTTCTCTTACGTGGGTACACCAATTGCCTTTATATAATACAGGTGATCGAACAGTCATGATCATATTGTCTTATACGTTCCGGTATCATCCTCGAAATATTTGGTTTTTGTCCTTATCAATTGTGCTAAAAACAACCAATTACATCTTTCACAATACAATGTTGCATGTTTTGTGAAGATTATTTTTTTACTTGGTCAATAAAACTCACAAAAAACAAAAACTATTATTATACACTGCTATTACCAACTCCCACCACCATAAAAACCATCCACCGCCACTATTTCTTCCACCAATAGTAATGTTACCGCCTCCATCATTCACAAACAACCGCCACCATTTATACTAACCCTACTTCCACTACCACCATTAGAATTAATATAGTTTTTAGTAAAATTATTTATTAATAAAATTATGTATTTATGCTAGATTATTAAAGGGACATTTATAATAGAAATTTAATTAATCATTATAAACAATCGATGAGACACTAATTGATAAAACGTTTAAAAATGGTTAAGTTGAACAAACCCCAGCGGTAAATTTATATTTTCCAAGGACAAACCCTGACCACTCTTTACATAAACAAATCGATAATAAATAATTTCATATGTTCTGATTTTGATTCGTGTCGTTCGTTTAGTTATTACATAACATGGCAATTGATTGCACCAATTTTTTAAAATGGACATGTGTTTCATCAAGTTTATTTTAACATTAGAATGATCAATAAAACACTTTAAAATGAATAAATTATTTATTATGTGCAATTAGTGAAACACTAATTAATAGACCAATTATGGTATTTAAGTTGAACAAACCACCACTGTTGATTTATCTTTTCTATTAATTCCAACCTGGATGGAACAATGGTTAGAGGCCACTCTTATGAAACAATAGGTCATGAGTTCGAACCTCCCAGTTATAATTTTTGAAATTCCATATCTTGACTTGAGTATTCATTTTTCATTCATAATATTGGAATTAACACCACGTGTGCGACTTGTAGGGTGTGGCAGGGAGAGCCACAACCCTTGATTTATCTTTTCCACGGATAAATCCTGGACACCACTAACAAAGGAAAACTTAGCCTAGATTTGTTTTTTATTCTTGATATAAGATAATATAAGATGGATTTCCAAAGCTTATATATTTCACACTGGATGCACTAGTCCAAAACAATACTCCAGCTCCGTAGCAAAGTTTTTTGAGGCCATAAGCGAACTTACAGAAACATAGGCCTATATAAGATTTTTTTTTTCTTGCGATTTGATATAAAATATATTACACATTCTCTAACGAAACAAATTGTAAAAAAAAAAAATGAAGCCTAGCTAAAACATGGAGAAAATATCTTATCTCATGACAAAAACCGATCTCCTGCCCTTTTCGACGTAAAATCGTCAATTATATTGTCAAAAGGAAGCCAAAAATTCTTATCGATTTCTAACATATCTTAAACTTTTATTAATATTGTTTCCTCAATTTTCTGGATCATATATATTGTATTCTGTGATGATAATTTTTTTCCCCTTGGCTCTTCATCTTGCCCAATCTCATTGGTATTTGGTGGTTATAATTCTAGTCCTCTTGGTTCTTCATTTTTCCAATATGTATTCTCATCACTAACAAATTACCATTTGTTTCCATCTCATTAACCAAATTTTCCCATTCTTCGTCATAGTCATTTATTGTTTCTTCATGGTTGTCATCATTTGAAACCAAATACTTATTCATTGCTCTTAGCTTCGTCTGTATTTTAGAGGCACCATTCGTGCATTTTTTCTTTCTAAGACCCATGATTGGAATTGATATTTTATCACTTAAAGAATCAAAAGATCTAAAACATGTACACAAACATGCCAAAGCTATGCGATCATGCCAGTTAACTAACAATTAAAATTTAATAATTATCATTTTTACAACATTAACAACACAACATAAACTAAGTGCAAGAGTAAAAGGCTTAAAAATTTTGTACCAGTGAGTGAACCTTAAGGATAAAGGCCTAAAACAACAACTAAATAAGAATAAGAATTAGGAAAAAAAAATTTAAATTAATTGATGTGTTATAAACGTGTAATTATGTTAAGAATATCTAGGGTGAATCTCGTTTATTACTGGGATGCCCTCGTGTCTAGCCTTATAAATAGAGGCTCTAATGTTAGTCTATTGTACACATGAATAAGATTTATATCTCCTTCTCCCTCTCTACTTTGTATCTCTTGTTCTCTACCTTCTATATCACAACACGTCATCAGCACGCTCTACACTGAGTGACCTAATCATTAACATTTTTGGGGCTTTAAGAAGAAGAAAGTCGCCTTTGAACTCCATAAAGCAAGAAATATGTTTTAGATTTTTTTTCCTTAAAACGGTCGTAACATGGAAGCATGAAACAAATTGTTTTCATTCTTATGCTTTGGGTTATTTGATATTCTTTTTTTTTTTTGCTCAGCTTATTTGAGATTCTCTTGTTATTTTATCTAACCATTATATAGGTGGAAACTAATATTGACATCTGTTTTATGACTTTATCCCTTGCATGTTCTCGGAAGATTAAATCCATACGATCACCAACTAGTATTGCTTTCTTATGGATGGAGTGACTCATATCCGTACCTCCACCAAGTTGTTCTGTAACTCAATCACCGAGAAGATTAAACGAGCAAAAGCTATACGCATACATTGATGGACAGTGGAGGCTTAAGGAAGGGTTTGTCTCACTTTGCCGTGAATTTTCATTGTTTCTTTTTATATTATTTGATTGATTATTTTATTACTATCTTTATTCACTATGTATGTGTATATATTTATTATATGTATGGGTGATTAACTATTCCGAACAAGTTAATTTCCTTTCTTCTCTATTTTTTATATAGAGAGAAGAAAAAAAAGACATCGAAAGATGGTTACAGTTTCTATTCCTTTAATGAAACTGTGATCACCAAAATTTGGTGTTATAGCAATCTAGATACCTTTACGGTAACCAATCACGTGCATGGTTGAAAAACCTCCGGCCATTTAATTTGGTATATTTTTCCATTGGACAATGATCATGTGATTGGTAGTTGGTTTCTATTATTTACAGAAACCATTTTACTACGTGGTAGGCTCGGAAAGATACCTACTACTATGTATAAACTGCAAGTGCACAGTGTCGAAAAGCAACACAGGGCAAGCACAGGTCGAACCACAGAGACTTGGGTAGTGATAGTTGATTCTAAAGAAGACTAACTAATTTATATTATAATGTAACACAAAAGGTTTGGTTTTGGTGTCGAAACGACAAGATATAGTTGTTGAACAAGGAAATATGCAATAACAATTTATAACAAGTAATTAAAGATTACTAGGGCCTTCAAATCCACCTCTAGTCTACACTATGTATTCAACTAGTAGTATTATTCTTATCCTTATAGCAGATTCAAGTCTACCTTGTATCTAAGGTGTTTCTCCGATGGATAAATTAATCACAACTAAAATATTTCTCCAAAGCATTAATTGTCTAGTTAAAGCACAATTAATCTAAGAATCAATAATGTTTTTAAGCATGAGTTGCAGCATAATCAACACAGTGGTATTCTAACTACAATGGATACATAGCATATATTGTGAGAGCAAAATGTTGATAAACTTGGATTAAATTTGATCTCTAAATCATTTTAAACATTCAAGAACAACACACAAAGTATAAATAACATAGAAGCATACTAGGGATTTCATCTACACCCTAGCAGAGAGTTTTAGAACATGATAAAATGGAAACAAAATTAACAGATGGAAAATATGGTGTCTGGAGAACTCCTAGCCGGGTCTGCTTCTGGGAGAAGAGTTCGAGCATAAAACGCCCGACCATTTCTTCATGGCAGCATCACGCCCATGTGCATCTTCTCCCACGCCTTCACGTGCTGTCTTCCCACGCTCGTTATCTTCCACAAGTACTCTTTTCTCCCCACGCTCTGCTGCTGCTGTCTCCTCACGCTCGTTGTCTTCTTCCAACGACTGTTGTCAGCTCCTACCACGTGTTTTCCCCTCTTTCTTCCACTTTTTCTCTTCCCCACACCACGCCGTCTTCTTGATGTCCTCTCTTGTCATCTTGCTGTCTCTTTTCTTCCCCAACGTGCTGCTGTCTTCCTACGCCTTGTCTTCTTCCTTTCTTCACGTGCTCCTCACCTCTTCCCATCATTCTTCTATTCCCACTCGAGTTTCCCACTAGTGTTCTTCCACCCACTTGTCCTCTTTCACGCCCACTTTCTTATTTACACCACGCCGTCTTCTTTCTTCCTAATTGTTTTGTTCTTTGACCACTTTGTCTTCTCCTCCCACGACTTCTTTTCTTCTCACTTCTTCTTTCTTTTCTTTCCACTTTCTCTTTTCTCCACGAATTCTTTTCTTCTCTCTTCTTTACAACTTGTCTTCTTGCTGTCCTTTCCGCCCATTACCACACTTTTGTATTCTACTCCCACCTTCTTCACTTTCTCCTCACGAGCTGTCAGCTCCCACCACGTGCTTCTTCTCATTTAATTGAATTTCAAAACAAAGGTACGGGCTTGATGTTTCCTCCCATGCCTTAATGTTTCGAATTTCAAATAAACAAAACAAGTATGGGCGATGACTCCCACGACTTGATTCTTCTCCTTCCACGAACTGTTTATGTTACTTTATTTGTACGAGCAAAACGAGACTGATGGGTGAGGTGGGGGTTGTCTAGTGTGGTGGAGAAATTATGGGTTTTGGAAAGATGATGGTTAGGGGCTGTTTGGCTTGCTCGGTTAGGTGAAGGAGCTAGACGATTATGGTGTGAGGCGGGCGCTTCTAATTTTGATACAACGAGTGAAGACACCGTTGGTTGCAGCTCCTAAAACAATCCAACGGTCCAATTTTCTGCTTTTTTGGCTCCGCAATTTATTTAAGCTTTATTTAGTACTTAAAAACACAAATTTAATTAGTATATAAAAACTTAAATAAAAACTATATTAGTATATGAATTTATTCTTGAAAACAAAGAAAACACGGAATCTGGAATAATATATGATTTTAAAGCGCAAAAGATGAGTTAAATTCCAATAAAAGGGTATAGAAATATGCACTATTCGGCACTCATCACTACGCTATGGATTTTCCATAGCAAATGACATTTTCTTTTTTTCAGTCGTTGATACGATTTTGGTATATCATTCGGTATTAATTTTTTCCGAAAATTATCTATAATGAGATGTAAATTGGCATTTTTAGTATTTTTAGCCAATTTTTGGATTGTGATTTCTATTCCTCCAGAGAAATCTCCATCAACCAAATACCAATAAAAAGAGGAATTGCTGCATTCTTGTTGGATATTTTTGCAATTTTAATTTTTATCATGGTAATTATCTCCAAATTTTTGGATTATTACAATTGGAATTAGAATATAATTGGACACTCAAGATCAATGGGTGCGCACCCGGCTTGTTACCCAATATTATTAGTCCTTGTAGTGACTATATTGATCTTAATTGATTTAGTTTTTTTGATAAAGAAAGTTTCCAATAACTTCAATCTAAACCATTATCTCGTTGGCCCTCGAAGTCACGATATTGAAGAATTTATTTGCATATTTTTCCTGTAACCAATAAAATCCATGGTTGATCTTTAATTTGTATGAACTACAAAAAAAAAATTTAGACATTTTTTATGGCTTTTGAAATCATTATCTACTGTCCAATGTGGTTTTCTTAAAATCCATAAATTGTTATAAGTATATATATCGAATTAATCGGATATAACTTTACGAAACTTGAAGTTTTCGTATATGAGATGAAAAAGATTTTTCGCCATAATCAGGGGGAGACTATACACTATCAGAAGCTTGTGTAATTAACTTAAATGTTATATCAATTTCTCTCTCATCACAATCAAATTGATATAGGCTGTCATTATATGATTGGCGTGAAATTTCTCATTTTACTTTTATTTAAGTTTTTACCTCTTAAGAGGAAATCCAATCACATCTAGCAGATAAGTAGTGCTCCCATTGAGTGTACCGAATTCACATTCTCAATTATAATATCTTCTCACTTGAATATGAGGAGAATATAATGCCCGGGGACGCTGGTACCAGTAATTGATTGAATTTACACTTGAGAATTGTGTTGGCTTATAGCAAGCTAAATAATTGTCGAATATTCATTTAAAGTAGCTACTGAAATAAATGATGGTGGTTGTGAACCCCTCTGCAGAGAAATATCGACATATGTGATTGGTTGGCATACAATCCAAATTAAGTTGGATTAATTTCTCAATTAACGCAATTTTTGGATCCAAAACTTAACACTTTAAAAATGCCAAGCCTATAAATTACAGGCTAGTGTAGTCATAATGCGTTATACGAGAAATATTTCGTTGTACAAACGATTTAAGGGTTTCATTTTTTCTCATAACCTAGGATTGATTCATTAACTATTCTCTTTACAATGCACTTGGCGTGGTAGTCCTTGAAGGACTCATATTGCATTTACACAAGAAATGTGATTGGGAACACATTCAAATTTGTAATCCTTATAGGATTCAAATTATATTTAGAAAGCCACCTGATTTGATTATGTCAGGTTGAACAATCCTCGAAGTGTTTTTTAGAAATTCGATACAAAACCAAGAATCCGGATTAATTAGTTGATGCTATCAACTATATAGGTCTCTTGAGGAGTCCTTAAAAACACAAAAATCCACGCGTTAGCAGCATAAATTCTATTTTTTTTCTTTCTCTTTCTTAAATCTGCAGTTGGAATTATGCTAGCTTAAACTCTTCTTTAAGATAGATTAGAGTTATTATTATGATGCTTATTTCTTAAAAACTCATGTAGTTGAGTTAGCATCGATAAATATGTCAAAAGTTGTACTCTTTTCCCTTGGCTTCAGGTTTTGTCCCATGTGGTTTTCCTGACAAGGTTTTAATGAGGCAACATCTCTGACGTTTAATATATCTTTTTTAATGTTGATATTTGTGTTTTTTTTTTTCCTTTGTCCAAATTTTTTCCCATTGGGTTTTATTGGCAAGGTTTTAGTGAGGCAATTTAATTCAACATGATGGTCATCCAAGGGGGAGTTGTATATATTTTGTTTGTTTAGTGGATGCCCACATTTGATTAAACCAAATCAACTTAATCATCTCCTAAGAATTTGGATTTCATTCTAACAAATATGATTTTTGTTCACGTATGATAAGGTATTCATATCTTTCCACTTTGTTGAAGAAACCACATCAACTATTTCTGCAAATCATCTCCAAGAAATCAGCAATCCAACACACAAGTACTTAATGTATCTGAAAGAAGCATGAAGACTTGAGAACACTACCATTAGAAGACTAACACAAATGAAGAATTCATCAAATGGAAGATTCTCGCGAATGCATTACTATATTCAGCATTCAAGAAATTCGTTCACCGAAATTGGGAAGTCTAGTATCAAAGATTTGCACCCCAAGAATTTACTGAAGTACTCATTGGGGGGAGCACCATCGCATAAGGTGCATTCTGTTGGACTTATTGTGTTGTACTCTTTTTCCTTCATCAAGGTTTTTCCCACTGGGTTTTCCTTGTCAAGGTTTTAACGAGGCAACATTTGCGTGTCCAAATCTTTTCTAAGTTTTGTTAATTGTACTCTTTTCCCTTCTATCTGGTTTTGTCCCTTTGGAATTTCCTGACAAGGTTTTAACGAGGCAAATAGCTTAGACACAATGTCATCAGGGGGAGTGTTATAAACGTGTAATTATGTTAAGAATATCTAGGGTGAATCTCGTTTATTACTGGGATGTCCTCGTGTCTAGCCTTATAAATAGAGGCTCTAATGTTAGTCTATTGTACACATGAATAAGATTTATCTCTCCTTCTCCCTCTCTACTTTGTATCTCTTGTTCTCTATCTTCTATATCACAACATGATGTACTTAGAAAAAACAGTTTGAATGGCATTTGACGATACATAAAACAGAAAAGGAAATATTTTCTTCCCAAAGGTCTCGAAAATTACCTATAGCTATAGCAACAGATAATTTGGGGGCCCTAGGCCGTTGCCTAGCTGGATTATAGCCAGCGACGGCTCTGCAATACTCTCCGAATCTTCATTCTCTATGGATCAGAGAGGTTGCTCTGAATTTCAAGGTTTTCGTGGTGATGATGATGATCTAAAAAACTGCGGAACCAATTCTCTCCACAAGCTGGAATTAGATGATTTCCTTGTTTTAACATCTCTACCAGGTATAAGATTATGGACTTCTCTTCGGGAATTAACTATCTTCAAGTGCGAAAAATTGATAGACTCCTATGACTTCAAGACATCCCTCTCCTTTCTTGAGTCACTTAAAGTCGATTTTATTCAAAGAGAAGACCAGCAGCTACCAAATCCAGATGATTTTGGAGACAACTTAATCAATTTGATGAAGAAGTAGATATAAACATGTTTGCTGCAGCTCATTCATCTCATGATTCTCATCCAGTTATATACCAGAAGGTCTGTCTCTCTCACTCTCAGTTGATTTTGTCTAAAATATAATGTTTGTAATCTGATAAGTTCATCATATTAAAGTTGCGATGGACAGAGATTTTATCACCTATTGCTTGGAAGACATTTGCTATTGCAATCCTATAAATGACACCAAGATCTCACTTTTCACATTAAGTAAGTCAGTTGCTAGTAGGTACTCGATCCTCAGAAGATTTGATAGAAACTGAAATATTACAGGTTTCTTAGTAATCCATTGGTATATATAATATCTTCATCAAATTGAAAGCTTGCTACACATGCTTATTGTCTGATATCTATATGAATTCTTTTCTCTTGCAGAATCAACAAAGTTCCATAAACACCCAAACGCCAAAGCTCCATAGACATTGAGCAGCAATAAAGGGCTCATTTTTAGCCAAATTTTTACATTTTTTAAGCTATTTTTAGCTAAGTACAGCAGTGAAGGACTCAAGAATGTAAGTTCGTACATCTTACTTGCAATAAAGCTAGAGAAATGAAGGAATAATAAACAAACGGTTCAGATATAGAGATTCTTCACTTACCCTTGTAACTTTCTTTGGGTCTTCCCAAATCATGTAGGAATGAAAGCACTGCAATTTGAATGGGTATATGCGTTGTGTTGCTACTTGCTATAGCGATGCACAAAGAAATGGATTTTGTTGAAAATATGATCAGTTGGATCAAATTGCAAGTGTACACTATTGGAGTTGAGAATATATAAAAAATTTGTTTTGGAAGAATGTTGTCATTCTTTCAACTTTCGGTACAATTATCTAAGAGTCGATACTAGTTTAAACGTTTGATAAGATTTTACACTTGTTAGAGTACTTTCTATTGTGACTTATTTGAGTGCCAGTGAATTTTATTGGTCTTAATTGGTTGGATTTACTCTCATTCGTCTTCCTTTAGTGTTTCTAACATCATGTGACGAATCCACTACAAGGCACACAAACTGACAATTCTTAAAGCAATCAGATGTTTGCATGGTAATACAGATTAAACTCAATGAATGTGAAGTACATGTTGTTGCGTTCATAAATGGCTTTTCACCACATATTAATTAACAATATCCAAAATGGTGCAAAACTCCTATTCTCTATGGTAATTTCAAGTGCTCGATACTCTCGTTATTTGGGAATATGCACAATGTTTCTTGTGTAAGATGCTAATTGCAAAAATCGAATAATTTGATTTCTTTGGAAGAGCCGAAGAGGCTGAAGTTGAATTATAAAATAAAACAAGGTAAGGTTGTGTTGGAAAATACTTTCTAAATACTTCTGGTTCATATCAGGATTTGGTTCTCGCCTTAGAGCCTCGATTTGTTTTTCAAGATGTGGCTGAACTTGTTCTTCTTGATTTGGTTGATTTGCAAGTGCTCCAAAACCAAGATCGGGCACCCTATCACCTAACAGATAAAGTGTATGTGAAGAGCGATGTTGATCCTGAGAATTTCTTCAGGCCCAAACAGAGTATTCCAAGCGTTTCAATTATATCGATGAAAACTAAAAATGGAAGTCTGCATTAATTACTATAGAATTTCATAGGTGTGCCTAGTATACTTATGTTTCTTTGATTAAATCCTAACCTTCACAGTAGGTTTTTTCATTGACGATCGTGATATGTCAATTACCGTTACAAATACAACGAAAGTACAATTACAACCACACGTGCATGGAGTTGGAGTAAGGAGTTCAGGATGACATGCTCTGAGATGCAAAACTACGTGCCATTTGCAAATACAATGTAACATGAAAGGATTCCTATTGTTTTGACATTGAAACTTCAACCTGCTTAGAAAACCATTGGCTCGTTATTCTACTGTACGAGATATTAATACCATGTCACTTTATGAAGGAGACCGTTGTGACTTTGATATGTCATGGTGCTATTTGGAGCTTCATCCTTCATAGCAATACACCTTAGGGTCTGAAACTAGATTATGTGTAAACCATTGACTCAGTGTGTGAGCTTGTCGAAATGGACTGTGGCTAGTAGTCACGCAAGCTGAAGGAATTAAGTGTAACTCTTCTGGACAATATTCCTTCCCAATAGCATTGGCAAAGAGCCCCTTCAATGAACTTTTTGTCGCCAACCCCTCAATACGCCCAACTCCATAGCTTTGCATTTTTTCTCGGTTTTCGAAATACCCAATGTATCCCGAGCAAATCATATCAGATGGATTCAGAAACAGATTGGGTACCCATATCGACAAGTATGTGAACAGATCTTTTGATTGCTGCCTTTCTTCGCTATCTTTCATCGCTACAGTCAGTGTCGCTGTGAACAAGCTACTAGCTAGATGGATACTACGCTTCACTCTCCTACTTTTAATAATTTCAGTTGGAGGTGCAACAAATGTTGGATTGAAGAGATACGATTCAAGGAAATTACCCGTCTTTGCTATGTTTTTCCTGCAAGCATTGATATGGAAGATCCCAAAGAATGGCCTGCTAACCAGATATTACTAGATCCTTTCATAGAAACCATGCTTTTGACAGCTCGCATTGCCTTTTTAAAACGACAAGTACCATGAAGTTTTTTTTTCAAAATCTTTATGTCTAACTTGGCGTCATGTATGATATTATGATCATTAAGCATAGTTCCTCTAAAAGCAATTACATATCTTGGAGCTCCTACCGGATAGAAGTTGTTGGACTGGGGCAGATATTGATATACAGCACCAAAGATGGAGGAATCGTCATCATCTATGAGAATATACAATAGCTTAAAATTGAAGGATTCCCACCATGGTGGTGCGAGAGCTTCTAATCCTTGCCAGTTTATTTGACGGTCACTTTCCAGTACATAGACACCCTGAACCAAGCTAGCGGTTATAGATCTTCGGTGATGTTCACTTTGCCTTCAAATTACCATGAAAGTTATAATTAGCATAAACAATACACTGTCAGATAAGTTTGCTTACAACTTCGTAGCACACATTCTGAATTCTTTATGAAGAACAGCCATCTTACCAATTCACCGTAGTTAAGCGTGAAAGTTCTGATCTTTTAAAATCATTGCCTGTCTGATTTTCCTACGGAATAGAAACCAAAAGAGAGGTTTCACTTCACATTAATTAACACAAAATAGAAAACATTGATCACATATATAAACGTTGACAACGAATATGTGCAACTGCCATCATCGATGCATTGAATCAAACATAGCTAGTTAATTAAGTACTCCCACCCATTAAAGTGGCAAAACTTGTAGACTGTGAGAGAGTCTTACCATTATGAACACCCGAAAAATGGTATATTTTGCAATGATAATGTTCGTCGCTGATGGCCAATCTTTTTGTACGTTGAAGTCGGAAAATCGTTGAAATTTAGAAAGTTTTGAAATCGGAAAAATTGTTGATGTTCTGTCAATAGCTAAAGCTGTGAATTCTGTTCGGAGTGTATGATCATGCTTAATTATGAGATTTTTTATAGACAATGTGCAAATCATATTAAAAATAAAAAATTGTCAACTGGCAAGTACAAATTGTGCAAGTGAGATTATTAGATTAGTTTGAATTACAACTTGAGAAATATAAAATAAAACACCAAACAAAGAAAGATTCTTACAAGAACTAGTAAACTGCATTAAACAAGTAGAAATGTACTCATCAAAGAGTAAATTTCTCTAAACTAGATTTTAACGTAACTCAGTCAAAACTCAAGATTCGTGAATGTGGCTTGAAACACTGAACGTTTCATAAATCGTGGACTTGTCTTGCTTTTCATTTAGGATTTTGATATTGAGGAGGATGTGTTTGCAAAGAAAATTCTATGTTGACTTATTGACAGTAAGTGTGGGCAAGTAGCTAAGAGGTGTACAGCGTATAAAACTTTCCATTCCAACAGTGTTGGAACACTTAGTGTACCAAAAGGTTAACTGGGCCTTGTTGAGGTACGTACTATATGCAGCATGTTGACTGGGTCTTGTTGATTGGTTGATTTGAGTACATGAGTTAGCTCTGGTCATGAGCACAATGCGAAAGAAAAAGTACATGACACCGAATTGTTATATGTAGCATATCCAACACTAGCTCTGGTCGTGTCACCGAAAGAAAAAGTACATGAGTTAGCTCTGGTCATGAGCACAATGGAACACTTATATGGATACGGATGGGCAAGATTTGTTTTATGCTTCAGATAACTAATAATGATGGAAATGCAACACCATATGTAAGACCGAATAGGCTCATCATCGGGATGCGGTCTGCAGTTTTTTTCTTCGTGAATACACTACATTATAATATGAAATGCACAAGCTAAGTTGCTAATAGATTGTTAAAACACAAAATTGGTCTAATAACCCTCAAAATCTTATTTCTGGTTGTGGTAGATGATTAAAAAAAGATAATGTCATAATATCCAAAAATCTAAAAGATATTGTTTTAATATTCTACTAGGTGTTGCGCCTGTGCGTTGCACGGGCCTAGATATTTTGTAGAAGAAAATATGTTTTAGTGATAGTAAATTATTAGGGATTCAAAATTTGAAGCATGAAACTGAAAAACATACTCAATTACTAAAAATGATAATGTTAAATGTAATCAGTTAGTAAAACTGAATTATGCCCATTCAACATTGTGGTTAGTTTGGTTAGTTTATTTATGATTGCTTAATGCACCGAATGGGCTCATTACTGGCATCTTTGTCGAACAAAAACAAATTACATAGCACTTTTCTTTTGCTCCAACAGTGCACTTATTATGTTCAACATCCAAGTTGTTATGTTCACGTACTTCTGGTATTCACTCATGTAATGAAGTACTCATAGTGGTAACTAAGGAAATCGATGATGACTTTATGGAATTCTAAGATACTTAACAAAATCCAAGTGATTGGAATGACCAAAAACTAAACAATTTAAAATTCATAATTAAACCATTTGAGACTTACCCAGTAAAATTTCCAATGATATATTTTTTCCTTCAAGTCACATTGTCAAAGACTCGGATAGTATATCTAACACTCTATTGTCTTTCTATTTTTTGGGGAAATTTTCTCATCAGTATCAGGTGGTATGATTTTCATCAGCGGACCACTTTGTTCTTTTTTTTTCCATTTTGGAGGTATTTCATCACATCCTTCATCGCATACCAACCTGTAACAGTTTCAGTAGAAGTGCTCGGAAAAAATCGTCCATTTCCTTTCGTAGACATCACCTGCTTCTGCCGCAGATGCTGTAAAATCACTCCCTCCTTCTCCATCTCAAGTTGGGATCTACACTAAATTTATAGCCAGCAATACCACCTGTTTTACAGATGCTGCAAAACTCTCTCCGCCATCCCTAGTAAAACAGAATCTCGCACTTACGGAAAAGAGAGTCTCGAATGTCTTATTATATGAAAGCAATGATTTTCTAAAATCCTAAACTAAATCCTACACAGTAATATAACCCACATATTTTCAAATGTTAAATAGCAGCAAAAGATAAGTTAAGAACTACAATCTAGTTCCTTTCTATGTCAATATTGGTGGTAATAATTGAAGACACAAAAATTTAATGGACAAACCTCTATGAGTATGGTGATTAAATATCCATCTTGTGAAACGACCAATGCAAATGACGCTTCATATACCGACAGAAGAATACCAATTGGACCACGGAGATAAGCTTGATATACCAATTACAACTTCACCTGTCCCATTAACATCCCCTAAATATATCTTACCCGTTGTTATCCCAGTGATTGATATCCCTTCACAGGAACACTATCATCTTCAAAAGACAAACAACCCAGAACTGTTAAAAAATGACTACAGATTTTAGTTGCAGAAATCCTTGATATAAATGACCGGGTTAAGATATTTATTGCACCTTGATGATTCATTGCTTTTAGTGACGTTACGATCCGTGTTATGTTAACGAAATCCTCTTTAGATGGTAAAACAGGTTCAAGTGATCTCTTTGCAAGCATCCATGACCAATTTTTCTTCTATTGGGTGTTTCCATAAGAGAAATGTTGGGGGAGGCTTACGAAATCCGAGCCGTTATGCGCAATACGAAACTACTAGGGTTTGAACAAACCCTAGAATTTTCCCCCTTTGAAGATATGTGGAAATTGATAGCTCAATCTTCACCACAACAACCAAGAGATCCTTAGACAAGAACCCTTTCTTCTTCTCTTCAAGATAACACCAAAATCATCACCAAAACTCTCTAATGGTGGCTGCTCCTTTTTCTCTCTTTTCTCACTGCCTCTCTTTCTTCTTATTTCATGAACAAAGAAGAATGGAGATATGTTCGTCTCCTGATGCCTTTTGTAAATATAACAAGGCGCTGCTAAGTAGCTCTCCCCATTTGCTAAGGGGAATCTAGACTTGTTGGACCATAAGCTGTGGACCGGCCCAACAATCTCCCCCTCACGACTAATGGCAAGGTACTCGTCACCACCAAACCTTCCCTGCTGCAGAAATACACATGCTTGTATTTTGGTAGAAACTTTGTCATCATATCAGAACTGTTGTCATCTGCATGGATCTTCTCAATATACAAGACCTTCTCGTCGAGAACTTCTTGTATCCACTGATACCTAATATTGATGTGCTTGGACCTCGAGTGAAAACTCGAATTCTTGTTGAGATGGATGGCACTCTGGCTGTCACAGTAAACGATGAACCTCTGTTGCTTCACACCGAGTTTTCTAACAAACATCTTCATCCATATCATCTCCTTGTAACTCTCTGTAGCTGCAATGTACTTTGCCTCTGTAGTAGACAATGCCACATATTTTTGTAACTTGGATTGCCAAGACACAGCTCCCCCCTGCATAGGTAAATAAGTAACCCGATGTAGACTTGAGACTGTCTTGAGCACCTGCCAAATCTGAATCTGTGTAACCAACTAACTCTAGCTTGTCACCTCCATAGCACAAACACATATTAGAAGTACCCCTTAAATACCTTAGTATCCATTTCACTGCTTCCCAATGCTCCATAGCACGATTTGATAGAAATATGCTTACCACTCAACTGCATGAGCTATATCCGGCCTTGTACACACCATTGCATACATCAAACTACCAACTGCGGACGCATAAGGAATTTTCTCCATCTTCCGTTTCTCAACATCATTCATAGGACATTGATCACGAGATAACTTAAAATGTTTTGCAAGTGAACAACTTACCGGCTCAGCCTTGTCCATGTTGAATCTTTAAAACAACTTCTCAATGTAGCTTTCTTGTGATAGCCACAACTTCCTCGCTTTCCTATCAAGAGTGATCTCCATGACAAGAATACACTTTGCTGCACCCAAGTCTTTTATAGCAAAAGACTTGCTCAGATCTGACTTCAACCTGTCAATCTTTTTCTTATCTTTGCCAACAATAAGCATGTCATCAACATATAGAAAAAGAGTAAGAAAATCACCATCAACAAATTTTTGAATGAATACACAATGATCTGAAGCCGTCCTCTTGTACCCATGTTCCTTCATGAATGATTCAAACTTCTTGTACCATGTTCTTGGAGCTTGCTTCAAACCATAAAGACTCTTCTTTATCTTGCATACCATGTGTTCTTTGCCTTTGACTTCAAAACCCTCGGGTTGTGCCATATACACATCTTCCTCCAACTCACCATGAAGAAATGTTGTCTTGACATCTATTTGTTCTATCTCAAGATCCAAACTAGCAGTTATTGCCAAGATAACCCGAATAGAAGAAAATCTCACCACCGGTGAGAAAATCTTGTCAAAGTCAACACTCTTTCTCTGCTCATAACCCTTCACAACTAAGCGTGCTTTGTACCTTGGTTGTGAGTTACCATATTTAGTCTTGATTCTGTACACCCACTTTTTCTTCAGAATTTTCTGGTTCTCAGGCTTGTCAACCAAATCAAAAGTGTCATTCTCATCTAAAGAGCCAACCTCTTCTTTCTTGGATTTCAGCCACTTCTGACTTTCAGGAACATGAAGAGCTTCTTCATAAGACTCTGGTTCACCTGCATCTGTGAGCATCACATACTCATGTGGTGTATACTTTGTTGAAGGTAATCTAGTCCTGCTGGATCTTCTTAACTCAGCTTCTGGTTGTTGTTGTTGCACTTCTTGCTCAACATCACCTATCGAAACATCTTCATGAGATTCATCTTCATTACCATTACCATCAACATCATCACCATGTTGTTCAAGAGAAGGAACAACTGGATTTGGATCCAATGTCATATCATCTTGAAGCTTTGTCATCTCAATCTTCTAAAAGTCTTCAATAGTCTGGTCTTCAAGGAATACTGCATCCCTACTTCTGATAACCTTCTTCTCAACTGGATCCCAAAATCTGTAACCAAACTTCTCTGTGCCATAGCCTAGGAACACACACTGCTTTGCCTTGTCATCAAGCTTTGATCTCTAATCTTTTGGGATATGAACAAATGACCTGCAACCAAACACTTTCAAGTGATCATAAGTAGTCTCTTTGTATCTCCATACCTTTTCTTCTACTTCTCCATCTAGCGGTCTTGAAGGAGATCGATTGATCAAATACACAGCAGTATTCAATGCTTCACCCCAGAAATGCTTCTACAACTTGGAATGAGATAACATGCACCTGATTCTCTCAAGAATAGTGGGTTTAATTCTCTCTGCAACACCATTATGTTGTGGGGTCTTCAGAACTGATTGTTCATGACGTATACCCATGATCTTGCAATACACTTCAAGAGGCCCAATGTACTCTCCCCCATTGTCAGAACGAAGGAACTTCAAGGTTCTACCTGTTTCTCTTTCCACCATGATGTGAAACATCTTGAACACAGGAACACCATCATCTTTGGTCTTGATTGCATATGACCAAACCTTCCTTGAAGCATCATCTATGAAAGTAACAAAATAAACAACACCACAAAGTGTTTTGACCCTTAAAGGTACACATACATCAGAATGAACAAGATCAATAATACCAGAATTGCGCTTGGGTAAAGCTTTATGAAAGGAAACTCTAGTTTGTTTACCAACTAAACAATGAGTACACTTACCCAATTGCATACCTTTGGCATTTGGAAAAACTTGTCTTTTGGTGAGGATTTGAATTCCCTTCTCACTAAGATGACCAAGTCTTCTATGCCACGGCTCGGAGATTGAATCTTTGTCAACTGCATTCAACTCACCTTTCAACACCTTCAATTGTGTCTTGTACAATATGCCACACTTCTTGCCTCTTGCAATAACCATGGATCCCTTGCTTAGCTTCCATTTTCCATCACAAAAGTGACTGTTGTACCCTTCATCATCTAACACTCCTGGTGATATTAGATTCGAACGAAGATCCGATACATGTCGCATATTTCAGAGAACCAACGTACAGCCAACACTGGTCTCAACCTTCACATCACCCATTCCTACAATTTTCGCAACACCACTGTTGCCCATTCTGACTGACCCAAAGTCACCATCCTTTTAGGAGGTAAATACATTTGTATGAGGAGTAGCATGATAATATTCACCTGAATCAACTATCCATTCTGAATCAGAATCTACAAAACTCACAAAAACATCATTACAATCTGAGAATACAATGATATCATCATTTGTCACAGTAGCTGCAACACCATTGTCTTGGTTATCATTTCCTTTCCCCTTCTTGTGTTCTTGCTTCGGATTTCTGCATTCATTTGAATAATGACCTCTCGTATGAGAGTTCCAACATTCAAATTCCTTTCTGGACTTTGATTTACCCCTTGACTTGCTACGTCCAACTTGTCTTCTGTCTTTTCTTCTACCCCGATTTTCTGTCACAAGAGCTTCTGAATGAGATGAGTCTAATGACCTTCTTCTAACTTCTTTATTCAGCAAACTACTAGTTGCAACAGTCATGTTCAATTTCTTGTCTGGAGCAGAATAACTGAGACAATTCCTCAATGGCTCCCAACTGTCTGGTAAAGTATTCCACAACCAACAAGCTTGAATCTCTTCATGAATTTTCAGATCCATAGATGTAAGCTGATTCATAATACCCTTCATTTCATTTAAATGTTCCGCCATTGAACTCCCTTCCTTGTAACACAGCTTTCCAAGCTTTTTGAATAGAAGAGTTGTTGCACAAGGAGACTACTGATCATATATCTCCTCTAACTTAGTCCACAAAGAATATGCTAGTGTCTCACTAGCCATATGATGAAAAATACAATCATCAATTCACTGACGAATAAAACCGACTGCTTTTCGATTAGTAACATTCCAAGCATCTTCACTTGTCATCTCTGGATTTACTCCTTTAGTCTCTATTGGACCATAGAGATCTTTACAATATAACCAGTCTTCAATCTTCGCCTTCCATATCACAAAGTTCTCACCGGTCAAATTGACCATTCTATTACTAGTGCTAGCTTCCGCCATTGCACGGGATTAGCTCAACCTAAAATATCTGATACCACTTGTTGGGGAGGCTTACGAAATCCGAGCCGCTATGCGCAATACGAAACTACTAGGGTTTGAACAAACCCTAGAATTTCCCCCCTTTGAAGAGATGTGGAAATTGATAGCTCAATCTTCACCACAACAACCAAGAGATCCTTAAACAAGAACCCTTTCTTCTTCTCTTCAAGATAACACCAAAATCATCACCAAAACTCTCTAATGGTGGCTGCTCCTTTTTCTCTCTTTTCTCACTGCCTCTCTTTCTTCTTATTTCACGAACAAAGAAGAATGAAGATATGTTCGTCTCCTGATGCCTTTTGTAAACATAACAAGGCACTGCTATGTAGCTCACCCCATTTTCTAAGGGGCATCTAGACTTGTTGGACCATAAGTTGTGGACCGGACCAACACGAAACGCATGAGCATGATGGTGAAAATGAATGCCGAATAGTTCATTGAAATTAATTACTAAGACAAAATGTAACTACCAAGGTTGTTATAAGAGAAATAATTTGGATTAATCGTCTGGAAATCTGTTACAATAAAGAAGCTTCTAAAAAAGCATAAAAGAAGCAAAATGATACATTTTGAATAAAAGCATTATACCATGTTACTCCAGTATTCAACACCATGCGAATCTCATTGAGCTTGAGCAAGATAGTACGTAATTAAATGAAGAAAATAAAAATCAGTACTTGACCTGGAATGAATTTGTAAATTAATTAGATTATAGATTGGTCTGCCGAAAAGATTACTTGACCATACTATATGCTTCCACGACTGTGCATAACAATCGAGAAGAAGCAAACTTTGATAAACCAAAATAATACCCCATTTCAGAAGAAAGTTACCTTCTCTACCATCACCATTAGTATCAGTTGATGTCCTTTTCTTTAGTAATTCTTATTTGTATTTTGTTTATGGATAAATGAGAAAGTATGAAACAAATGAGTATTCTTCAGTGAATCACCATTAGTATTCTTCAGTCGATTACTGTAAGCTATGGAACAAATGAGAAAGTATGAAACAAAAGTCAGGATTGACAGACTTGCAAGATACATACATTCTCTTTGCATCGAAAGCTTGTTGTAATGGTGTATTGTTGCCACTGTGAAAGAATAATAAACAAAACCAAATTAGCAAGATTACGTTATTAACAAATAGATATTTTCTCCTAAAAAATAAGTAGAAACGGCCGATGTAGGATGAATACCTAGAGCACGTTAAATATGATACCTTGGTCGATTGATATTTATTGTTGTTTATGTGGATTTCTTCTTCTGCTAGGTATGCTTATCCGTAAGAATCGATTATAACGTGCTTGATCTGTTGACACAGCTAGTGTAGGATGAACACCTGGAGCACATTTTCTTCCACCATTGCGATTAACCATTAGAGAAAAAACATTAACCCATTCTAAATTAGGGTTTTATGGCAACCCAAATAACTAATTGTAAAATCAGAATTAAACTAAAAGTGTATTGTTGGGTTGGGTTGTTTATCCGTAATATAAATCTTAACAATCGTACCTGCAAAGTAAAACAAAGTAAATCAATGAAGAAAAAACAACAAAGAAATCATAGTATGCAGCAGCACATCACTATCCAAGAATTTGGTGTCGCAAACAAATGTAAAAGTTGGTGGGAGTTTAAGAAGCCTTAATCTACATTTGCAGCTGATTTAAATATTGTATTGACGTCAAATATAAAGACACAACATTATTTTTAACGTGAATTTATTTTAACTCACAGGGATTTTGATTAAGACCTCAAAGCAATCTGGTTAGTGGCATAAACTAAGTGGAAGGTAAAAAATCCAAAAACAAACTGATGGAGTAAGCTAAATGGATATACTCACAACTGATATTATTGGATCAGATGTTCTTTCGTTCCTGATGAAAGGATTCATTTGGCGGAACATCACAAAATATCATAGAATCACCACAAAAATACGAAGCCAAAGAAATAACAGGGAGAGAAAGCCATGTCTGCCTGTCTTCTAGATGGATTCGTATTGCTGATTTTTTTTTGTATGTTACAAAACCCTAACTTTTTTTTCTCTCTATTGCAACCGATATATGATGCAGAGCCGAAACTTTGCTTGGGCTCCAGTTGACTAATCCCATCAGTAGATGATAATGGCATGAAAAGAATATTAGGATTTTGTTATTATCTTTGGGTGGTCATCACAGAGAGGAGAAAAATACCAAAAAAGGAGAAGAATACCAAAGAGGCGATAGATGAAAAGATAATTAGGATTTCATTATTAGCTTCGGTTGGTGAAAATATAGTTAGGGTTTTGTTATTAGCTTTGGGTAGACATCACCCAGTCTTTTAAGTGCAACAAAAACGACATCAATAGAATATGAACTCTCGATTCCTATTGGTTGGGGGACATGAGCTCTAGAATTCAAGCTTTTGTCCTAACTTTCAATGTGAGACCAGCAATTTCTACTCGAACAGGGAGAGAAATACATGTCTGCATGTCTTCTAGATGGATTCGTATTGCTGATTTTGTTTTGTATGTAACAAAACCCTAACTTTTTTTTCTCTCTATTGCAACCGATGTATGATGCAGAGCCGAAACTGTGCTTGTGCTCCAGTTGACTAATCCCATCAGTAGATGATAATGGCATGAAAAGAAGATTAGGATTTTGTTATTATCTTTGGGTGGTCATCACAGAGAGGAGAAAAATACCAAAAAAGGAGAAGAATACCAAAGAGGCGATAGATGAAAAGATAATTAGGATTTCATTATTAGCTTCGGTTAGTGAAAAGATAGTTAGGGTTTTGTTATTAGCTTTGGGTAGAAATCACCCAGTCTTTTAAGTGCAACAAAAACGACAGCAATAGAATATGAACTCTCGATTCCTATTGGTTGGGGGCCAGGAGCTCTAGAATTCAAGCTTTTGGCCTAACTTTCAATGTGAGGCCAGCAATTTCTACTCAAATTATATATAGAATTTGGTCAATCAACCCAAATTTCTTTAAATTAATGGTCCGCGAGTTATAACGTGAGATCCAACTGCTACCAACGGGCAGGAGTTTTGCGTCAGCAATCCTTCACTGCTCCCAGCTTTCACAAGTGATATGGTATATATGTCTATATGAACCATTTAGCATCTTAAAGTTGTACTTATTTCTGAACAATTGATACACTTGGCATCTTAAAATTCGTAAAAAGATACAGTTGTGAAATGAACTACTGAATTTTGAAGTTCTCTTGGTCTCAGTATGTTATTTTTTTTGCTTCTTCTTTCATCGTGCTTTATAGGTTATCTTTTTATTTTATTGGTTACTCTCAGTTTTCAATGATTATTTTTGGGTTAGTAGGGCTTTTAGTTTCTTCGATACTATCTTTAAAGAAAAAACCATGGGAATTTCTAAACTAACGATTTGAAAAAAAGGCTTAAATGATGTCATATTTCCCTTATATTCTGAAAGTTAGGTGTGGGTATGGGGTAGCTCAATTAGTCGATTGACATTAAAATCCAAATTTTCCTTACAATCCGGTTTGTACATTCAATGGCTGCAGAAAGTATTGTAACTGAAGCTAGGTATGGGTATGGAGTAACTACATGAAACATTTGTTTTGTATGAGTGGAAGAAACAGAAGAACCAGGACCAAAAAGAGCAACATTGTATCAGTGGAAACTTTTACTCTGTTTGTGATTAAAAGAAAATTTTTACTCAAACCAAATAATGACAATCTCTTGTTTACCGGGGAGACTAAATTAACTTAAGATCATCTAAATTAGTATCAAACCAAATAATAAGAACCCAAATGAATTGTTTAATAAATAGGGTGAAAACTTATTAAGAAGCAAAACAGGAAGCAAACATGATAACGTCTCTTTGGTTTTCCAAAGCAAAACCAAAACTGCAATCTTTTTGAAACAAATTCCAACTTGGCAACTGAAATGTAAGGATTAAATAATTGATATGTATTATCATATTTGAACTGTAAACCTAACCCACTACTGTTTCTTGTCTTTTCTGTAGTTTAACGTATTTGACGACGAACACCAGTAGTAAGTAAATATTTTGTCTTATAATTGATTGGACATTTTTTTTCTATGCAACCAATGTACTTGTAGACTGAATTACGATAATCAAAAGAGCTGAGAAAGTAACTAAGTGTAAATCCAGATGAATATTAGATTCTCTGTCCTTAAAGAAGAAAACAAAGAAACCGATGTAGACTGAATGTGACATGATTTAACTGTGGGAGGCGGCGGAAAACGGTGGCTTATTGAACAATGATTTTCTTTGTCCAAGAAGCAATAATAGAATAATCTTTTTATGATAAAAAAGAGGCAACTACCTATGTTTTTATGCAATCCTGATTGGAAAATTATAAAAAATACAAAAGTGTACATCCTGAATTCAAAGAATCAGATGATGAATCAATTTAAGTTGTAAGAAGTGGTTCAAAAATGGAAAAGATACTTCACGTGTACAATGAACAATTTATAAAAAAACAAATAAAAACCGAACTATACTGTGAAATTTGGACTCTGTTTGACCAGTTGGTACGACCGGTGGTCGTACAAGATCGATATATCAAAGATATTGATTATTAATGCAAATCCTGAATAGTCTACGACTTGGTTGTTCGATTCCATCCACCACGCCTTATAAAACAAGCAACGAAAACACCATTGATTCACAACAAAATACGAGTATCATGGAGATTCTTCTTCCTTATTGTAATGTTCTTCTGCTTCTTCCTCTACTTCTCCTCCTATCTCTATATTTTCTCAAAACCAGAAAGAATGGTCATCATCCACCAGGTCCTCCTAGGCTACCAATCATTGGTAACTTACATCAACTAGGAAAACCGATGCATCAAGTACTAGACGAGCTATCTAAAAAACATGGTCCAGTCATGCTTCTACAACTTGGTCGTGTGCCAACACTCGTAATCTCCTCCCCTGAATCTGCCAAACAAATTTTGAAAACATACGATCTTCAGTTTTGCAATAGGCCTTCCCTTGCTGCATCTAAACGTTTATCGTACAATCACTTGGATATTGCTTCTGGAACTTATGGAGACTATTATAGGGAGATTCGAAAAATTTGCCTACTTGAACTTTTTAGTACAAAAAGGGTGCAGTCTTTTAAGACGGTCAGGGCGGAGGAAATGGAGTTGTTGATTGATTCCATATCATCTTCTTCTTCAAATGCTACCCCTGTTGATGTTATTAAAAAGTTAACAAATTTTACACATAGAACAGTTTTTAGGATTGCTTTCGGTAGCAAAAAGAAGGGTGATCATAGTAGGAATGAACTGGCTGATTCCAGGCTTATGGAAATCCTTGACGAGCTCATGGTAGGTTTAACTGGATTCTCTGCGTCCGATTTCTTCCCCAAAGTAGGCTGGATTATTGATAGGATTACTGGAAGTCATGCTACAATCGAAAAATGCTTTCATGATTTGGATGAATTTTTTCAACAAATGATAGACCAACATCTCGACCCCGAGAGACTCAAACCAGACCGGGATGATATTATAGACGTCTTGCTGAAACTAGATAAAGATCATCAAGCGAGTAAAATTCGTTTTACGAATGCCCATATCAAAGCAATTCTTATGGTATGTAGATAATATTCTTCAATATTTGATTGATTATTTTGAGCATGAACTAATATTATGAATAAAATATACAATCAGAATGTTTTTGTTGCTGGAATAGATGCACCAACGGTAACAATGAATTGGGCGATGACAGAACTGGCTAGAAATCCAGAAGCAATGAAGAAAGTTCAAGAAGAGATACGGAACTATGTGGGATCAAAAGGAAAAGTTGAAGAATCAGACCTTGATAATTTCCACTACTTAAAAATGGTAGTCAAAGAGGCTCTACGGATGCACGCACCAGCTCCACTGTTATCTCCAAGAGAATGTATAAAACACAGTAAGATTGATGGATATGATGTATACCCGAAAACAAGGGTCCTAATTAATGCTTGGGCAATGGGGAGGAATCCTAAGTATTGGCAAAATCCAGAGGAATTCATGCCAGAGAGGTTTAAAGATAGCTTCAATATGGATTTTGCAGGTACTCAAAATTTTGAATACGTACCATTTGGGGCAGGTCGAAGGATTTGTCCTGGAATGAACATGGGAATTGTGTTGACAGAGTTCGTCCTTGCCAATATATTGTATGCTTTCGATTGGAAATTACCAAATGGACTCAAGAAGGAAGACATAAACATGGAGGAATCATCAGGGATTAGTATCCATAAGAAATATCCACTTGAGCTTGTACCCATCAAGCATATGCATGGTTAGGAAATTTGACTAGGAAAAAAATAAAATTGTGTGCTCTATGTTATGTAATGTATGCTTTTGGAATCACCAAAGTATCTTTTATTTTGAGCGAAATGTAATGTAATAAATGCTTTTGGGATCACCAAAGTATCTTTCATTTTGAGCGAAATGATATTTTTTTTTTCTCATCAGACAGCTGGGGTTAAGGGACCCCCACGAAAAAAAACAAAAAGAAAAACAAGAAAGGAAAAAACAAGAAAGGAAAAAACAAGAACAAAAAAACAATTAACTAATAAACTCATTAAGTCAACACGTCTACAAAACATCGCATGTGAACGACAACTGAAACAAATATATATTGATGCTTTTCCCGGAGCTCCATGGCGTCCAAATGAGCCTGCCGAAACTGCTCGAAGAGACTTTGAAGATTCCTGTCCGGCGTCTGCTGAAACTGCTCAAAGACACTTTGAAGATTCTTATCCCTAATCTGCTTAAACACAACAGGGAGAAGAAAAATAAAAATAAAAATTCTGGATCAAGGCATCCTTTGACACCACTATTGTAATAACACAACCTTTGACACCACTATTCTATCCAGTAACCCGTAACTGAACTGAAACCCATCAATCCGGGTCCGATCGATTCTAGTCTTAAAATTGGACCTATTAGCAATTAAGATACCCGACGAGTATACCCGATTTAGATCCGTACCCCATTGAGTACTCAAGGTATTGGCTACCCGGTTATTTATTAAAAAAAAAATTACCAGAAATTCGAAGCATTTGTATATTTATGGCTTTGATTTTTTCTCATTTCCGTTTTCTCTTACATGAAATCTTTGTGTAGAACACCCATAAATAAATAATAATAAGAAGAAGAATAAGAACGGGCCCTAGCTCAGCTGGTCATCCCCGTTCCCCGAAGTTTCATGCGTTCCAGGAGGTCCCAGGTTCAAGTCCCCAATGGCGTAATATTGCAGGAATTAACATGAAAGGTAGTGTTAGTTTGCCCCCCTTGTAACACAATCTCGCCCCCACCCCCCCACCCCCCCTCCCGCTTCGGCTCCCCTTGGCAAGGTTACCCATGAGGCTCGCTGGTAGGCTAACACAGCAACCTGTTCGATTAACGTAGTAGTATGTCGTTGGAGCCTAGCTTGTTAGGCTTCCAACTAGTTTCATGTAATAATCTTATAATAATAATAATAAGAAGAAGAAGAACGGGCCCTAGCTCAGCTGGTCATCCCCGTTTCCCAAAGTTTGATGCGTTCTAGGAGGTCCCAGGTTCGAGCCTTCAATGACGTAATATTGCAGAAATTAACATGGAAGGTAGAGTTGGCTTGCCCCCCTTGTGACACAATCTCGCCCCCCCAATCCGCTTCGGCTCCCCTTTGCAAGGTTACCCATGAGGCTCGCTGGTAGGCTAGCACAACAACCTGTTCAATTAATGTAGTAGTATGTCGTTGGAGCTTAGCTTGTTAGGCTTCCAACTAGTTTCATGTAATAATATTTATCCTTAGGCAAAAACGGCATAACTAGTTTCATGTAATAATATTTATCTTTAGTCAAAAACGGCATAATAATAATAATAATAATAAATCATCATAAAAATAGACCGGATCAAAGTGAAAGATTATAGGTTTTTATAAAAAAAGTACCATAGTATTCTAAATACCAAACGGTGGGGCTCTTACGGGTCCGGTAATTCACTAATTTCAACACCCAACTTTTATATTCATGCCTGGTTCCGGGTACGTGGAATCTGACTAATTTCAACAACTTATGAAAGTTTCCACAGCAAAATATAATTAAGGATATTAACCTCTGGTTTAACAGAATCAGTTATATTATTCCCGCAAATGTTTCTAGTTTGACCAAAGAGCCTCCGAGAGATAAATCTTCCAGCATTTCTTAATGCCATATGCTGATCTTGAATTATTTAAATCTGTAAACCAAGAAAGGCCTCCAATTAAAGTTTGCAAAAGGGGAGAAAGAGATGACAAAAGTAACTTCCATACTAGTTTTAAACTAAGTGCGCCTTAAGTTGTGCACGCGACAGGGAATTCAAAGCTTTTTTAGATACAAGAAAGCTATAATATGACGTAGAATTCAGAATACATCATTTATGGTCCATATCCATAACATCTTGATGGTTCGGGATCATCGATTATGTATGAAGCATCTCACATAGTCATAACCATGACAATGTTAGTTAGAAGATAGGGGTGGGGATCACACTTTACATTCATGAGGCTCCAGGTTTCGAAGTCTTACTAATACTGAAAAATGAGTTGCACTATGTATTAGATAGGGCTGGGAAATTTTCACACTTTACATTCATGAGGCTCCAGTCAGGTTTTGAAGTCCTACTAATAACAGAAAAATGAGTTATACTATGTTATTAGATCGATGATTGCACAACAGAAGACAGATATGCTAACTCGAACGCAAGGAAACAAAAATGAAACCTCTACCTAAAATACAAAGGCATGACAATTCAGTGACCAACGTGTAAACCATGGATTTCTGTCAACTACATTGAACAGAGAATCCTCATGCATATCATTCAGGATTACGTTTATTCAACGGTACCTAATATAATGCGGCAAAAATCCAAACAACATACCAAACTGGAAACAGAACACTCATATTTGAGATATCAATGTCAGTCTACATTCATCCCTAGCTGAACATGTCAAACCAGAAACTGAAAACTCATATTTGAGACAACAGTGTCACTTGCATTCATGAACACAAGTGAAGAATGAATGCCAAGGTCATTGCATTAGAAAGATGTGTATATTTTGAAATTGAAGCGAACCAATGGTATTATGATGAAGCAATAAATCTATTTAAGAGCACTAATTCCAGAAACAATAGAAAACCCTAACTAATAGATCTGATTCCGTGAAACTTGTTAAACTTAGAAATACCGACCCCAAAGAGACAAAAGATTTCTGAAGTACGCCAATAATCGTCTGAGTCACAACCAAAACTTAACGTACCAAACCTAAATAACGAGAACTTTGGTTGCCTGAACGAACAACGACAAATTGATACAGCCAAATGATTCCGGTTCAACACATAGAGAAAACCCTACCTAATCGACTTCACGAGAAGGTTAGATAAAACAAGGAGATCAATCAATTCTTAGCTACATACCTTCCGTCCCTAGGTGATGCACGGCAAAGAAGACGGATTTGTTTGGTAAAGACAGCGTCTTTCGTCTTTCTTCCGAGTTCAGAAAGTGTGTGTTTAGATAATAAAATATAAGGGTTGAAAAAGGGTTAATAGCGAACTTGGTGTTTAGTCACAAAACGGTTGGGGTTTTTGCTCTCTAGTCCCCTCTTCAAAGCCTCTTCCGCAAGTGGCCCAAGTTGTACGATTTTGTCCGGAGAATTACTTTTTTTTTCTTTTCTAAACGATAATTACGATTTAGGGCGTGTGAATTTTCATCTTTCTTTCACTAGTACTGGGTGTGACACCAGTGCTCTGCACGGGCCCAGATATTTCCAGATAATTACCATTTAGGGAGTATGTTTTATTGCGGGTGTAATTTTTTGGTACAAAAATATAATTTGGGATATACATATAGTTGTTGCGTCCGTGCGTTACACAATCCTAAATGTTTTGTAGATAAAAATACGTATTGGTGTTTATGGGTAAAAATCGTTTCTGCCGATTTTGGTAAATTCGGTAGGTGAGTGAGAAACTGGTTTAAACCCTAAACAAATGTGTTGCACGTGAGCAATTTTTAGATTCGAGAGATCAATCTGTACAAGTCCGGCCTAAACCAAGAAATGGTCGTTCCAGACTTGCTTCGGTCACAAAGTGGAGGAGAAGGGTTGATTTGGGGAGGGAATCGAAGAAAGGTGTTGAGACCAGAATAGTTCTGGAAGGGTAGTATCTCGACTCGCATCAGAAAGTGAAAGCTTGGGAAGCTTGCAAGATTTTGAAAGCTTTTTGGGAGAGCTTGCAAAGTTTCCTTTTCTGAAAGTGTTGTATTTTTCTCCTGACCGAGACTTGTTGTCTGGTGGAAATAGGTAAGACCTATTCATACAAGTCGAGATTGAAACGTACCCTAGCCTCATGAAGGATGAGATTAAAGGGTGAAATAATGGGAGGAGGTGGTAACCGCATGGTGTTTATGGGTGAAAATTTTTTCACCATTATTTCCTCATTTATTTGACCGCTTTATTACTATTCACTCTTTCTTAAAGTGAGTGTAGTGTACGCTGCATGCTGTGACCGCCAAACCAAGACCTTGGAAAGCATCCCCCAGTTTGTGTTGATGTCTTGAGTGTTCGTTTCACCTTGAGTGCAAGTGGAAAGGCCAGGCTGCAAGTGGTGCGTGTGGCATGTGCAGAATGCCTTTGTTGAGGGTTGCACCTTGAGTGCAAGTGGCAATGCCAGAGCTGCTAGTGGCGCGTGTGGCATGTGCCAATGGCATGTACGGAATGCCTTGGTGGTAGGTTGCACGTTGAGTGCAAGTGGCAATGCCAGAGCTGCCAGTGGCGCGTGTGGCACGTGCCAATGGAATGTGCGGAATGCCTTGGTGGTAGGTTGCACGGCTTGCAAATTAGGCTACCAGCGAGGGTTTTGGCATGTGCCAATGGCACGCTCGGCCATTAGGGTCACGGCTAGGTAATAAAAGTTACCAGTGAGCACGTTGGCATGTGCCAATGGCACGCTCGGCCATTAGGGCCACGGATAGGTAATAAAAAGATGCCAATGAGCGTGCTGGCATGTGCTAATGGCACGCTCGGCCATTAGGGCCATGGCTAGGTAATGAAAAGCTGCCAGTGAGCGTGTTGGCATGTGCCAATGGCACGCTAGGCCATTAGGGCCACGGCTTGGTAAGAAAAGCTGCCAGTGAGCGTGTTGGCATGTGCCAATGGCACGCTAGGCCAATTGGGCCACGGCTTGGTAAGAAAAGCTTCCAGTGAGCGTGTTGGCATGTGCCAATGGAACGCGTGGCCAATTTGGCCTAGGTTGCACGGTTAGGGCCAAGGTAAGGGTGTTTGGCTTGGCGTGGTGTGACTAGCATATATATGGCCAAGGCAAAGTGTGTTTGGCATGATGCGGCTAGCTTGGGAAAGGTGTGGCTGGCATGATTTTTCATTGGCACAGAGGTGCGGCTACCAAGTTTGGCATGCTCTGGCGCATTTGGTGTGTCTGGAAGAGCTATGGCCAAGGCAGAGTGTGTTTGGCATGGCGCGGATAGCTTGGGCCAGGTGTGGCTGGCATGATTTTCCATTGGCACAGAGGTGTGGCTAGCATGGTTGGCATGCTTTGGCGCGTTTGGTGTGGTTGGCATGATTTTCCATTGGAACAAAGGTTCGTCTAGCATGGTTGGCATGCTTTGGCGCGGTTGGTGTGACTAGCATAGCTAGGGCCAAGGCAGAGTGTGTTTGGCATGGCGCAGCTAGCTTGGGCTAGGTGTGGCTGGCATGATTTTCCATTGGCACAGAGGTGCGGCATGCATGGTTGGCATGCTTTGGCGCGTTTGGTGTGGATGGCATGATTTTCCATTGGCACATGGATGCGGATAGCATGGTTGGCATGCTTTGGCGCGGTTGGTGTGACTAGGATAACTAGGGCCAAGGCAGAGTGTGTTTTCCATGGCGCAGCTAGCTTGGGATAGGTGCGGCTGGCATGATTTTCAATTGGCACAGAGGTGCGGCTAGCATGGTTGGCATGCTTTGGCGCGTTTGGTGTGGATGGCATGATTTGACATTGGCACAGGGGTACTGCTAGCATGGTTGGCATGCTTTGACACGGTTGGTGTGACTAGCATAACTAGGGCCAAGGAAGAATGCGTTTGGCATGGCGCGGCTAGCTTGGGCTAGGTGTGGCTAGCATAATTTGCCATTGGCACAGTGGTGCGCTAGCATGGTTGGCATGCTTTGGCGCGTTTGGTGTGGCTGGCATGACTTTCCGTTGGCATAGGGGTGCGGATAGCATGTTTGGCATGCTTTGGCGCGGTTGGTGTAACTATCATAGATAAGGCCAAGGCAGAGTGCGTTTGGGATGGCACGACTAGCTTGGGCTAGGTGTGGATGGCATGATTTTCCATTGGCACAGTGGTGCGGCTAGCATGGTTGGCATGCTTTGGCGCGTTTGGTGCTGCTGGCATGATTTTCCATTGGCACAGGGGTGCGGCTAGCATGGTTTGCATGCTTTAGCGCGGTTGGTGTGGCTGTCATGATTCTCCATTGGCACAGGGGTGCGGTTAGCATGGTTGGCATGCTTAGGCGTGGTTGGTGTGGCTGGCATGATTTTCCATTGGCACAGGGGTGCGGCTAGCATGGTTGGCATGATTTGGCGCGGTTGATGTGGTTGGCATGTTTTTCCATTGGCACAAGGGTGCGGCTGGCATGGTTGGAATTCTTTGGCATGGTTGGTGTGACTAGCATAGCTAGGGCCAAGGCAGAGTGCGTTTGGCATGGCGCGACTAACTTAGGCTATGTGTGGCTGGCATGACTTGCCATTGGCACAGAGGGGAATTAGGGTTTTGGTCGTTGTAACCCTAATTTGAAAAAATACCCCCCATTAATTACCTACTACATGCATTAAATGTTCTAATAAATGTGACACCGGTAAAATTAGTTTATTCGGGGTTTTACAATTTTACCCTTTATCTAAAAACCACCATCAACATTAAGTCCCTTGCTTAGCTTGGAACATGAGCCTTGTTGCGAGGTAAGCATAAGATGGTGACAAACTAGGAACAGTAAATCGTAAAGAGAGTTGAGGAGGCATGTCTGACCTTTTTTCTGAGATATAAATAGGACTTGGAATCCTTGCCTCTGGAAGTTTTTCACAAGTCGGGAGGCTGGCACAATTGATAAGTGGGCGTCACTGAGAAACGGGAAGGTGGGAGGTATTGGGAACTAGGCCCAAGTTGGTAAACGGGAAGCTGGACGTCCTTGGGAGTTGGCGCAAGTTTCATGCTAGATTGGTGGGGCTGGCTTAAGCTGGGAAGATGGTGCAAGTTGGGAGACGGACCAGGATTGGGAAGCTTGCACGTTAGGAAGCTTTCCAGGATTGGGAAGCTTGTACGTATTGGGAAGCTGGTCAGGATTGGGAAGATGGTCGGGATTAGGAAGCCTACATGTATTGTGAAAATGGCGCCGGTTGGGAAGATGACGCTGGTAGGGAAGCTATTTCAAGGGAGACGCTTTCGGTTTAGGGTTTGACACGTTGAAACCCTAATTGGCGCCCTTCACTAAAGTTGATGTAGAATCCTCGTTTGGAGTCGGATTTTCGATTTTCGCATATGTATATTCAAACCCAGGAAATTTCCAAGCTTTAATATAGAAGCTTTTTGAATTTTGAGCATTTTTAGGGTATGAAAAACGCGAAACAGTAAACTTCCAGGAGGTTTTCAGAACTTTTCGAGGTTGCGTGTTGTCTGATGTTCTAGTCACTTCTCCTTGGTCGTTCATCCGATTGCCATGAAATTTGGACATGTTGTAGGTAACTTCCATTCGAAGAGAATGGTACATAAACCAACACTAGATTCCGCATAAATTGCTCCCAGTTCGTAATTGAACATAGGGCAGTGTAAATTTTCCCCAGCTGAGTTTGTTTGGAAAACGTGCTTCATGACTTCGGCACTCCTTGAAAATGTTGTAGAACCATAATAAGGAACTTGAATGATGTTAATTCACTTACTTTCTTAATTTTATGATCGTACTGATTTTCCACGCTTGATCCATCCTGATCCCATGTAATCTTCGTATTAGGTGCTTAACAACGAAGTTGGGAATCATGGGTCCACTAGTACGAGCAACCCTGGATTTTTTGACGATGAACCACTTGCGCCTCCAGGTTATGAAGTATTGATTTCCAATGCAGTGGAAGTGTCGGAAATCCCAATTGATCCTCAGATGGTGGAACCCGTATCGAGAATAGTATAAACTGCTTCATCGGAGGTTGCCCCCATGCGCAGCCTACTCTCATTATATCTCCTTGAATTCCCCGTCCACATGATTCGACATGATCCCATCATAATCTTCTGGATGTGACAGTGGGATGCTCATATATTACTTAATGAAATATTCTGATAGTGCAGGCTTGGGACCCTCCACGACCCCGTAAAGTGTTGAAAACGTCTTCTAGACAGAGAGATGATGATATTCTTGCGATGTACCCTTGAAGAGTAGATGACCTTGTTCTGAGTGCGGATTTTTAGTTGACTGTGTCTTCTGAGCTTTGACAATGAAGGGATTCCGTGTATTTCCTCAGTCCTCAAGCATGGTTTACATGTTTCCATATTTGTAGTAATTGCTGTTGTGGTGAGGCTCTGGTTGGTATTAACGAGTGAGCAACAACATTTCTTGGTAGGAGATGTAATCAGGAGAGACTACATTGTCGTGGTAACAAAGTAAGTTGGCTGGAATTGCATGGGCTTATATGGAATAAAAATATTGGTTGGATGTGACTATGATCCTTGACATGAAGAAGCGGCGTTGAAGTAGCTTCGGCTCTTGGTGAGGATGTTGAAACTTAGAACGCTAAACGTTAAATTTTTGGCTTCGGACCCTGGATCAGCTTATGGAGAGAATGCTGAAGCGGGGAGGTTGCGTTAATTAGTGTGTTGTCAAACCGGACATCCTTCAAGTGAACAGTGGTTAGGAATCCCTAGTTTCTTCTATCAACCGTGCTTTTGTTTGGGAGAGGCTTCTCTGGTTGGAAACATATGCTTCCCAAATGCAGTGCGGTTGATGGATGCAGATGTATCTTGACGTTGTGCCTTGGGGAAACATAGAATCTCACATAAATGTTTCATCATGGACCACACAGTTTTGTGGGCGAAGTCCCCATAAATTATGCGTCTCTTGACATGAAGAGAGTCTTCGTGAACCCATGGGGTTTGATGATTTGCATCGATTATGGAAAAGTCGTTCCTGATCTTTACATGTGATGAAATTGGATTGATGCTTCCCTACAGGGCGTTCAAGTACAACGGTAGAAGGATGCAGGCTGCCAGCACTGGGAAGATGCAAACTGGAAGTGCAAGTATGACGCAAGCTGTCAGTGCTGGAAAAGATGCAAGCTTCCAGCGCAGGAAAGGATGCAGGTTGTCGGTGTTGGAAAGACGTAAGCTATCAGCGCTGGAAGATGAAATTTTCCGGTGCTAGTCATTGAGCATAGAAGATAGCATTAGAGAGACACTATCTGTCGGTGCTGACCAGGGTGTGGTATTATGTCCGGTCATGTGCTTGCTGCCTGTGTGCCCGACATATGCATCTGGCATGTGTGTCCGATAAGCGCGTCTGGTGTTGTCTTGGACGCGGACTGTTGGCGCTGGAACTTTGGTTATCAAGTTGTGATGATAGCGTGGGAGGCTTCTTTCCGTGGGACGGTGGAATCGATACCTGGAAGGCGTGCATGATGGATCATGGAATGTTGTTGTTAGCGGTAGCATGGTAGCAACAAAGTGGGAAAGCATATTCTTGCTATGCACTCCAACGTTCCTCCAGTTTGTTCTCCTCTTTTTTTTTTTTTGGTGCAAACCTTAGCCATAGGTATGCCTTCCATAAATATGTAGGAATATAGTTCCTCTCTTCGAATATTAATGTAGTAGCATCAGCTACCTCATGAATAGTAATTGGTAACCATTATGATGCAAATTCGGTACATATGGTGATGCAATAAAGAGTTGGAGCTGAAATAGGCGGCCCTCCAAATGACGAATGATGTCTTATTCTAGAAAAGTAAACCATTGTTGAATGGCTTCCTTTGCACTTCTGTCTTCTGAAATTCTTCTGTGTTTTTTTTTTTTTTTTGAAAGGAAAATGAAACACTTGGCTTATGGTTTTGATTTTCTGGATTTCTGGGTTGATAGAAAAGTCTTTTTTTTTTTTTTTTTTTTAGATTTCTGGGTTGATAGGCAAGTGTTACCTATGAGGGTTTTGGGTTATTATTCAGGATGAACATTTTAGGATGATGTCATTTTTGGTTATGATTGTAAGTGATACGAACATCTCAAGGAAGATATGGAACCGCAAACATTGCGTGTTGGTATTTTTGAGGATATTGTATTATTTTTGGAATAAATGGTTTTAATAGTATGGCTCTGAATATGAATTGTGAGGAAAATATTTCTTTCAAGAAAGTGTGTGCCGGTAGTTGGCATAGGATGAAATAGTATGATGGTTTTGTCGAGAACTCGAAAGAATAAATCGCATATCTCGTCTGATCTAGACTTACTCAGTTTTCTGGGTCTTTTGTTCGAAAACAAGATCCTCCCCGCGCAAAACCGGTCTTGTATGTAATATTGTCACGGTTTCGAAAAGTCCACAGTTATTTTTGGAGCTTCCTGGTGACTGGGTCGTTTGCTTCTGGTTCCTGTGAAGTCCCCAGTCATCTCTCGCGGTTTGCGACTGGTAACCAGGTTGTCTGGTAGTCGAGTTATAGATCCCCAAACCGATTTCCTGCTTCTGCCATCCTGATACTCGTAACGAGGCATGAGATCGATTTACAGAAGAGGATATTGTAACCGAGAGATGAATTCTCCCGCTATGGTCGCCAATTATTTTTGGGTAAAAATCGTTTCTGCCGATTTTGGTAAATTCGGTAGGTGAGTGAGAAACTGGTTTAAAACCTAAACAAATGTGTTGCACTTGAGAACTTTTTAGATTCGAGAGATCAATCGGTACATGTCCGGCCTAAACCAATAAATGGTCGTTCGAGACTTGCTTCGATCACAAAGTGGAGGAGAAGGGTTGATTTGGGGAGGGAAGCGAAGAAAGGTGTTGAGACCAGAATAGTTCTGGAAGGGTAGTATCTCGACTCTTATCAGAAAGAGAAAGCTTGGGAAGCTTGGAAGATTTTGAAATCTTTTTGGGAGAGCTTGCAAAGTTGGCTTTTCTGTAAGTTTTGTATTTTTCTCCTGACCGAGACTTATTGTCTGGTGGAAAAAGGTAAGACCTATTTCTACAAGTCGAGATTGAAACGTACCCTGGCCTCATGAAGGAAGAGAGTAAAGGGTGGAATAATGGTAGGAGGTGGTAACCGCATGGTGTTTATGGGTGAAAACGTTTTCACCATTATTTCCTTATTTATTTGACTGCTTTATTCCTATTCACGTTTTTTTAAAGTGAGCGTAGTGTGCGCTGCATGCTGTGACGGCCAAACCAAGACCCTAGAAAGCATCCCCCAGTTTGTGTTGATGTCTCGAGTGTCGGTTTCACCTTGAGTGCAAGTGGCAATGCCAGGCTACAAGTGTCACGTGTGGCATGTGCGGAATGCCTTTGTCGCGGGTTGCACCTTGAATGCAAATGGCAATGACAGAGCTGCTAGTGGCGCGTGTGGCATGTGCGGAAAGCCTTGGTAGTAGGTCGCACGTTGAGTGCAAGTGGCCATGCCAAATCTGCCAGTGGCGCGTGTGGCATGTGCGGAATGCCTTGGTGGTAGGTTGCACGTTGAGTGCAAGTGGCAATGCCAGAGCTTCCAGTGGCGCGTGTGGTAGGTGCCAATGGCATGTGCGGAATTCCTCGGTGGTAGGTTGCACGACTTGCAAATTAGGCTACCAGCGAGGGTTTTTGCATGTGCCAATGGCACACTCGTCCATTAGGGCCACGGCTAGGTAATGAAAGCTACCAGTGAGCGCGTTGGCATGTGCCAATGGAACGCTCGGCCATTAGGGCCACGGCTAGGTAATGAAAAGCTGCCAGTGAGCGTGTTGGCATGTTCTAATGGCACGCTCGGCTATTAGGGCAACGGCTAGGTAATCAAAAGCTTCTAGTGAGCGTGTTGGCATGTGACAATGGCACGCTCGGCCATTATGGAAACGACTTGGTAAGAAAAGCTGTCAGTGAGCATGTTGGCATGTGCCAATGGCATGCGTGGCCAATTTGGCCTAGGTTGCCCTGTTAGGGCCAAGGTAAGGGTGTTTGTCTGGGCGTGGCTAGCTTAGGCTCGGTGTGGCTGGCATAGCTAGGGCGAAGGCAGAGTGCATTTTGCATAGCGCGTCTAGCTTGGGACAGGTGTGGCTGGTATGATTTTCCATTGGCACAGAGGTGCGGCTATCATGGTTGGCATGCTTTAGCGCGTTTGGTGTGGCTGGCATGATTTGACATTTTCACAAAGGTGTGGCTAGCATGGTTGGCATGCTTAGGCGCGGTTGGTGTGACTAGCATAGCTAGGGACAAGGAAGAGTGTGTTTGGCATGGCGCAGCTAGCTTGGGCTAGGTGTGGCTGGCATGATTTGCCATTGGCACAGAGGTGAGGCTAGCATGGTTGGCATGCTTTGCCGCGTTTGGTGTGGCTGGCATGATTTATCGTTGGCACATGGGTGCGGATAGCATGGTTGGCATTCTTTGGCGCGGTTGGTGTGACTAGAATAGCTAGGGCCAAGGCAGAGTGTGTTTGGCATGGCGCGGATAGCTTGGGCTAGGTGTGGATGGCATGATTTTCCATTGACACAGTGGTGCGGCTAGTATGGTTGGAATGCTTTGGAACGTTTGGTGTGGTTGGCATGATTTTCCATTGGCATAAGGGTGAGGCTACCATGGTTGGCATGCTTTGGCGCGATTGGTGTTGCTGGAATGACTTTCCATTGGTACAAGGGTGCGGCTAGCATGGTTGTCATGCTTTGGCGCGGTTGGTGTGGCTGACATGATTTTCCGTTGGCATAGGGGTGCAGCTAGCATGGTTGGCATGCTTTGGCGCGGTTGGTGTGACTAGCATAGCTAGGGCCAAGGCAGAGTGTGTTTGGCATGGCGCGGCTAGCTTGGGCCAGGTGTGGCTGGTATGATTTTCCATTAGCACAGAGGTGCGGCTAGCATGGTTGGCATGCTTTGACGCGTTTGGTGTGGCTGGCATGATTTGACATTGGCACAAAGGTGCGGCTAGCATGGTTGGCATGCTTAGGCGCAGTTGGTTTGACTAGCATATCTAGGTCCAAGGCAGAGTGCGTTTGGCATGGCGCAGCTAGCTTGGGCTAGGTGTGGCTAGCATGATTTTCCATTGGCACAGAGGTGCGGCTAGCATGGTTGGCATGCTTTGGCGCGTTTGGTGTGGATGGAATGATTTGCCGTTGGCACATGGGTGCGGCTAGCATGGTTGGCATGTTTTGGCGTGGTTGGTATGACTAGCATAGATAGGGCCAAGGTAGAGTGCGTTTGTCCTGGCGCGGCTAGCTTGGGCTAGGTGTGGCTAGCATGATTTTCCATTGGCACAGTGGTGCATCTAGTATGGTTGGCATGCTTTGGCGCGTTTGGTGTGGCTGGCATGATTTGCCATTGGCATAGGGGTGAGGCTAGCATGGTTGGCATGCTTTGGAGCGATTGGTGTTGCTGGCATGATTTTCCATTGGTACAAGGGTGCGGCTAGCATAGTTTGCATGCTTTGGCTCGGTTGGTGTGGCTGGAATGATAATATTTTGGCTTAGGGGTGCAGCTAGCATGGTTGGAATGCTTTGGCGCGGTTGGTGTGACTAGCATAGCTAGGGCCAAGGAAGAGTGCGTTTGGTATGGCGCGACTGGCTTGGGCCAGGTGTGGCTGGTATGATTTTCCATTGGAACAAAGGTGTGGCTAGCATGGTTGGCATGCTTTGGCGAATTTGGTGTGGCTGGCATGATTTGACATTGGCACAAAGGTGCGGCTAGCATGGTTGGCATGCTTAGGCGTGGTTGGTGTGACTAGCATAGCTAGGGCCAAGGAAGAGTGCATTTGGCATGGCGCAGCTAGCTTGGGGTAGGTGTGGATAGCATGATTTTCCATTGGCACAGAGGTACGGCTAGCATGGTTGGCATGCTTTGGCGCGTTTGGTGTGGCTGGCATGATTTGCCGTTGGCACAGGGGTGCGTCTAGCATTGTTGGCATGCTTTGGCGCAGTTGGTATGACTAGCATAGCTAGGGCCAAGGCAGAGTGTGTTTGGCATGGCGCAGATAGCTTGGGCTAGGTGTGGATGGCATGATTTTTCATTGACACAGTGGTGCGGCTAGCATGGTTTGCATGCTTTGGCGCGTTTGGTGTGGCTGGCATGATTTTCCGTTGGCACAGGGGTGCGGCTAGCATGGTTGGCATGCTTTGGCGCGGTTGGTGTGACTAAAATAGCTAGGGCCAAGGCAGAGTATATTAGGCATGGCGCGGCTAGCTTGGGCTAGGTATGGCTGGCATGATTTTCCATTGGCACAGTGGTGCGGCTAGTATGGTTGGCATGCTTTGGCGTGTTTGGTGTGGCTGGCATGATTTTCCATTGGCATAAGGGTGAGTCTAGCATGGTTAGCATGCTTTGGCGCGATTGGTGTTGCTGGAATGACTTTCCATTGGTATAGGGGTGCGGCTAGCATGGTTGGAATGCTTTGGCGCGGTTGGTGTGGCTGGCATGATTTTCCGTTGGCATAGGGATGCATCTAGCATTGTTGGCATGCTTTGGCGCGGTTGGTGTGACTAGAATAGCTAGGGCCAAGGTAGAGTACGTTTGGCATGGCGCGGCTAGCTTGGGCCAGGTGTTGCCGGTATGATTTTCCATTAGCACAGAGGTGCGGCTAGCATGGTTGGCATGCTTTGACGCGTTTGGTGTGGCTGGCATGATTTGACATTGGCACAAAGGTGCTGCTAGCATGGTTGGTATGCTTAGGCGAGGTTGGTGTGACTAGAATATCTAGGGCCAAGGTAGAGTGCGTTTGGCATGGCGCATCTAGATTGGGCTAGGTGTGTCTAGCATGATTTTCCATTGGCACAGAGGTGCGGCTAGCATGGTAGGCATGCTTTGGCGTGTTTGGTGTGGCTGTCATGATTTTCCGTTGGCACAGGGGTGTGGCTAGCATGGGTGGCATGTTTTGGCGTGGTTGGTATGACTAGCATAGATAGGGCCAAGGTAGAGTGTGTTTGGCCTGGCGCGGCTAGCTTGGGCTAGGTGTCGCTTGAAAGATTTTCTATTGGCACAGTGGTGCAGCTAGTATGGTTGGCATGCTTTGGCGCGTTTGGTGTGGCTGGCATGATTTTCCATTGGCATATGGGTGAGGCTAGCATGGTTGGCATGCTTTGGCGCAATTGGTGTTGCTGGCATGATTTTCCATTGGTACAGGGGTGCGGCTAGCATGGTTGGCATGCTTTGGCGCGGTTGGTTTGGCTGGCATGATTTTCTGTTGGCATAGGGGTGCAGCTAGCATGGTTGGAATGCTTTGGCGCGGTTGGTGTGACTAGCATAACTAGGGACAAGGAAGAGTGCGTTTGGTATGGCGCGACTAGCTTGGGCCAGGTGTGGCTGGTATGATTTGCCATTGGCACAGAGGTGCGGCTAGCATGGTTGGCATGCTTTGGCGCATTTGGTGTGGATGGCATGATTTGACATTGGCACAAAGGTGCGGATAGCATGGTTGGCATGCTTAGGCGTGGTTGGTGTGACTAGCATAGCTAGGGCCAAGGCAGAGTGCATTTGGCATGGCGCAGCTATCTTGGGCTAGGTGTGGATAGCATGATTTTCCATTGGCACAGAGGTACGGTTAGCATGGTTGGCATGCTTTGGCGCGGTTGGTGTGACTAGCATAGCTAGGGCCAAGGCAGAGTATGTTTGGCATGGCGCGGATAGCTTGGGCTAGGTGTGGCTGGCATGATTTTCCATTGCCACAGAGGTGCGGCTAGCATGGTTGGCATGCTTTGGCGCGTTTGGTGTGGATGGAATGATTTGCCGTTGGCACAGGGGTGCGGCTAGCATGGTTGGCATGTTTTGGCGTGGTTGGTATGACTAGCATAGATAGGGCCAAGGTAGAGTGCGTTTGTCCTGGCGCGGCTAGCTTGGGATAGGTGTGGCTAGCATGATTTGCCATTGTCACAGTGGTGCATCTAGTATGGTTGGCGTGCTTTGGCGCGTTTGGTGTGGCTGGCATGATTTGCCATTGGCATAGGGGTGAGGCTAGCATGGTTGGCATGCTTTGGAGCGATTGGTGTTGCTGTCATGATTTTCCATTGGTACAGGGGTGCGGCTAGCATAGTTTGCATGCTTTGGCTCGGTTGGTGTGGCTGGAATGATAATCTTTTGGAATAGGGGTGCATCTAGCATGGTTGGAATGCTTTGGCGCGGTTGGTGTGACTAGCATAGCTAGGGCCAAGGAAGAGTGCGTTTGGCATGGCGCGACTGGCTTGGGCCAGGTGTGGCTGGTATGATTTTCCATTGGCACAAAGGTGCGGCCAGCATGGTTGGCATGCTTTGGCGCATTTGGTGTGGCTGGCATGATTTGACATTGGCACAAAGGTGCGGCTAGCATGGTTGGCATGCTTAGGCGTGGTTGGTGTGACTAACATAGCTAGGGCCAAGGAAGAGTGCATTTGGCATGGCGCAGCTAGCTTGGGCTAGGTGTGGATATCATGATTTTCCATTGGCACAGAGGTACGGCTAGCATGGTTGGCATGCTTTGGCGCGTTTGGTGTGGCTGGCATGATTTTCCGTTGGCACAGGGGTGCGTTTAGCATTGTTGGCATGCTTTGGCGCGGTTGGTGTGACTAGCATAGCTAGGGCCAAGGCAGAGTGTGTTTTGCATGGCGCGGATAGCTTGGGCTAGGTGTGGATGGCATGATTTTTCATTGACACAGTGGTGCGGCTAGCATGGTTTGCATGCTTTGGCGCGTTTGGTGTGGCTGGCATGATTTTCCGTTGGCACAGGGGTGCGGCTAGCATGGTTGGCATGCTTTGGCGCGGTTGGTGTGACTAAAATAGCTAGGGCCAAGGCAGAGTATGTTTGGCATGGCGCGGCTAGCTTGGGCTAGGTATGGCTGGCATGATTTTCCATTGGCACAGTGGTGCGGCTAGTATGGTTGGCATGCTTTGGCGTGTTTGGTGTGGCTGGCATGATTTGCCATTGGCATAAGGGTGAGTCTAGCATGGTTAGCTTGCTTTGGCGCGATTGGTGTTGCTGGAATGACTTTCCATTGGTACAGGGGTGCGGCTAGCATGATTGGAATGCTTTGGCGCGGTTGGTGTGGCTGGCATGATTTTCCGTTGGCATAGGGATGCATCTAGCATTGTTGGCATGCTTTGGCGTGGTTGGTGTGACTAGAATAGCTAGGGCCAAGGTAGAGTGCGTTTGGCATGGCGCGGCTAGATTGGGCCAGGTGTTGCTGGTATGATTTGCCATTAGCACAGAGGTGCGGCTAGCATGGTTGGCATGCTTTGACGCGTTTGGTGTGGCTGGAATGATTTGATATTGGCACAAAGGTGAGGCTAGCATGGTTGGCATGCTTAGGCGAGGTTGGTGTGACTAGAATATCTAGGGCCAAGGCCAAGTGCGTTTGGCATGGCGCATCTAGCTTGGGCTAGGTGTGGCTAGCATGATTTTCCATTGGCACAGAGGTGCGGCTAGCTTGGTAGGCATGCTTTGGCGTGTTTGGTGTGGCTGGCATGATTTTCCGTTGGCACAGGGGTGTGGCTAGCATGGGTGGCATGTTTTGGCGTGGTTGGTATGACTAGCATAGATAGGGCCAAGGTAGAGTGCGTTTGGCCTGGCGCGGCTAGCTTGGGCTAGGTTTCGCTTGCAAGATTTTCCATTGGCACAGTGGTGCAGCTAGTATGGTTGGCATGCTTTGGCGCGTTTGGTGTGACTGGCATGATTTTCCATTGGCATAGGGGTGAGGCTAGCATGGTTGGCATGCTTTGGCGCAATTGGTGTTGCTGGCATGATTTTCCATTGGTACAGGGGTGCGGCTAGCATGGTTGGCATGCTTTGGCGCGGTTGGTTTGGCTGTCATGATTTTCTGTTGGCATAGGGGTGCAGCTAGCATGGTTGGAATGCTTTGGCGTGGTTGGTGTGACTAGCATAACTAGGGCCAAGGAAGAGTGCGTTTGGTATGGCGCGACTAGCTTGGGCCAGGTGTGGCTGGTATGATTTGCCATTGGCACAGAGGTGCGGCTATCATGGTTGGCATGCTTTGGCGCATTTGGTGTGGCTGGCATGATTTGACATTGGCACAAAGGTGCGGATATCATGGTTGGCATGCTTAGGCGTGGTTGGTGTGACTAGCATAGCTAGGGCCAAGGAAGAGTGCATTTGGCATGGCGCAGCTATCTTGGGCTAGGTGTGGATAGCATGATTTTCCATTGGCACAGAGGTACGGTTAGCATGGTTGGCAAGCTTTGGCGCAGTTGGTGTGACTAGCATAGCTAGGCCCAAGGCAGAGTATGTTTGGCATGGCGCAGATAGCTTGGGATAGGTGTGGCTGGCATGATTTGTCATTGACACACTGGTGCGGCTAGCATGGTTTGCATGCTTTGGCGCGTTTGGTGTGGATGGGATGATTTTCCGTTGGCACAGGGGTGCGTCTAGCATGGTTGGCATGTTTTGGCGCGGTTGGTATGACTAGCATAGCTAGGGCCAAGGCAGAGTGCGTTTGGCGTGGCGCGGCTAGCTTGGGCTAGGTGTGGCTGGCATGATTTGCCATTGGCATAGGGGTGCGGCTAGCATGGTTGGCATACTTTGGCGCGATTGGTGTTACTGGCATGATTTTCCATTGGCACAGGGGTGCGGCTAGCATGGTTGGCATGATTTGGCGCGATTGGTGTTGCTGGCATGATTTTCCAATGGCACAGGGGTGCAGCTAGCATGGTTGGCATGCTTTTACGCGGTTGGTGTGGCTGACATGATTTGCCGCTGGAATAGGTGTGCGACTAGCATGGTTGGCATGATTTGGCGCGGTTGGTGTGACTAGCATAGCTATGGCCAAGGCAAAGTGCTTTTGGAATGACGTGGATAGCTTGGGCTAGGTGTGGCTGGCATGATTTTCCATTGGCACAGTGGTGTCGCTAGCATGGTTTGCATGCCTTAGCGCGTTTGGTGCAGCTGGCATGATTTGCCGTTGGCACAGGGGTGCGGATAGCATGGTTTGCATGCTTTGGCGCGGTTGGTATGACTAGAATAGCTAGGGCCAAGGCAGAGTGCGTTTGGCATGGCTCGACTAGCTTGGGCTAGGTGTGGCTGGCATGATTTTCCATTGGCACAGTGTTGCGGCTAGTATGGTTGGCATGTTTTGGCGCATTTGGTGTGGCTGTCATGATTTTCCATTGGCATAGGGGTGCGGCTAGCATGGTTGGTATGCTTTGGCGCGATCGGTGGTGCTGGCATGATTTTCCATTGGCACAGGATGCGGCTAGCATGGTTGGCCTACTTTGGTGAGGTCGGTGGGGATGGAAAGATTTGCCATTGGCACAGAAGTGTGACTAGCATGGTTGGCATGCTTTGGAGCGGTTGGTGTGGCTGGCATGATTTTCCATTGGCACAGAGGTGAGGATAACATGGTTGGCATGATTTGGCGCGGTCGGTGTGGTTGGGATGATTTTTCATTGGCACGGATGTGCGTCTAGCATGGTTGGCATGCTTTGCCGCGGTTGGTGTGGCTGGCATGATTTTCCATTGGCACAGAGGAGCAGCTAGCATGGTTGTCATTCTTTGGCGCGGTTGGTATGGCTGGCATGTTTTTCCATTGGCACAGAGGTGAGGCTAGCATGGTTGTCATGCTTTGGCGCGGTTGGTGTGGCTGTCATGATTTTCCATTATCGAAGAGGTGCGGCTAGCATGGTTGGCATGCTTTGGCACGGTTGGTGTGGATGGCATGATTTGCCATTGGCACAGAGGTGCGGCTTGCATGGTTGGCATGCTTTGGCGCGGTCGGTGTGGCTGGCATGATTTTCCATTGGCACACGTGGAAATTAGGGTTTGGCTTGTCGCAAACCTAATTTGAAAAATATACCCCGAAAATTATTTTAGAGACACATTAAAGGTTTCAGTAAATGTGCCTAGTAAATGCTTGTTGCTTTAAATGTTGTGACATCACTGTCTGCTAGGGTTTAGTGTTTTACGATTTTAACCCTTAACTAAAAAACGCCATCAATAATAAGTCTCTTGCTTAGCTCGGAACAGGTGCCTTGTTGCGAGGTAAGCATATGATGGTGACAAACAAGGACAGAATCGAGGTGTAAATCATTGCAAAGATGGTCAGGAGAATCCAACCAAACCTCTTGAGTGGTAAAGAGAGTTTTGGCTTCCCGTGTTGGCGGCCCTTCATAAGTTATACTGGGAATGAAGACCGTGGATTGGTGAGGCGAAAGTTACCGGCCTGGTCTGGTCGTACATCTCCAAGGAAAAGGGGGCGCGGTCTTGGGATGCGACGCAAGTTGACCGCTTGGCTCGAGAGGCCAAGAGGTGGCATGGTCCTGGCCACGGTAATGGCATGGTGGAATGTGTAGGGACGGCTAGGCATGGTGGGGCCGCGATGATGGATCGAGGGCTTGGTAAAGTAAACTCGCTTGGACGATAAGGTCGTGACAATGGAGCAGGCGGCTTTGCCTGGTGCGGCCATGGCAGGGCGCGGCTTGGTTGGGTGAGGCGTGCACAGATGGTTAGGCGTGGTGGGGCAGCTGCAATGGAACGGTTTCCTTGCCCTAGTGCAGCCATGGCAGGGGCGCGGCTCGGTGGGGTGAGGCGTGCAAAGATGGCCAGTAGCGGTGAGGATAATACATGGCACAGACTTCTTTGTGATTTATCTTCAAGGGCTTGGTTGCCTCTTTCCTTATTTGACTAGACCAGGAAGCTCTTTTTCTCTTCAACCCAAAACGTTACGCCCAAAAAAGAGGAAAAGCGTTACTCTTTCTTCTTTGGTTATGTTGCCGATTTTGCTTCTGAAGCTCGGCGTTGGTGGTGGTGAAGGAACACACGATCTAGTGGGCCTCGAGCACGTTCTTCCACACTTTGTCACCAACCATAATTATTTCTCACAGCCAGGCATGAGGTTTAATTAGGATTGGATATCATGCCTTCACTCACGACCGGTATAAAAACTTTCTCTTTTGAGGTTGCATCACCTTGTTGTACATAAAAGATGATCTTGAACTCTACATTCGCGTAGTTTGTCTTCAACCATCCTCTTTACTCGTATCGCCTTGCGTTTCCTTCTTAATTTTTTTTATCCTCTTCCTTATGTGTGTATAGATAGGATGGAACTTGACCATTTTCCTTATTCTTTGTAGTGTATGATGGGACCCTCTGGGGATATCCATGTCTTTAATTATTCGTAGAAGGACTTCAGGATTGGCAGAAAACGCTCTTCTGCTGATGAGGAGGCATTAGCTAGAATCGAATCACTGTTCCATGAAAATGGTGAAATCGTCAAGGCCCTCCCTTTCATCTATCTTCATGAAGTGCAGACGCGTGTTCGGACTTTCTTGGATTCGATGAACATGGAGGAGGGACGAGAGAATGAGGAAGAACCTTGGCATGTTGAGAACTTACAGTACGGCAAAACCTCCCCTCGGTCCAGTTATAGGGCGGGTCAAACTGTTTCTAGGTCCGAGCAGCGGAAAATCGAGCATGTGAAGCTTTTGGAGGCAAGCGCCATGGTTCTCGAATTTGATGTGGATGAATCAAAAAATCTTCTTCGAAGGGTCAATAAGAGAACCTCCGAAGAAGCATCTGACGGGACCGAAGTAGCCTTTGAAGTTGACGCCAGAGGTGTCATTGGCGATATTGGAGGGGTCATGGTGGCATATATGAACCGGTCGTCGAAGCGTACACTGTTGCTGTTGTGGTTGCTTCGGGATGGGACGTTGAGGTTACTGCTGCTAACACCGTTTAATGGAATATTTGTTTCCCGAGAGATTGTTGGGGGAAGTTCTTGAAGATGGCCTTGACCAAGGGGACTCGTGTTCCATCCTTCGAGGGATAATTTCTCCCTTTTGTTATTCTTGTTAGTCGTTTAGTTCCCCTAATGTTTTTCGTAAACTCATCTTTACCTTCTTCTTCATCAGTCAACATTTCGCTTTATCTATATATATATTTTGTTGAATGATTGAATGAGGTATTTCTGGTTGTGGTATGATGGCTTTGCAGTGGTTTTCCGGGTTAGTTTGATGTATTTCTCTGATATCTGGGGAACTCGTTTGGAAAGAGATGTATTTATACTCTTTTTTTTTTGACGGAAAATGAAATTCCAGGGAAGAATACAAACGATGTATTCATCTTGGGGTAATACAACTACTAAGAGGAATTGTTAAAGGAAATATTAAAGAGAGAGTGGCTGGAAAAGTACAGCATTTTAGGGATTGGAGAACTTGATCCATCGTGAGTGAACTATCACGCCTTCAGGTGTGGACGTGTTGATGAGCTTACAATATCCTCCTAAAAGGGTGTCTTCCACCATATATGGCTCGTCTTCTCTTCCATTGGGAGAATCAATTTGAATAGCCACTTTTACCATCATCTTCCCAACCTGAAACGAATTTACCTTAACCACTATATCTCCGATTGAAAACGGGTTTAGGCGTTATGTAACCGTTTGAGTCTTGGCTTCATTGGTTTCGATGGAAGTTTCCAAGCTTTTGGAAAAGTTTTCAAATGGAACAACACCCCATTCACATTTCTTGACAGTCTGTTTCAGTAATCGCGCCGAGTCCCCATGACGGAATAGGGGGGAGGAATGACTGGTTGTAGAGACGGCCATTCGGCCAGACTTACTTGCGTTTGAAATCCATGAGATAGCGCCAACAGGTCTTCTCCAGATGTCTGGGTTCCATTGATAAATCGTCGATGCGATAACCAGTGGGATGATTTTTTGGAAAGTCCTTCGTGCGCGGACGTCGGTATTGGGTGCACATCTAGTTTCTCTTTATTTTCGAGTACCCATAAGTGCCCCAATATCATGTCGTGACCCAGTTCTTTGATAATATGGAATTTGCTATGCGTTATAGCGTCTCCTATATTGATCTCGAGGTTGATGTATCCATGCGCGTTCAAGGCTTCTCCTCTTGGGTTCTTAATCACAGATGGGGAATGGGTAGCATCTTGTTTTGTAAATCCCGCAGCCTTTAGTGTCTTGAAAGTAATGACATTTAGGTCAGAGGCTGCGTCGATAAGCGTGTTGTCAATTTCGATACCTCTTAAACGGGACGTGGTCAGCAGTCCCCAGTTCTCCCATTTGATTCCGTCCGTTTGGAAAGCTTGGGCCCCCGATGTGGTTTCCAGGGAGAGAAAAAGTCGTTTGCCGGATACAATGCGATTGAGAGCTGCGAAAATATCTTGGCGATGCACCTTGGAAAGATAAAGAATTTCGCATACATGTTGCATCATGGATTGTACAGTCTCATGCACGGAGTCCCCAGAGAACCCACAGTTTCTAATTGGGAGTCGGTCTCGATGTACTCCCTCATCTCCTAGTTGGATCTCCCCCGCTTCTATCTTCTCTTTGAAGATATGCTTTAGTCTGTTTCAATCATTGGTTGGGTGGTGAACAAATCTATGATAGTGACAGTACTTGGGGTTTGCCATCTCGGCCACAGTCGGTGGGCGTCTGGGAGGTGGCAGTCTGATAATATCGTCTTGAATCCATTCTTCTAGGATATCAATTACCTCCTCTATGGGAAACGGGAAATCTTGGGCATTCCCTTCAGTTTCGTGTCGACGCATGGGAGATTTAGGTGAGGCCTTCCGTGGCGAGGTTTCCCGTTGTGTCGGTGCTTCACATTTAGGCTGATGATCTACAGCTGGGGCCTTCCTTTTCCTTCTCTCATTTACTATGTTTACAGAGGAGTGCCAGCGTTAAATTATTTTTTTGTGAGACGTATGTTCCCGCGAGTTTCGCGCAGGCCTTCATCTCGAGTTAGTCTAGCCCTATCCAGTAACGCTGGTGATGTCGTTGCAGAACGTCTGGCGGCTTCATGGAGTTCTGAGAATATCTAGAAACGCAAGTTTTCTAGCAAGGCGCGGTAAATAGGAACCATACCGTTGATGCACGCATTCACCAGTTGTTGCTCGGTCACATTTGGGTCATGACAGTCCAGTGCTTGAACCCTGAATATTTTGACAAAATTATCCAGGTTTGAGAGAGTAACTTTTCCAGACCTGAACAAGTACTTCCTGTAAAACGCGGTAATCATGCTACTCCAGTTGGGAATATTGTTCGGCGATGGTTGTTGTACCATGTATACGCCATTCCGGTAAGTGATTTTGAGAACTCCCTTAGACGAAGAACGTGAATATATTCATATTCACCTAGGGATTCCAAGAAACTGGAGACATGCTCATGTGCATTCCCGATACCATTGTACAAGGTGAATTGAGGAGGGGAGTATGCCCTTGGCAGAGGGATTCTTTGCATTTCGGATGGGTAAGGGGGTTGGTGCTGATGCATGTCCATTTCATCATTCTTGACTCGGTTGCAGAGAAGTTGCTCCAGATATTCTCGTGTGACGAAGTTGGACGGCTGACTTCTTCCTGATGGGATTCTTGCATGAATCTCCTTGTCTGCGGAGGCCTGTTCTGCTAGGGTGCTAGCGCCGTAGGGGTTGGGGATTTTCCTAAACGACTCTAGCGGGCATGACTCATGTGGTATCCACTCTTTCATATCCTTGAGAAAGACGAGTACTTCCTTTTGTGTCGAAACTATATCCCTTTGAGATCTGGCGAGCATTTCATGTCGTTCCATCAAATCAGCGATGGTGACATAAGGACGGCTTCCTCTGGTCCCTCCGATCTCTCGTCCCGTCGGTGGGGTAGTTGGAACCTTAGTTGTGGTCGGGGGTGCCATGTTATACGAAGCATTAGGAGCCGTAGCGGAAGCTCTGGCTCTGGTGACTGGTGGCGTAACGCCCAAAGAGGTGTTTTTTTTGTTGTGATTAGAGGGTTGTACAAAGACATTAGAGGCGGCGGCGGCTCTGGCCTTGGTGATTGGCGGTGTTACGCTTGAGGGAGTGCCTTCGGAGTTACTGTAGTCAGTAGGTGATGTAACGACGTTATTGGGAGAGACGCTAACATCAGGGACATGCTCCGTGCTGGTATTCTCGGCAACCTCTCCAGACCTGAGTTCCACCATATTGGGATTGACGTTCGAGAAACGAAATCAGGAGTTGGAGTTGATATTGTAACCGATAGATCAATCCTCCCGCTGTGGTCGCCAATTGTTTATAGGTGAAAATGGTTTTTGCTGATTTTGGTAATATACTGCAAGGGAGTACTTTTAGATTCGAGAGATCAATCTGTACAAGTCCGGCCTAAACTAAGAAATGGTCGTTCCATACTTTTTTCGGTCACAAAATGGAGGAGAAGGGTTGGTTTAGGGAGGGAAGCGAGGAGAGTGTTGAGGCCAGAATAATTTTGGAAGAACAGTGCTTGACTTGTATCAGAAGGTGAGAGCTTTGAGAAAGATAACAAGAGTTGCCTTTCTGAGTGTGGTATTTTCCCTGACCAAGAACTTGTGTCTCTGCTAGAAATAGGTAAGCCTACTTATACAAGTCCAAAATGAAACGTACTATGGCCTCTTAAGAAAATAAAACGAATGAGTTAAATGGGAAGAGGTGGTAACGCCTGGTATTGATGGGATTTGATGGAATTGATGTTCCATAATGAAGGAGCGTTTCACCATTGCTTCTTACATTTACTAACCTCCTTAATCTTATTACACTATCTTGAAACGAGCATTTGTGTATGCCGCACGCTATAGACCACCAAACCAAAACCCTAATGAGCATCCCCCAGTTTGTGTTGATGTCTAGAATGTTTATGGAAAATATGAAGCATGTTGTTGTGGCTTGGAAAGTCAAGCTAGGGAAACTTTCTAGCCTAGTGACCTTCGACGGTCGAGATTTTTCATCTTGAGAGGAGTGGCAACCATTGATCGTTGTGCGCCTTTGTTTTTGGTAGCCGTGTAGTGGTGGCGCGACTAGGTTTGCATGGCATGGTTTGGCATGGACAAACTTAGGTTTTCGGGCCAAAGGTTATCATGTGTCGTTTGGTAACCTTGGATGGCTAGGATTTGCTCCTGGGATTGAAGGGAAACCGTTGATTATTGCACGCCTTTGTTTTGGTAGCCGCGTAGTGAGGGACAACGTGGTGGCGCAACTAGGTTGTCATGCCATTGGCATGGCATGGTTTGGTGTAGCCAAACTGAGGTTTTCGGGCCAAAGGTTACCATGTGTCCTCTGGTAATCATGGATGTCTAGGATTTTCTCATGGGATTGAAGAGAAACCGTTGATTGGTGCACGCCTTCGTTTTGGTAGTCGCGTAGTAAGGGCCAACATGGTGTCACAGCTAGGGTGTGTTTAGGCTTGGCATGTGGGTCCAAGGGTTCGCCTTGGGCGTGGCTAGCTTTGGCAAGGTGCGATTTTGGCTTGGCATGTGGGGTCAAGGGTTTTCCATGGGCGTATGGCGTGGACAGGGATCTTGGCTTGGTATGACGTGACTAGCATATCTAGGGCCAAGGAAGAGTGCATTTGGCATGGCGCGGCTAGCTTGGCTATGTTTGGTTTGTCTTGACATGTGGGGCCAAGGGTTTTCCATAGGCGCATGGCGTGGCTAGGACCAAGTCAAGGGCGCTTGACTCGGCATGACGTGACTAGCATGGCTAGGTCCAAGGAAAAGTGTGTTTTACATGGCGCGGCTAGCTCGGCTAGGTTTGGTTTGACTTGGCATGTGGGGTCAAGGGTTTTCCATGGACGTATGGCATGGCTAGGGCCAAGGCAAGGGCATTTGTCTTGGCATGTGGGGCCAAGGGTTTACCTTGGGCGTATGGCATGGATAGCTTTGGCTATGTGCGTGACCAAGCTAGGGTTTTGGTCCAAAGGTCATGAGGTGACCTTAGATGGCTAGGATTTTCTCTTGGGATTGAATGGAAACCGTTGATTGTTGCACACCTTCACTTTGGTAGTCACGTGGGGAACGCCATAATGGTGGCGCGGCATGAGGGGCCATGGCGAGATATATTTCGCATGGCGCGGTCGGTGTGGCTGGCATGATTTGTCATTGGCCCAGAGGTGCGTCTAGCATGGTTGGCATGCTTTGGCGCGGTCGGTGTGGCTGACATGATTTTCCATTGGCACAAAGGTGCGACTAGCATGGTTGGCATGCTTTGGCACGGTGGGTGTGGATGGCATGATTTTCTATTGGCACAGAGGTGCGGCTAGCATGGTTGGCATGCTTTGGCGCGGTCGGTGTGGATGGCATGATTTTCCATTGGCACGGAGGTGCGGCTAGCATGGTTGGCATGTGGGTCAGCATGATTTTTTGGCGCATGGTTGGTGTGGTGTGGGCATGATTTTCCATTGGCAGGTGCGGCTAGATGGTGTGGCTAGCATGGTTGGCATGCTTTGGCGCGGTTGGTGTGGCCGGCATGATTTTCCATTGGCACAGAGGTGCGGCTAGCATGGTTGGCATGCTTTGGCGCGGTTAGTGTGGTTGGCATGATTTTCCATTGGCACAGAGGTGCGGCTAGCATGGTTGGCATACTTTGGCGCCGGCGATGTGGCTGACATGATTTTCCATTGGCACACCTGGGAATTAGGGTTCGGCTTGTCGTAACCCTAATTTGAAAAATATACCCCGGTAATTATTTTAGAATACATTAAAGGTTTCAATAAATGTTCCTAGTATATGCTTGTTGCTTTAAATGTTGTGACGATTTAAACCCTAAACTAAAAACCACCATCAACACCTGTATATGTATGTTGTTCGAGAGTTTAATCTGCACAATATGGCTAGCAGTTTTTTTTTGTTTCGTCTGCGGTATGAATCTTCGGTGTAATAATAGGATACTTTCTCTCAAACAATGTTGAGTTGAAAGTCATGTGATTTAAAGCACATGAGTCAAGAAACCTAGTTGAATATATACATGTTGGAACTGAAAAGGCTGAAGATACCGAGGGATTATTACCAATAGACAAAGCTTGTTTGAGCATTTCCTGGATTTCCGCTAGGTTGGGTAGTGTGGACTATGTATCTGCATCTTGTGACTTCTCTCCATGCGACACGTGTCATTTCAATTATTTTAATTTTGATTCCAATTCATTTCAATCTGATCAAATTGGATAACTTTTTTCAAAATTGAGTTAATAATCGAATATTGACAACCTCCAAATGTTGTTAGAAAACATAAAATCGATCAAGAAAGCTCAATTTCATTGTCAGTTGCATCAAATTAAGATTGAATAGCGAAATCGAATTACAACGCTTATATCAATTGCTAATGACCATGGCAAATTTTGAGATTTCGGTCGAAACGAACCGTTCACATGGTCATCTAGTTATATGTTTCGGAAAGTTTAACTTTTTTTGAAAGATCAACTGTAATTAAAAGTGGAAAAGGGCTAAAACTCTAAAAAATGTTAGTATGATTTTATGTTTTCTAGTGAGAATTGCAAACACAAAGAGACAAGAGTATTAATAATCACCTACTCCTTCTCCTGACACACATAGGTAACGTTAGTCATCCAATTAATGTTAATGTTTCCGTACTTCCGTTCAAATATTTATATTTAAAACTAAAATTGCTTATAAGCAAGTAATTAAGCAGAATCCTCGTTTCAATTATAATCGAAATATGTATTTTTAGCCGTACAATGTAGATTTGCCGAATTTCTCATACGATCATGACTTCGGATCTTATGATTTGCTTACAAGAAATGCAGGAGAACTTGAGGTGCAATCTTTTTTCTCCATAATGCCCCACCCAACTAACATTCCTAGCTCCATCACTCTTCAATTGTAACATCTTTACAAATGACTATTTCCTTCCGTATTATTCTAGTCATGTGCGCTGCTCTCCTCTTCCAATTACTAGCCGCCACCATCTCTATAAATGGCTTTTCACAAAAAAGTCCACGGTACAAAACTCGTATTTCGACGGTAAGTTCATGTGCTCGTTACCCTCTCATTATATGGGAATCTGAATAAAAAAAAATTATTGTTGAATTAAGATGCCAGTTGCCAAGTGATTCTGCAAGTGGTGGAGATCAATCAAAAAACTAATTCAGATGTTTATTTGAATTGTTTAGTGTGTGATGTTTATTTGAATCGTTTAGCATATGATGTTTATTTGAATTGTTTAGTGTATCAGTGCGCTGTTTTTGTCTCGAAATTTGGATAATTTCAAACCTAGTCGGTGTAGATATAAGGGTCTTCTTAACTTGTAGTCCTATATACAAGTTAAGGATCAATATAATAATATTTTCTTCTCTTGGAGATTGTAATTTTTGTTGGAAACTTAAATTTACTTGGGATCATTTACTTATTCTACCCTTAGATATTTATTTTAAGGGATAACTTTATTTCTTTTATTTTCCCATTTAAATTTAACTTCGTCACTATACAGTTAAAGTTAGTTGGAAGAAAAAGCTTCGTTACTTTTTAATGGTAGCCGGGGAAAATAAAAATAAAAAAAGAATCGTAATCCATCAAAATAGAAATTCAATTTCGGTTTTATTATATTCCATCAAATTCAATCGAATCAAAGAGATTTGTACTAAAAATGCTAATTTAAATAAATAAAAAATCCATCTGAAATCCATCGACTATATTAGCAAAAAAAAAAGAAAAAATTGAAATGAAATTTACAAAAAGAAACTGATGAAATAATTTGATCCCAACTGGATCCATTTTCTGTTAGTAAATTACATCTACTACTTCCTCCCCTTCTGGGTCGGAGCCATTGCTTCTCCGTAGTTGTAATCTTCGTTTGTTCTTTCTTTTTCGTCCTCTTTTAACTGCATTACAAACAAATTATCTTAACAAATAGTAGTACTTCAATCACTACCTAAGAGCAACTGCAATCATCAGACCATAACCAAAGAGTAAAGATTAAAAAAAATTGAAAAAAATGGGTTTAGTCCAGCACTGCCGCTACGGGGAGAAAACCAAATTTGGTGTGGTCAGGCGCAACTAATACTTGCGTCCCACTAATTTTATTTTATTTTTCTTTTAACAGGCGTAACTTATGAGTTATGCCAGTCATCATGCGCAGCTTTAAAGTTGCGCCCAAATCAGGCGTAACCACAAATTGCGCCCCATCTTTTTTTTTAATACGGGCGTAACTCAAAGTTACGCCCCACCAAGCGTAACCTTCATTCTTCGCCCGACTAAAGACTAGAGTAAAGACCAAATATGGTATGGGATTTTCTCTTTGCTCTGGTATTTGCTCTTTAGTCTGTCCGCTGTGTTTGCTATTTTGATCAAATTTGCTCTTTACTCCCATGACTGTGGTTGCTCTAAGGATCGTAAAAAGATAAAGATCTCCAACAAAAATCTTCTTAATCAACAGTGAACCCCAAAATGGATTTTATCGCATTAAAGAAAAATCTTAGCTTTGTGCCATCTCACCGTTAAAAAATAAAACGAAGGAGACAAATGAAAACAAAATTAATGTAATAATTCTATTTACTGTATTATCTTGAATTAGGTTTCTTTCTTCCTTTCATTTTAAGATAAGAAGAATGAATTGAAATGTGAGGAAGGAAAACATTGAGCAAAGTGAAGGAGGATAAGAAAGTGATAGACAAAGAGGCGGAGACCCCAACCCTTCGTAAATCAAATTGGTCGTGTTTGGCAGCCTTGATACCCTAACCTAGGTTGGGTTATCCCTTAAATAATTGTATATTGTGTTTGTGTGGGTGCTTATTCCATTCCAAGATAAGAATAGTGCATCCTACCTAAATTTTAGGATGCTAAAAAGGTGGGGTTTTGGAATTCCATGTAAAACCTGGAATACCTTAATCCTTTCCTGTGTTTGGCGGTTATTTTTCCTAAATTTGATAACTAACATTTTTATTTTAATTTTTCTTATGCTCAAAACCATAGAATTATATGGTTTTGTTTTTTATTTCTTTTTTTATTAATTAATTAGGCTTGTATATAAGATTTTTGACAAACAACATATTACGTTAACCCACAATGGAAAACAAACAACATTTAAAATAACCATTGTCATGATAATCTTGGATAAACCAAAGAATACTCTAACCGAGAAAACGTATTTCATATCCAAGCTGCCAAACAGACGCATTAGGTTTGTAGGGTTTTTCATGGGTAACCTAAATTAAAATAATCGCCCTTGGTCACATGTGCCATATATCTGATCAGGCCTGTCCAAACCAATAAGGCTTGGATAGTGATGGTTTTTCATTTTCACGTGCAAAAGATGTAAATATTAAGTTTCTTCCGAGATATATTACTTGCAATTTGCAAGTATTTTTTTTATTTTTTTTTGGCCTAATATAATTAGGTTGCAAAGCTTTCCAGCGGTAGACAGGGGCGGAGCCAGGAATTATGAGATGGGGTGCAATAATTTTACTACGAGGAGCAACAATTTTTTTAGGGGTGCAAAGAAGCAATATTAGGCTTACATATATATAAAAACAATACCGATTTGAAAATAACCTGTAAGTATGCGTACCGGTATCGTACTTAATGAAATATCAAGAAAAGGTTTTACCTGGTCTTGGAAAAGCATGAGTGGTGAAATGAAATTTATAAAGGATAATAGTTGTTGGCACATTGGTGATAGAGAAACATTAAAAGCTTGGATAGACAACTGTATTCCAGAACTTGATCATCCTCCAACTCCCAAAGAAGGTGATATCTCTCCACTTACTTACACTAAGGTCAGATATTTCATGAAGAAAATACATCACATCACTGAGAGAAACAAGGTTGCAGATAATTTTATCTAAAAAGGTGTTTTTTGGTGATCAACAATGATCTATTTTGCTAATGAATCACATCTTATATCTCTCTCTCCTCTCTCCCTTCTCAAAAACCTTGAAGAAAACTTATCATCTTCTTTCTCCTTTGCTCGGATTTAATCCTCTAGGGGTTCGATCTGAGCAAATATTTGTTATTTTCTCAAATCGGGCGATTATTTTCTTCGCTATCAGGGCGATTGTTTTCTTTGCTATTATAGTATTTCTTTCTACAGATTTTTTCGTGATACTGAAAGACAAGAAAGCAACAGAATCAAAATTTCCATTATGTATATTCAGTTGATGAGAAAAATAAATTGGAACACTTTTTTTGGTGTCCTAATGATTGTTTTGAGTGGTATAAAAAATTTGGAGATGTCGTGGTCTTTGACACCACCTACAAGGTTAATTCATATGAGATGCCTTTTGGTATATTTGTGGGCGTAAACAATCATGAAAAACAAATACTGTTCGGGTGTGCATTACTTCGAAATGAGACGATAAAGGCTTTTCAATGGTTAATGAAGGTATGATATCATGAACTTACCTGTCAAAAGGTCCACAAATGTTTTTTTTTTTACTTATTAAACATTGATTGACTTTTGTTTGCAGACATTTGTAAGTGTAATGGGTAAACCGTCGATCACTATCTTGATTGATCAAGATCCATGGCTAACAATAGCTATTAGAACATAATTACTTAGTACGAAGCATAGCTTTTGCATCTGGCATATTACAGCTAAGTTTAGTGGCTGGTTTTTGTTAGTCCTTCGTGGTCAATATTTTGAATGGTGCAGCGATTTTTATAAGCTATATAGGTCAGAGACACAAGAAGAATTTGAGGATGAATGGCCAATTACAAATTGAACGATAACAAAAATGTTATTGGATTGTACAATGCTAGAAAATTCTGGGTTCCGGCTTATCTTAGAGATTACGTTTTCGGTGGAATGACGAGATCAGAAAGCATCAATGCTTTATTAAGCGATTCATTAATTGAAGACAACTCTCATTTAGAGTTTTTAAATTAGGTGAGTACCTAACCTAAATCTTAGAAGGTGTTCCTTTTCTATTTATTCAGTAGATTTATTGTCATCTTCTTTTCGTCCAAAATGTATAATGAGCAATGTAAATTTCAGGTGGATCTTGCTATTGAAACTATCAAAAATAAAGAAACACATGATTCCATGTTGGAGAAACATCACTTTCCCATATCTAAGATAATGTCACCTCTAGAAGAACAAGTTCGAAAGATTCTAACACCATATGCCTACAATATGTTTAGCGAAGAACTAGAAAGGGCAAGTCAATATGGAGTTTATAGAATATCCGGCTCTGAATACATGTTGAAATACTTCGAAGAAGGAAAAAACACAAAGCGTCGCAGAGTGTTTTGGGATGGTCAGGTAATTATTTGTAGCTGTAAGCAATTTGAATTTTGTGGCATAGTTTGTCGTCACATATTGCATGTCTTTATCCACACCGGTTGCTTTAAGATTCCCATAACTTGATTACCATTTCGGTGGCATCGAGATGATTTATGTGATGAACAAGTGAATTCACTTCATAATAACGATGTTGCATTTCAAGAAGAAATAGTCAGAGATGTTGTAAGTAGTAATGCTATTGCATTTCAAGAAGAAATCGTCAGAGATGTTGTTGCAGATCCAGTAGTTGTAGATGATCCTCCTCCTTCAGTGACTAAATGGCGTCGTCGTGGTAAGAGTGCTAAGAGACTTAAAGGGGGCAGAGAGTTAGCGAAGCAGAAAAGGGTATGCAGTTTTTGTAAGCTGGAAGGGCATTATAGATCAACATGTCCCACTGAACTTATCGAGAAATCTGGTGGTAAAACATCATTTAGCAAGAAAAAGAAGGTAACTGCCGAAGATTTAGGCATAAATCCAATCTTCTGCGTGAAGTACTAGGACATAGATTTTTTTTTTCTTTTCCTGTTGATGATTTTCTGTTATTTTTGGATGTAAGACCGGAAGTTTCAATTTTCTGTTCAGGCGACTTGAAATTTAAAGTTGTTTTCTTTTGGGTTTTTTTTTCTTTTTGAAGCATATTGTTTTCTTTTGGTGATTGGTACGTCATTTTGTTATTTAATTTAAATTACCTTTTAAAAGAAAATTGTATTATCTAATAGTGTTGTTGCCGTGTAATTTTAAGTAACTAAATAAGACTAAATTCTCAACAGATTTTAACTTGTCTAACAATAAAATAAGTGGATTTTTTTAAGGGTAGAAAAATAAATGATCCATCCTAGAGAATTGGGTACTAAATTTCCAAGTAAATTTAAGTTTCCAATGAGAATTACAATCCCCAAAGAGAATTAAGGGTAGAAAAATAAATGATCCATCCTAGAGAATTGGATTTCCAAGTAAATTTAAGTTTCCAATGAGAATTACAATCCCCAAAGAGAAGAAAATATTATTATATTGATCTTTAACTTGTATATAGTACTACAAGTTAATAAGACCCTAGGGTGTTCTTAACTTGTAGTCCTATATACAAGTTAAGGATCAATATAATAATATTTTCTTCTCTTGGAGATTGTAATTTTTGTTGGAAACTTAAATTTACTTGGGATCATTTACTTTTTCTACCCTTAGATATTTTATTTTAAGGGATAACTTTATTTCTTTTATTTTCCCATTTAAATTTAACTTCGTCACTACACAGTTAAAGTTAGTTGGAAGAAAAAGCTCAAGTTTTTTTAATGGTATTGGAAAATAAAAATAAAAAAAGAATCGTAATCCATCAAAATAGAAATTCAATTTCGGTTTTATTATATTCCATCAAATTCAATCGAATCAAAGAGATTTGTACTAAAAATGCTAATTTAAAAAAAAAAAATCCATCTGAAATCCATCGACTATATTAGCAAAAAAAAAAAAAAAAAAATTGAAATGAAATGAAATGAAATGAAATTTACAAAAAGAAACTGATGAAACAATTTGATCCCAACTGGATCCATTTTCTGTTAGTAAATTACATCTACTACTTCCTCCCCTTCTGGGTCGGAGCCATTGCTTGTCCGTAGTTGTAATCTTCGTTTGTTCTTTCTTTTTCGTCCTCTGTTAACTACATTACAAACAAATTATCTTAACAAATAGTAGTACTTCAATCACTACCCAAGAGCAACTGTAATCATCAGACCATAACCACAGAGTAAAGATCAAAAAAATTTGAAAAAAATGGGTTCAGTCCAGCACTGCCGCTACGGGGAGAAAACCAAATTTGGTGGGGCGCAAATATTAGTTGTGCCTGATTTCAGGCGCAACTAATACTTGCGCCCCACTAATTTTTTTCTTCTTCTTTTAACAGGCATAACTCATAAGTTACGCCAGTCATCAGGCGCAACTTCAAATCAGGCCTAACCACAAATTGCGCCCCATCTTTTGTTTTTCTTTTTAATATGGGCGTAACTCAAAGTTACGCCCCACCAGGCGTAACCTTCATTCTTCGACCGACTAAAGACTAGAGTAAAGACCAAATATGGTATGGGATTTGCTCTTTGCTCTGGTATTTGCTCTTTAGTCTGTCCGCTGTGTTTGCTATTTTGATCAAATTTTCTCTTTACTCCCATGACTGTGGTTGCTCTAAGGATCGTAAAAAGATAAAGATCTCCAACAAAAATCTTCTTAATCAACAGTGAACCCAGAAATGGATTTTATCGCATTAAAGAAAAATCTTAGCTTTGTGCCATCTCACCGTTGAAAAATAAAACGAAGGAGACAAATGAAAACAAAATTAATGTAATAATTCTATTTACTGTATTATCTTGAATTAGGTTTCTTTCTTCCTTTCATTTTAAGATAAGAAGAATGAATTGAAATGTGAGGAAGGAAAACATTGAGCAAAGTGAAGGAGGATAAGAAAGTGATAGACAAAGAGGTGGAGACCCCAATCCTAACCTAACCTAGGTTGGGTTATCCCTTAAATAACTGTATATTGTGTTTGTGTGGGTGCTTATTCCATGACAAGATAAGAATAGTGTATCTTACCTAAATTTTAGGATGCTAAAAAGGTGGGGTTTTGGAATTCCATGTAAAACCTGGAATACCTTAATCCTTTCCTGTGTTTGGCGGTTATTTTTCCTAAATTTGATAACTAACATTTTTATTTTTATTTTTCTTATACTCAAAACCATAGAATTATATGGTTTTGTTTTTTATTTCTTTTTTTATTAATTAATTAGGCTTGTATATAAGTTTTTTTGACAAACAACATATTACGTTAACCCACAATGGAAAACAAAAACCATTTAAAATAACCATTGTCATGATAATCTTGGATAAACCAAAGAATACTCTAACCTGGAAAACGTATTTCATATCCAAGCTGCCAAACATACGCATTAGGTTTGTAGGGTTTTTCATGGGTAACCTAAATTACAATAATCGCCCTTGGTCACATGTGTCATATAGCTGATCAGGCCTGTCCAAACCAATAAGGCTTGGATAGTGATGGTTTTTCATTTTCACGTGCAAAAGATGTAAATATTAAGTTTCTTCCGAGATATATTACTTGCAATTTGCAAGTATTTTTTATTTTTTTTTGGCCTAATATAATTAGGCTGCAAAGCTTTCCAGCGGTAGACAGGGGCAGAGCCAGGAATTATGAGATGGGGTGCAAAAATTTACTACGAGGTGCAACAATTTTTTTAGGGGTGCAAAGAAGCAATATTAGGCTTACATATATATAAAAACAAATTCTTGTTGGCACCAAAATAGGCTTTGGAGCTAGCTGGGAAGGGGTGCAAGTCCACACCATGGTCGTAGACTTACAAAAATACACTCTTCCAGAACCGACGGAAATCGAAACATAATAAAGCGGCTCCTTCAATATATGAAATTTAATTTATGCTTAAAAAATTCAAATTTAATTTTAAAGTAGGAAATTAAGAAAGAAAAAAAAAGGGTTCTGTAAATTTGTTCAAAGCTTCTTTCACTCAGGATATTTACTTAAAGAGTTAAACAGAACAAGGTTCTCTCTCATTCCATAGAATAAAACTCCTCAAAAGCCGGAAGACTTCATGCCAATAGCTTTATGTTCCAGGAGGAGTGGTCTCTGAAAATATTGCATTGGTTCAAGAAATTGTTTATACTATGAAGAGCTACAAATGCTCTCATTACGTTTCTGATCCCATCAGGATGCTACACACTTGATTCCCTTAGCTGATCTCACCCACAACTAAGAGTTGATGCGACCCAAAGTCGAAGATTTTAATAAACAAATCTGTATCACACAGAAAAGTCTATGATCGATAATAGATAAATCTGTCTCCCACAGATAAACCTATGATTTTGTTCCGTCTTTTGATAGAAATCAACGTGAACAAGAACCAATCGATAACCCGGACTTATATTCCCGAAGAACATCCTAGAATTATCAATCACCTCACAATAATCTTAATCGTATGGTAGCGAAACAAGATACTGCGGAATCACAAACGATGAGACGAAGATGTTTGTGATTTCTTTTTATCTACAGGGTCTCAAGAAGAAACCTAAGGTTAAAGGAGAATCAACTCTATCTAAACCAACTAGTATCACACGAAAGGTATGTGGATTAGTTTTTCCATTTGCTAGAGTTCTCCTTTATATAGTTTTCAAATCAGTGTTTGAAATCAATGTTATCTTAGTAACCGTACCTAAACGTGTAATCTTAGTTGGTTCAACAATAGTTAACCATAGGTTAGGCATATGAGCACTTTCATATCAACCGTATTCATCTTTTTCATAACTAGTTCCAATGATTTCAAAAGAACTAGTTGAAGAGTTGTTCAACTTCTTAGGTCTTTATTCATAGACACAATTGAAACAAAATCGGTTTGAATCCTTTGAATCAATTCATTAACAATATAGCCACGTTTTGCAAAGATCGCATTCTTTATAGTTTATTTGTTTTAGGTTCATGAACTACCGATTTGAGAAAATAACCAGCTTAAGTATGCGTACCGGTATGCGTACTTAATGAAATATCAAGAAAAGGTTTTACCTGGTCTTGGAAAAGCATGAGTGGTGAAATGAAATTTATAAAGGATAATAGTTGTTGGCACATTGGTGATAGAGAAACATTAAAAGCTTGGATAGACAACCGGATTCTAGAACTTGATCATCCTCCAACTCCCAAAGAAGGTGATATCTCTCCACTTACTTACACTAAGGTCAGATATTTCATGAAGAAAATACATCACATCACTGAGAGAAACAAGGTTGCAGATAATTTTATCTAAAAAGGTGTTTTTTGGTGATCAACAATGATCTATTTGGCTAATGAATCACATCTTATATCTCTCTCTCTCCTCTCTCCCTTCTCAAAAACCATGAAGAAAACTTATCATCTTCTTTCTCCTTTGCTCGGATTTAATCCTCTAGGGGTTCGATCTGAGCAAATATTTGTTATTTTCTCAAATCGGGCGATTATTTTCTTCGCTATCAGGGCGATTGTTTTCTTTGCTATTATAGTATTTCTTTCTACAGATTTTTTCGTGATACTGCAAGACAAGGAAGCAACAGAATCAAAATTTCCATTATGTATATTCAGTTGATGAGAAAAATAAATTGGAATACTTTTTTTGGTGTCCTAATGATTGTTTTGAGTGGTATAAAAATTTGGAGATGTCGTGGTCTTTGACACCACCTACAAGGTTAATTCATATGAGATGCCTTTTGGTATATTTGTGGACGTAAACAATCATGAAAAACAAATACTGTTCGGGTGTGCATTACTTCGAAATGAGACGATAAAGGCTTTTCAATGGTTAATGAAGGTATGATATCATGAACTTACTTTACTGTTGGTGCGTCCACAAATGTATTTTTTTTTACTTATTAAACATTGATTGACTTTTGTTTGCAGACATTTGTAAGTGTAATGGGTAAACCGTCGATCACTATCTTGATTGATCAAGATCCATGGCTAACAATAGCTATTAGAACATAATTACTTAGTACGAAGCATAACTTTTGCATCTGGCATATTACAGCTAAGTTTAGTGGCTGGTTTTTGTTAGTCCTTCGTGGTCAATATTTTGAATGGTGCAGCGATTTTTATAAGCTATATAGGTCAGAGACACAAGAAGAATTTGAGGATGAATGCCAATTACAAATTGAACGATAACAAAAATGTTATTGGATTGTACAATGCTAGAAAATGCAGGTTCCGGCTTATCTTAGAGATTCGTTCGATTGGAATGGCGACCAAGATGCCGTAGAAAGCATCAATGCTTTTATTAAGCGATTCATTAATTCTCATACAACTCTACGAGAGTTTTTAAATCAGGTGAGTACCTAACCTAAATCTTAGAAGGTGTTCCTTTTCTATTTATTCAGTAGATTTATTGTCATCTTCTTTTCTCCCAAAATGTATAATGAGAAATGTAAATTTCAGGTGGATCTTGCTATTGAAACTATCAAAAATAAAGAAACACATGATTCCATGTTGGAGAAACATCACTTTCCCATATCTAAGATAATGTCACCTCTAGAAGAACAAGTTCGAAAGATTCTAACACCATATGCCTACAATATGTTTAGCGAAGAACTAGAAAGGGCAAGTCAGTATGGAGTTTATAGAATATCAAAGCTCCTTCAATACATGTTGAAATACTTGAAGAAGGAAAAACACAAAGCGTCACAGAGTGTTTTGGGATGGTCAGGTAATTATTTGTAGCTATAAGCAATTTGAATTCTGTGGCATAGTTTGTCGTCACATATTGCATGTCTTTATCCACAGCAGGTTGCTTTAAGATTCCCATAACTTGATTACCATTTGATTGGCATCGAGATGATTTATGTGATGAACAAGTGAATTCACTTCATAAGAACTTGTTGCATTTCAAGAACAAATAGTCAGAGATGTTGTAAGTAGTAATGCTATTGCATTTCAAGAAGAAATCGTCGAGAGTTGTTGCAGATCCAAAGAGTTGTAGATGATCCTCCTCCTTCAGTGACTAAATGGCGTCGTCGTGGTAAGAGTGCTAAGAGACTTAAAGGGGGCAGAGAGTTAGCGAAGCAGAAAAGGGTATGCAGTTTTTGTAAGCTGGAAGGGAATTATAGATCAACATGTCCCACTGAACTTATCGAGAAATCTGCTGGTAAAACATCATTTAGCAAGAAAAAGAAGGTAACTGCCGAAGATTTAGGCATAAATCCAATCTTCTGCGTGAAGTACTAGGACGGAGATTTTTTTTTTCTTTCCTGTTGATGATTTTCTGTTATTTTTGGATGTAAGACCGAAAGTTTCAATTTTCTGTTAAGGCGACTTGAAATTTAAAGTTGTTTTCTTTTGGTTGTTTTTTCTTTTTGAAGCATATTGTTTTCTTTTGGTGATTGGTACGTCATTTTGTTATTTAATTTAAATTACCTTTTAAAAGAAAATTGTATTATCTAAGAGTGTTGTTGCCGTGTAATTTTAAGTAACTAAATAAGACTAAATTCTCAACAGATTTTAACTTGTCTAACAATAAAATAAGTGGATTTTTTTAAGGGTAGAAAAATAAATGATCCATCCTAGAGAATTGGGTACTAGATTTCCAAGTAAATTTAAGTTTCCAATGAGAATTACAATCCCCAAAGAGAATTAAGGGTAGAAAAATAAATGATCCATCCTAGAGAATTGATTTCCAAGTAAATTTAAGTTTCCAATGAGAATTACAATCCCCAAAGAGAAGAAAATATTATTATATTGATCTTTAACTTGTAAATAGTAATACAAGTTAATAAGACCC
>JAJJWX010000061.1:0-252667 GCA_023529315.1 Papaver bracteatum
TAGAATTGTACTCAAACTAAAAAAAAAAAGTGTTATATACTTATACCTGAAGATCGTAGATGTCGAATGCTTGTCACAAAATTCTTCCGAGTCTCCGTATTTGCAACATAGTTACTCAAAAGTAATTACATAATACAAATTAATATCCATAAGCTTAAAATCAATATGATAAGCACAAGCGAAGGAAGTGTACTTACCAGGGATTGATATTCCCCCTGTTGGCTACTACCGCTTCAACCGGCTGCCGGTGCGGTCACTACCCGCAACAAAATACAACGAACCCAAACCATACACATCCATAAAGAAAAATGATTATATTGATACTTCTTAGGTTCACATAGATACATTACAATTCAAAGTTTTTTAAGCACAACTGCCTGAGACTTCCTTATGCAGAACTGCATAAGAATCTGCCCGAGAGTCTTCCTTATGCACAATTGCATAAGAATTTATATGCTAGCATGCTAATCACATGTACAAAAGTGTTTCAAAAAAAATCAAAAAAAAAAGACAACTTCCTGAGAGTCTTTCTTATGCAGGACTGCATAAGAACTACATGTTAGCATGCTAAGCACATGTACAAAAGTGTGAACATATATATATATATATATATATATATATATAAGCAAAATAAGATAACGCCATGTGTTGTTAATAAAGTGATTAGCGGGCATTATATACGATGGTCACAGATATCTCCAAAAAGTAAGTCGACCGCCTACCAGACTAGTCATTTCTGATGCACTTATTTGGATGAAGCACGTACCCTCCAATTCCAACATCTTGAAAGGTTGAAACAAACTTGTTAAGTTTCATGACTGGTTCATTTGGGAGGAGAATCTTGTCCAACATCACCTTTCCAATATGAGATGGTACAATACAGTAGTGACACATCGTCCCATGGCACCGATTACGACTTACCAACAACAATGACTTCATCATTAAAGTTCAACAATTCACATTGAGGCATTTCATACCTGCGATGATCGATCTGGTGAAGGAGTTTGAGTGGTGAAGGTGTTTGAGCGGTGAAGGTGTTTGAGTTTGAGGTGTAGGTGTTTGAGCAAGTGAATCATTCGAATAGGAGAAGGCTGCTGCGTGATGTTTTGGAACATTTCTTTGTTGTTGGATGCAATAACTGACCCTGGAATTGCAGTTTGAAGTTCCTTCACAACGTTACATACTGAGGCTATAGCTGTGATCAGACCCTCGACCTTGTTATTTAGATCCTCCAATTATTGCTTAACAGCTCCATCCTTGGATTTCAGTTCTTGTACTTTGGCACGCGAGAGAGAAGCATCATATTGTGTCGAGTAATAGGACCAACAAAGACGAACATGTCCTCTACATTCCTTCCCAAAAGCTTGAGTCACTACATATATGTCCTCGTAAAGGAATACCCGATCCTTTTTCTGGTTGATTTCCTCTTGCACCTTTTTTAATCTCATCCTGCCATGTTGAGCACAACAATGCATATATAAATGACCATGTTGGCTGTATACATATGAGTACTAATTTAAATGAAATACAAGCTGACTCACAAAGTGTTTTTGAGAACTAGGTAGGATTACCCCTCCCTCTTGAGTATGAGCTTTAATCCATACATCAGTGGTAGTGATTTCCACGCTAGGATTCTCCCTCTCCTACCAATATAACAATTGTATTTGTATTAATCAATCTAAACAATGATAAGGCTAACCATAATGGCCATACTTTAATATTCACAAATCACAACACAACTGAAATCAATATACATACCAGTTCAGCTTTGATCAAAACATGAGATTTACGACCGTCGGTGTGAGAGTGGTCATATAGCGCTCGCTTCCTCTTGTACTCAGCTCTACTTTCCTGTTATTTATCATTGTTCTCATTCATATAGAATTTTGTCCACTCCTCTTCAAGTACACCAGGAGGAACGTGTGAAATCCTTTCCTCATGAGTTCGATAGGGATCATAATAAGCACATCGTAACTCATGCTTGCGTCTCCTACATATAGGAGCCATCGACTTAACCATGATGACTTTAGAAGACTCGGCTATAGGATATACTCTCTAAGAAAAAAATAGTTATTTAGAATAGAGCCATCTAATACATTAATGTCTTAATATAAAGTGTGAACATAAATCATATTTGTACCTGAAGTTCCTTCCAAATATCATTTTTGTAAGTATCAGGAACATGATGCCATGTTTTGAATGATATGGGGACATGAGTACGAGTTAAGGCGCATTTCAGGTGACCGTGTGATGTTGAATTTTTGGAGTTGGGAAGACCATTCTCATCTACTTCAACTTCTGTCATGATAATCTGCAAAACAACAACCAAGTTGTATGTTAGAGATCAGTTAAACCTATATAACATCTAGCCTTTGTAACTATGCACATAAACATATCAAACAGAAGATATAAAGAGCGCAAGTGATAACACAAAAATTAGGAGAAAAGAAAACAAACAAAACATATAAGATAGTGCGCAAGTGATAAAACAAAATTTATCAGAAAAATAACACAAACAAGCAACTCTAAACTATCATTGTCACACAGAACTTTAAACCACAGAATCGACACATATAAGCTTCTCTAAACTCTCATTTTCAGTAAGAGCTGACTGATAAATACTAGGAATTTCAATACTATATATTGATGAAGTAAATCCTTGCGATGAATGCAATACCAAAGACCACCCTTTTTCATACAGATCCTTTGAGTAGAAAACTTGTGTCGCTTCAGATGCAAGAATAAATGGCTCATCCATAATTTTATCAATGCTTTTCATCTTGGACAAGTTAACCTTTATCAATTTTGTAATTGCATCAACCTTTCACCTGTTATTCATGTCTTCAACATTCACCCAATCACAATAAAATACAGTTTCTTCAAATTCCATAAAATTCAGCTTGATAATCTTCCTAATGACTCCATAATAGGTCATTTCTGTTTCCTGGTAAGTTGTGTCTGTGGGCTTCGCTCTATAACTAATCATAGCTTTCATCAACACACCACTGTTTTGTGACACAACCAACCCCTCGTAATCTTCAGCACAAAATTTATATCCATTCACTTGGTATCTCTTATATGACTGCTCCTTGAAGAGAGGTTCATGCACTAGTCGCCAAAGTGTTGAGTTTGCTTCATTAGCTTCTAACAACTGCAAGACAACATGTGTGAAATCAATCTAATTAGTAAAATATGAATTGTAATTAACTACACATAGATTACATAAAGATCTAGATTCAAGGTACATAATTTAGGCTAATATGTTACCTTTTCACGTAACCACAAAAGAAAACTCTTTGAGGGACATTTTGTCTGACCATTAACATAGGATTCATACTTCCTACAATTAAAAATAATGAAAACAATTATATCGATAGATATATAACAGTTGGAATATCATAGTTTGTAATTGTGAAATTAACTAAAAGATGGAAAATGAGTATAAGAAAAAAGAAGAAGATAAAAGATAAAAGATGAAAAGAAAACTATTAAGTTCAAGCAAACTCACATAAGATAAAAGATGAAAAACAGAGCACTTTCTAATAAGTGATCAGAAGATGTTGAGGGAGGAGAGCAACATAAGTTTGCCTCCTTAATTCTTAAAGGTCCGGGGCATGATTATTTCTTCACTCGCTAATTCATTCATCTTCAGCAAGTATCATGGTTTTACTACTCCCCACTAAGGTAGTACAGGCAATGTTTATCCCAATTAAAAGTAGTAGAATACTATTTGGATATCTATGGAATCTTGAGAAACAATAACAGTAAGAGAATTAGAAAACTATTTATATGGAAATCACATTTATGCATCTTTGTTGTTCAAACTACAAATAATTGCAGCTATGTATTTCACATTATCATTCTCAGTTCTAAAATTACCATCAAGTCTCATTGTAGAAGGTAAAACATAAAAAAAGCATAAGGTAAAACATAAAAAAAAAGCATACCATGCGTATTAAAACTTGTAAGACAAGGGTCGACTGAAGCCTATATAAGGAAAATGAATTAAATATCATGTAACTGGGTGAGCAAGAATTACTTAAAACAAGGTGTAAATTTTAAAATTGGTACCTTTGACAATCATCTAATCCATCATACTTAGAGATAAGCCATTTGCGAGCTTGTTCAAACTGCACCTGAGTTAGAATAATCTCCCTAGCTTTACTTAAAGGCATCTCATCAGCAAACTCATCGTCATCATCAAAAAATGCCTGGCGAGTATGCTTATGAGTACCATCACCATCCTTTGACAGGCCCTCCATGCCATACAAGCTTGCTTCTCGTAGTGTATACCCTCTTGCTATGCACCCATTAATATACCTTTTACTGCGCACCAACCCTTTGAAAACTTTCATTAACCTAAAAATTAGCAATTAAACAACAAAGTCTGTTAGAACGTGACAATATTCAAGCTATATACATTAAAAAATCATAAGCAATCAAGTTCTAGACATTAAACAGCAAAGTCAGTATTGAAATTTTACCTCTCAAAGGGATACATCCACCTGAATCTCAACGGACCGCAGATTAAAGCTTCATCTGCTAGATGAATCATCAAGTGAATACTGATAACAAAGAATGACGGAGGAAAATGTTTCTCCAGAACACAGATTGCTTCTACAAGGCTGGCTTTTGCTTTTAGCAGATGTTCTCGGTTTACAACCTTCGCGCACAAAATGTTGAAAAATATGTTGATTCGGAGAAGAGAAACTCGTAGCTCTTTAGGTAGGGATGTTGCAGTATAAACCAGTAGTGGAAGAAAATGTTGCATTACTACATGGTAATCATGAGATTTAAAATTCCTTAGCTCCGGAGGATTAACACTGACGCAGTTACGAAGATTTGAAGAGAAACCGGAAGGCACCCTCAGATTCTTCAAAACAGTAAAAAAGTCAATTTTCTCCTTCTTCGTCATCTCAAATGATCCTCTTTCCATTGTAGTTCTACCAGTCTCAGCATCCTCTTTCAACCACAACTTCTTTCTTATCCCCATATCTTCCATATCTTGACATGCAGCAGGACTATCTTTATACATGTTATTTCCCATCATAGTATTCAGAAGATGCTCCATTATATTCTTCTCCGTGTGCATGACAGCTGTAATATGGCGAATCGCGTTTGATCCCCAATTCGGCAAATCATACAGAATAGATATTCGGGTGAACAGAGAATGGTCATTAACCTCATCTTCAACATTGGCGTCATCTTCAAGTTCCTAAAAATAAATAAACAACCACTATCAGAAACTAACAAATCTCCAAGGTAAAGAAAAACATAAATCAAATGAAGACAGGACATAGGACTAACCTTGTTGGTATCAGCTTTCCTTTTACGTTTGAGACTTGCTTGTGATCGTTGTTTTCTCTTGCCCTTCTTGGAACTGAGTTTACCTAAAATATCTTGTATCTGCAGCCCTGTTAGTGGCTATGGAGCTGTACCATGCTCCACACGTCCATCGAAATTTATCCTATCATCGCGATACTTATGATTCGATGGTAGCCATCTTCGGTGTCCCCTATAGCATATCTTCTTAGTAAATGGCAGATAATCAGCAACAGTGCCTTCTCCACAAGTAGGACAAGCATAATATCCATGAGTTACACATCCCGCTAAAGTCCCTAACGCTCTCATCAAAAATTCAGCTTTGCTAAAAGCGTCAAATGCTAGTACACCATCCCATAACTTCTTCAACTCATCTACCAGTATTTCTAAATAAACATCAAAGTTTTTACCGGGTGCTTTCGGGCCTGATACCAGCAACGACAACAAAGAGAATTCCCGCTTCATACACAACGAAGGAGGCAAATTTTAAATACATATAATCACCGGCCAAAAACTGTGCGCAAGACCAAAATACCCATTTGGATTGAAACGGTCAGTTGATATCCCAAGCGTAACATTCCTTGGTTCCTTGGAAAACTCTGGCGCAAAACTATCTGCACATCGCCAAGCTGAAGAATCAACGGGATGACACATGATGTTTACATCTGACTTTTCTCTAGAATGCCAATTCATTGCCTCCACGATCCATGGTTCTCTATAAAACCTTTTCAGCCTTGTAATCAACGAAAAATGTCTAACCGTCTTTTGAGCAACAGTAGTAAGCTTCCTCTCATCATTAAAAACCTTCTTATACCTAGATTCTTGACAAACATGACACTTCAACAGCGATACATTATCCTTCCAATACAAAACACAGTCATTTACACAGGCATCATATGTTATATAATCCATTCATAGTTCTTGGATCATTTTTTTCACTTCTGCGTACTTAGATGGCAGTGTATTCTCTTCGGGAAGCAACTCCTTCATCAACTCTAAGAGTGCAGTCATACCATTATCATAAAACCCATATTGTGTCTTTATGTGATTCAACTTGATAGAAGCATACAATGATGTCACTCCCTTACGACACGACGGATACAATAGTTCTTTTGCACGCTCATAGATAGATTCTTTTTTCTTCCTTTTCCTAGTTCCAACATCATTACGAACCCCAGTATCTATTCTAATATTGTCATCTACTACAGCATCACCATCATCCATAACAACATCTCCTAAATTTTTGCCCTCACCTATACCAGGATCAACATTTTCTACATTCTCAACTACATCCCGTGCTTCTAGTTCTAACTTTTCACCATGAAACCGCCATGTCATGTATGTAGAAAGAATACCATACTTAAGCAGATGCAATGAAATTTCACTAAGAGGTCCCAATCCTTTAGAGTTCTTACATCTACTACAAGGGCATGAGAATAAGGTATTTCCGCCACCATTTCTATTTACAAACTCTATAAATGACCTAACACCTTTTATGTACTGAGCAGACTTACAAGGAAACTTCATCCATCCCTTATAAACTATAGATGACATACCCTAAAAACAGTATCTATGTTAAAATTTAGACTGTATATGTACGATACATCAATACAAAATCAGCATGATATCTACAACCAAAAAATAAAACAATAAAACTATGGATGAAACTAAACAATACATCCCTTTATATATCTACTTCAATTATAAATGAATACAACCAAACAATAAAACTAATTGGCTATCCAAACCATAGAATCATATACTTCCTATACAATTAAAGCTACATGATAGAATTCAAGTGTATATCATGTTGACATATCCCCTTCAATTCTAACATGTAGCTTCAACTGAGTCCCAGCGGTAGGGTTGCCGAAGGCCTTAGGTTAACGACAGAAATATCCTCTCAACAAAGAGAGAATGAGATACAATGAGCTTTTGCGATTCACCGTTGGGACCATTTTTATCATGCTCACTAAGATTCTTACAAACTTATAAATATTCTTACAAACTTATAAAGATTCTTAAGTTCAGAAACATACAACTTATAAAAACTTATAAGTTAACAGATTATACAAAATTTCTTTAAGTACCAAATTTCATGAAACGCCTTATTTCAGTTCATTATCCTAAGTGCCTTAAGATCGATCCAAAAGTCACATGACAACGTATGAAATTTTCTTGTAAAATATTTTCTCGTAAAAATTCAACAAATGAGGTGACATAAGACCACTAGATACCTATTTCTTTGCCCTAGCATCACAATTAATACTAATCAAGGTTAGATTAACTAATAAAGGAGGGATAAATTATGGGACTGCTACATATACCTTCTTAGTTCTTCCTTCTTCTTAGTTCTTCCTTCTTCTTTCAAACCTCAACTTCGTAATCCATCAACTGAATCCAGGGATACGTAGTCCTACAATATAACATGCACAATGAATTTGAATTAAAACTTACTTCAGTTTCAACTTCTAATACGCTTGTAAACTGCACGAGGGTCGATATTTCAGTGCGCATAAAAATCTCATTTTTGATTCACTTAAATCAAGCAATAGTTCTCTAGAAAGATGACAATCTCCCTTATAAACTTCATTAAGACATAAAGAGCTAAGACAAACTTTAGCACACTTGTAAACGTCTATAAAGATACCTACTTTCCTCAATTACCAGAAAAATCCAGATCATAAAAACTCTAAAATTTGGTAGAACAACATATTACAATCCTCGAGTAAAACTAATAAATCAAGTTGCAAGTGACAATTTTTCCTAGAAGTAGAACTGCCAGGTTTATGAACCACAAGACACACAAGTTGACATGATCAAACATAATTGTATCAGGAACGATGATTATCAAGTTGAAACTGTTATTCACGAACACCCAAATCTTTCAGTAGAAGCTCTAGGCTTAAACATGTTGCATATATATCAAAAATTACAAGAAAATTAACACGAAAGGAGCATTGAATAGCAGTCACTGAGTTAAATATGTTCCACGACCTGAAATTCTTAGAGGATTACTTAAAACCACAGTATATATACCTTTCAGTGAGCCAATATCATAACTATAATCCATAATTCAGTGCATTCTCTAAACAAAGTCACAGGACAAGGTATGAACTTTCTGAGATGATGTGGATTGCTTCAAGTATCATGTTTTTCTTGTAAAACCAAACAATTTGTAGTGACCCATAAGGCAGAAGCCTACCTAGTACTAAGTTTCAAGAGTTCTGTCCTAACATGGATTAACAGGCAAGATTAAGAACAAACAAATAAGACAAGCTTAGATTAACTAATAAGACAAACTAAGCAAACCAAAAGCAATTTTTAGTTTTTCCTTCAAATTAAACCCTAAATTGAAAATACATCAAACTAAGTATACCTTCAATGTTCTTAGTTCTTCTTTCTTCTTCAAACTCTGATGAACTGAAAATGTATTACAACAACAAACCATAAGATTAGTTTATAGTTTACAACCCAAAAATGTAAATTAAACCCTAAACTGAAAATACATAAAAAACCGTAAGAAAGTTAACATAGAACAATACATCAAACTTATACCTTTAATGTTCTTCAGATCTCCAAATTACTTCAGTTCTTCAATCTTGAAAAACCCTAAAATGGAAACAAAAAAATCGTATTAGATTCGCACCCTAAAACTGAAACAAAGAGAAGAAATCGAAAAACTGAAATCAACAGATTCACAAATGAAATCGAAAAACTGAAATCAAATATTAAACCCTAAAATCGATGGATTCGATAAACTTAAATCAAAATCTATAAACCCTAGAAACCAAAGTCTCTGAATCTGAACCCAGAAACTCATAACTGAACCCCGAAAATCTGTAAACCCTAATATAAAAACTCAGAGATTTTACTTACACGATTATAGAGTTCAGAGATGGAGATGAAGATGGATATTTCGATGCAGAGAAGAACATGGAGATGTAAACCCTAAATCAAGAGAAGCTCAACTGAGCAGATGGAGATGGAGATGTAGATGCAGATGCAGAGAAGAAGATAGAGGAAGCCGACAGAGTCTTGGCGGAGAAAATGAAAATGAGAAGAAGAGAGAAATGGTTAAGGCAGAAATGGCTAAGGCATGATATACCTGGGTTGGGGATGGCTAAGGCAGGATATACCTGGGTTGGGTTGGGTTGGTGATTTAGGGTGGAAAAATAAAAAAGAAGTCTTGACCACGCATTGACTGGGGCTTGTTTATCAGTCATAGTGTTACCGACCACGCACGCGGTTCGCACTCTTGAACAATGGGCAGTTGCGATTCGCAACCTCTTGATTGAGGTTGCAAAATTTGAAACGGCAAATCGCCATTGCAAAATAAAATGACGTTGCAATTCGCAACCAAAATTTTGCAACGTCTCATAAGCCGTTGCAACTCTGGGTTGCGAATCCCTTAAAATGGTATAGTGTTGGTACTATTGCGGAATGCCTAGTACTCTGGTTACCGAACTGCAGCTACTGGTGGCGATGACGATGTTACTGTACAGATAGATGGAGGTGTACTGAACTGGTAGGAGTGCTGGTAGTGGTGAGATGTGGACTACATTAAACATGTGGTGGTAATATTGATGGACGCAAATGGTAGTGATATGGAGAGGATTTGGAGAGGTTGGAGATGAAACTGCAGTCGTAGGGGGTATTGGGATATGATTTTATGTATCTCTTATCCTCTTTTTATAGCTGCAACTCCCTGCAAATTAGATTTGGATTGCGACCCAAGTTTCCTAATCACATACACATGCTAAAACACGGTTCAATCTGCTGCATTCAATCACTAAACCAATGGCACTAGCTAGCCTTCTTGGTTGTTTTTCCGGCCCTTTTCTGCTGACTTTTCTCGCACAAAAAATAACCTGAATCATTGAATAATTCAAGTACCCCTCAGTCCCATGGCTATGGAAGCAAAGATAAGAAACTTGGAACTGAATTCTCGGCAAATTTTTAACCACAAAATCACAATAAACCTGTGTTGCAACGTTACTGATACAAGATACCAATACACTACTATGATACACCAACTTGAAAAACTAAAATACAGTGATACAACATACTCAATATTGATCAGTAGCTTAACATAAATATATTATACATAAGATAGAAACTTAACAAAATACATACACGTGTTTGCATGATTAAAACATAATATGTATGATTAATCTCACTGGGAAGAGAAAAAGTCTGGATAAGAAGGAAGAAAGTCTAGAGCAAGATCAGTGGAAAGATTCAGAACTAATATGTTGTAACTATAGTTAAAACTTCTCATAGAATCTAGTAAAATATATAAATTTTCTAATATTTAGTCAAAGTTCTCTAACTGAGTTGTATCTTTAAGTATTGGAAGTATTAGTATGCGTATCCATGTAAATACGTATCGATACGGTTGATTTTTTTTTAGGCTTATCGTTGTAACACAGCAATGAACGCTTCCCTCCCTTTCAATATTTGTCTTTGCTAGAAATCCTCCCTGAAACCTTGGTTACACCCAACCACGACCACTGTTTAGCTCATGGAAAGGCTAGTTCATCCAACTGATCGCCACTACCTTTGAATCTGTGAAGAACTGGTTATCCAAGCATTCTGTCAAACAGTCTGTATGCATTCTGCAATGTGGAAATGGATAGAACTCTGCTAATTTTTGAAACTTCCACAGCTCCTTCCCTGCACAATTTAATTCTATATATGACCCATTCAATCACACACAATCAGCATTCATAAATCTCACAGTTTTTCAACCAGGATCAATGGCAGCAACATCAACTTCTCTTCCTTGACTGATTCTCGATGAGTACTTCTTCAATTCAGTGAACAATTTCATACCCATGCTTTGTGTTGCTCTTGTATTTGAAAGCCTTCCTTAGCCTTTATCAGTTTAATCAATAGCAGAACTTGTATCTTCCCTGGTTTATTGACATCAAGTACAGCACAAACCCAATGTCCGTATCTTTCCCCGTCTTGCTGTCCCGACACTTGCCTCAAACCAACTCCATTTCTGTCTCTATTGAATTATATTATTTTGTTCACAGTGACTAAGATATATAGGTTAGCCGACAGTGAACTCGTATCAAATTTGGTCTTGAAACTGTGAAGGATTAAATGAAGTGATCGACCCAGCTGCTGGTTTAAATAAGAAGGGAGGTGGCCCTGAGTAGTAATTCTCTGGTACTCCACCAATTCTTCTTTGCGATGACAAGAGCCTTCCGCCTTTCTATACTTTTACTCCGTCGATATCCAAGGCTGCTAAACACCACAATAATCCTTTATTTTGCTTCTTTCGTGTAACATGACTCCAAAATACCTACAAAAGGAAAAAAAAGCATAATATACGAAAAATACAAGAGAGGTAGATAAGAAAATCATAAGCAATTGACATTCAAAAGATGTATTTTATGCTCCTATCATACATTCATGAACTTGGTTTATGAATCGAAAGGGAAATCGCTAGGCTTATTGGTATTATTATTCATTGTATATCTTTGGATTACCAATATGTGTGAGTTAGTAGAACTGATCATAACTTGTTTTGTATCTTGATATAACTAATCAAAGTGCTTGACTTATGATTTGGTATGACTTTTATATTGTAACTGATAGTAATCGCATGAGATGGTATGATCGATATTTGTAATTGGTGTGACCGACCATAGTAATTGGTGTGACCGATCACAAAAGATTTGTGTAATCGATCCTTGTAATTGGTGTAACCGGTCCTAATAATTGTGCAACCGATTCTGGTAATTGGTGTAACTGATCGTAGTGACTTGTATAATCGATCACAAGTAATACCATGAGTATATGGTAGCCGGTCCCGGTAATTGACGTAACTGATCCTGGTAACTGATGTAACCGGTCTTCATAACTTATGTGTTCAATCACAAGCAAACCATATTGAGCTAGAAACGATCCTTGTGTTTGGTAAAACCGTGAACCCATGATTAGTGATTTGATATTTGATCAATCACATGGTTTTCTTGGAATACAGATGAATCAATTCTAAAGTTGTTTGGAAGTGTGGTATAATCGATTCCAAGATTGTAAATATGAAAGAGGATTTACAAAGAAAAGATGTAAACATACTTTGAACACGAACAATAACTCTTTATATTTTATTGTTCAAAGATATTCCTTAATTACTCATGGAGATTCCGGTCTGAAATAAGTTAAGAATCTTTTAATCAAGGTTATTAGTTTTATATGCTTTAATTACCAGCAATTAAATGCGTATCTCTAGAAAATAAAAATTGGTAATGTGCATTTACTAATTGGATATTTTATATTGAGAGATTTCGAAAATATTGGACAAAGCATTTCCAGGAATTATGAAAACCGATTTTGGGCATTTATTGCATATCTTGAGAATATTCGGTTTTGGAAATTCCTTGGTGTCCAAACATCCTTGGTCTATAAATACCCAATTTTTAATTTCTAGCAAACTATCCTAAGAGCTAGGCAAACTTCATCTTTATTGCTTCTAGTGGAGCCGTCTATCCGGAGAGGAAAGTACCCTAATTAGGCGAAATATCTTACGACCGCTTGTTTAAAGACTTTTGTGGGATCAAGAAGCTCTACGAGTACCATTGGTAGGAAACTAGATAATTGCAGTTTATTTTAGTTTTCGATTGATTTTATTGACCAATGGTTGTTGAACTTTGATTGCACCTAGTTGTTTATTCTTGAGAATCTTCTCTTCTGATATAAGATTCACTCAAACTAGATCGACGTGTCGACGGGATCTTTAGAACTGTTTGTAGATCTAAAGACATCTTGTGATAATCCATTGTTAACATACTCCGTTCTGTGCATTATTGATCACAAGAGATTCAAGTGGTGTTGTGCAGGTGTTTATTGAATATTAAAGAAGATTTAAAGACAAAGAAGACCTCTTATTTGATTTCTATATCTTTGGGTGTGCACAAACCTTGGTCGGCTGGGATCCAACTAGAATCAAATTTATTCAATTGATTAGTTGCGCAAGATAGGCATCACCTTATAGTTTCCTGTTGGAATCTATATTGATTGATTGCAAGTTTAAACGTTGCTACTTAGGTAGTTGTTGGATAAATTGATCTAACCAGGCAAAGGAGTTTATTAGTTAAACAGAAGAGCCTTTGCATATGACTTGAGATATCTTCATCTGAAAGAATCAAGAGAGTTCTTACCAAACAGATTTGTTGTTCCTTTACTGTTTGGAATACAATCCAATGGAATTGTTCTAGTGCGTGCACTTATTGAATGTCGGAAGCGCATGGATACTAAAGAAACTAAGTGAACTAGGTTTAGTTGCTTGGTTTCATTTATACGAAGTTTTTGTTTAGATTTTGTATAGCGGCTTAATTCTGAGAGTATTCAATTTTGGACTAGGTACCGGGGTTTTTCTGCACTTGTGGTTTCCTCGTTAACAAAATCTTGTTGTGCCATTTACTTTTCCTTCCCAAATTATAATTGTTGTTATTATAATTTAAAGTAAATTACAAAAACGTTAACTCAATATTGCTGGACAGTGATCATATAGAGTTTGGTTAAGTCTGAACCTATTATCAAGTAATCACACTTTGATTATTGTATTGTCTCGATCTCATATCCATAGACGATCACACAAAGTGTGAATACTAATTTGTAGTATTGTCTCGACTTTGCCCATAGACAATCACTTTCGGTAAGAGGATTTATAGGTGGATATTTTAAAGATTGTGGTGTATTTGGGTACCCTCGTCTTTTCAAATCCAACGAACAAATACGACCAAACTCTCCTCTTAGTCTCGCGCCTAAAATTACCGTGAATATATTCTTCCCCCGTTAAACGAAAATATGATTATCCAGCCAATTTCACTTCAACGAACACCCTCACCATCCCTTTTTAGCCCATTGGAGTAAACCCAATTGATTTCAACGATTTAGTCTCATTAAAATTCATCCAAAACTTGAACCCTAATTATCCTTCCACATTTTGGGGCGACCCCAACGCAATTAGGGGTGACACAAAACGACAAAATAGGTCATAATCAGTAGGTTATTTCACAATCGATAGGTTATTTCCGGGGTGTTTTTTTTAATAGACAAACTACCCTTTATAATCGGTAGATAACTATACAATCGGTAGGTAATCAACAATCGGGAGTAAATTTAGTTTATATGACTTCCGATTATACTGTATCCCAAAAATAAAATCCTAAATCTTTTGGATTTTGATTATCCTATAATCGGTAGTAAATAAAGTTATCTTGACTCCCGATTATATAGTAGACTTTTGGCAAAAATGCTACCATAATCGGTAGGGAATTTAGGTTATTTAACATCCGAATATAGAGTAGCCCCAAAATGAAATTTTGCAAAAATCTTTTTTTTTTTGGAATTTTGGTTGAGCCTATAATCGGTAAGAAAGGAAGAGTTATCATGACTTCCGATTATATAGTGGCTCTCTTTGCAAATATCCTACCATAATCGGTAGTCAATATACTTCGTATAACTACCGAATATAGAGTAGCCCCAAAATTTGCAAAAATTCTCTTTTTTTTTGAATTTTGGTTGAGCCTATAATCGGTAAGAAAGGAAGAGTTATCATGACTTTCGATTATACAGTGGCTCTCTTTGAAAATATCCTACCATAATCGGTAGTCAATATACTTCGTATAACTACCGAATATAGAGTAGCCCCAAAATCAGAGTTATCATGACTTCCGATAATGAAGAAATCTTATGGGAACGGACACGTTTTGTGAAAATTTCTGGAAAACCGAATAGGTTTTTAAATTCATTAACCGAAAAAAATTCCACGAGACGCTGTCTCGCACTCTGCTAGGGGGTGTTGCCCCCTAGACCCCCACGAGCTACACCCCCCCAGACAGCGACAAACAATCTTGAAAATATCCAACACATATAGCTACCGAATATAGAGTAGTCCCAAAATCAGATTTTGCAAAATTCCTCTTTTTTCTGAATTTTAATTGAGCCTATAATCGGTAGTAAATGAAGTTATCATGACTTCCGATTATACAATATAATCTTTGTCGAAATCTTACCATAATCGATAGTCGAAATAGTTCATATAACTACCGAATATAAAGTTTCCCCAAACTACCGATTATGGATTAACCTCCCGATTATAAAGGGGCATATAAGTATTTTTAACCTATTTTGTCTTTTGTGTCGCCCCTAATTGCGTTGGAGTCGCCCCAAAATATGCAAGGCTAATTATGTAACTCGCTGCAAGTTATTTTCCCGCCTATTTCAAATTCAAATGGGAAAGATGAAATGCCCTGAATCCAAAAATTGGGTGCCTTTAACATATGGGGTGTAATATAACAGGTGAATGCCCCTTATCAATTGGGTGCCTCTTATCCGAAATGGGGGTCCCTTTAGCAGTTGTTGTCCAGGTGTCAATATCATTTTTTGGTGCGTCTCTAACATACTTCTGGGGTGCCTTTAGTAATTTTCTCTAGGGAGTGCAAATGACAGTCAATTTCTCCGCAAAAGTTTATTTCTCCAATAATACCTACAAAGACATAGAAAGCCATAATAAATGAAAAATGAGCACTAACAAACTAGATAATTGAGATTAAAATAGACACATAAATGTGCCTATTATCGGGCCACATACATTTTGTATGTTGCCCCTCTTTATTTTTGACACCTATTTAACTAAAAAACCTACTCCCTCCAAATCCCCTTAACTGTTCTTCTTTTTGAGAAACCGTAGGAAGTTATAAAAAAAAAAAAGATAAAATGTAGGTACTAAAACTATTTTTTAAGTTTTACCCTACTTTGTACGAAGTGTTAGCATTTAAAGAGGGGCCACATACTTCACCCGACCATCGTAGCCGCGCTGCATTAACTCCTCTACATTAAAAATATCGTACAATCTTTGCTATCTCGTTTTCCTTCTAAATTTCACATATATAACTTCTAATCAGTGTGCTTTGTTCATGAGTTTCCTTTGTGTTTCGTGATTAGTAATCTTCTTTGTCTTCATATTTTCTTTGCCTTTTCTCGTTGCCTTGAACTCTTGTTTGTTTTTTTCTTAGCTGCAGATTTGAGTTGGGTTAATTTGCAAAACTTGAAGACTTCTTTGCTATTTACCTATTTCTTTATAACTATTATTATACATATTTTCTTAACATCAATTTGAAGTATTACTCGGAGACAAGGGACTAGTCTTTGACTCTATAATTTCAGTCGAGTGTTATTATTTTAATTGTCAGCGATAGAGTCTTTATCGCTGGCGCTCTAGATAATATCGTTCGGTAGAAACACCATTGCTTAACACAATTCCCATAGTGGGGCGGGTGATTTTCCATGCCACTTGATTTGTAAAATGTTTTCTTACCATGATCCATAGGAACTAGCCTTAAGGATGTGTTTCAAAATGCCTTTCTAGAATACAAAGCACAGTTTGGACAAGTTAGGGAAAATAAAGAGAGGTCCAGATTTTTCTAGGGAAAAGATAAATCAACGGCCTTGGTTTGTTCAACTTAAAACCATTATGAGTGTTTTATTAATTAGTGTCTCATTAATTTCTCATAATGAATAATTTATTATATTTGAATTATAAATATCCTCTTAATTAATCTAATGAATATATATTTCAATAATATTAATAGTGGTAGTGGAAGAAGTGGTGGCTGGTAGAGCAGGTGTTAGTGAGTGGTAGAGGCAATAATATTAGTGGTGTGGAAAAAAATAGTGGCGATGGGTGGTTTTATGGTGGTAGATGTTGGTGAATAATCGTGGAAAATATTAATTCTGAATATTTACAACTTGGGAAATATTGTACTGTGAAAGATGAAGTTGATTGTTTTTAGCACGGTTGATAAAAACATATATCATATTTTGAGAATGATACCATACAATTAGGAAAAGATGATCATGACTGTCGGATCACCTTGACGGTACCCCTTTTACCTTTAGTATCTGATTGTATAAATCATGGTTATAATCATTGAAATAAAATTGATTGCAATACAAAAGAGAATATAAAAATAAAACTATAATGGAATAAATTAATTAACAACCCAAGTTTGTTTAACTAAAAAATTTATACATAATGTTTCTAATTTAAAATTAGAAATACAACCAATGTCCAACGGTAGGTAGGCGGCGGTTATGGTGGAGAAAGAAATATATATGGTTTTGTGGTGGTGGCGGCGGTTGGTGAATAGTAATAGACTATGTTAATTTCGTTTCGCAACAAAATGGGTGACATTATAAATTATAGACTTGATCGATATCCAGTAAGGGTTGTACCCTAGCTAGGTAGTTTTCTGCATATTTCTTTGTATTGTATTATAAAACGAAGCTTTGCTAAGTTAAGAAACATAAAGATCGATTCTGATTTTTCCTACCAATTGATAAATTCACAACAATCCCATGAATACACTCTTTAATTGAGAAAATTCACTATATATTCTCTTCTTCCCATTTCAAAATTCAAAATCAAAACAGAGAAATTTGGTAAGTTTATAATAATAAACCTACCTTCCCATAAAACTGAACAATTGGTTCTCTCGCTCACATCCGTAGGATGAGTGGATTTGGAAACTCTAATTCTCCACTTTGGAGCATATGAAAAAACAGATTTAAAATTGAGAAGGGGAGTTAGATTGCATAGAGAAAAAACTTAAATCCAAGTCAGAACTAGAAAATATAAGGATAAAAGAGAATTCTATTATTGAATAGTATTTATTACATTGAGAACCCATAGGGTATATATAGCGATACCATAACTTGGTATGCAAGAATAATGCTTGTAAATCAATTCATACTAAATATATCAAATACTAAATATAACCCTAAATACTAAAACTTTCCATATAATATTTGTATACTCTAACACCCTCCCTCAATCTCATGGGGATTGAAAAAACCGCATGAGATTGGCCATGAAAATTGTTGATGAAGTGCGATGCCAATAAACGCCCGAAAAGTATAAGAAGAAGCGCATCGCCGTTAAAAAGAATACCGATTAGGAGAACCACCAAAATAGCGAAAATAACAGAACCGTTGATAGAGCATATAAGAACCGTTGATAAGAGAAAAGAGATAATACCCTGCAAAATTGGGATTAGAAAGTTAACCAAGAATGAATATGATGGGTGTAAGAGATGAGACTGATCAGTGAGTGAAGGTGATAAAGACAAATCACGATTTTGGACCGGAACGGAATTACGGGAAGCAGCTGCCAGAGACAATATAAGGATAAAAGAGAATTCTATTATTGAATAGTATTGATAACACTGAGAACCCATAGGGTATATATAGCGATACCATAACTTGGTATGCAAGAATAATGCTTGTAAATCAATTCATACTAAATATATCAAATACTAAATATAACCCTAAATACTAAAACTTTCCATATAATATTTGTATACTCTAACACCCTCCCTCAATCTCATGGGGATTGAAAAAACCGCATGAGATTGTCCATGAAAATTGTTGATGAAGTGCGATGCCAATAAACGCCCGAAAAGTATAAGAAGAAGCGCATCGCCGTTAAAAAGAATACCGATTAGGAGAACCACCAAAATAGCGAAAATAATAGAACCGTTGATAGAGCATATAAGAACCGTTGATAAGAGATAATACCCTGCAAAATTGGGATTAGAAAGTTAACCAAGAATGAATATGATGGGTGTAAGAGATGAGACTGATCAGTGAGTGAAGGTGATAAAGACAAATCACGATTTTGGACCGGAACAGAATTACGGGAAGCAGCTGCCAGAGACAATATAAGGATAAAAGAGAATTCTATTATTGAATAGTATTGATAACATTGAGAACCCATAGGGTATATATAGCGATACCATAACTTGGTATGCAAGAATAATGCTTGTAAATCAATTCATACTAAATATATCAAATACTAGATATAACCCTAAATACTAAAACTTTCCATATAATATTTGTATACTCTAACAATCCAATAATAGATTTCCACTCAATCTTCTTTCAATATTCTTTCACCAAAACGCACATCTCCGACTAATCAAACTGCTCCGAGGTAACAATGTTTAAGAAAACCATTTTTTTTACATTGCTTCATGCATGTATTTTCGGGGTTCTTTTTATTTTCTTGAGTTTCATTTTTTGTATATTTAACTGAAGTATACAATTTCAAAGATAGCCTAATTGATTACAATAATTTCATAGTTGAAATTGAAGGGTCTGTATTTTTTTTATTAGCCAGACTATGAAAAAGCATCGGGGTTCCCATCTGTTCAAAACATTTTGGTCTAAAAAGGTCAGATTTTCTCAAGAACCAATTTCCATTTATTTTTTTGTAGACTCTAGTGTAAACAACTTTTTGGTTTCATCTTGATAGATACACTTGGAGAGAAATTTATAAAATTATATATGTATACATAATGTATCGTTTTTCGTATTTTTGTTTCAAAGTCCATGAAAATTTGATTAAAAACTACATTTAATTAATAATCTAACATAATTATACGCAACTTATATAACAATGGCACGGGTTACACCCTAGTACAAACCAAAATAATGTGGACAAATATCTGTGGTATAAGTTTGAGAAATTAATCATTTCTAGATTTTCACTAATTATCACCCACTAGGGTTTAATCGGGAAAAGAAAAATCTATAATAAAAATCTCTCTTCCCTTAAGATATTACCTGTTGGATCAGTGAAGAAGTACAATTTGTAATGGTTTGGCTTTAGAGCAATGCTATCCCACACGACTTTGTGGGATGGCTTTCCGCAAAGGCAGCTTCTTTACCGTTAGATCATGCTAAAACCCAGATCTAACAGCTTCCTTTAGGAGAAATGATGGCTCATTTCCTAAATGTGAATCTAACCGTTATATGAAAGAAAATCTAATCGAAAAACAAACAGAAAAACACCCAAGTGGTGATATTTTACCGTCCTGCCCTTTTGTCCACCAGTAACACATGTACTTAAACTGTCTGTCCTTTGTCAGTATAGTAACAGAATGAATGCATTTTCATTAGTTTAAGCAGTTTAAGATACATCTGTAAGAATGTGAATATAGGAGGATCTTTCTTTCTGGACAAAAAATAAGGCATTTAAGAAATATTACATGAACTGTAACCAACATACAAAACTAAAATCAGAAGAAGAAAAAAAAGGGTCCAGTGGACATTCATTTACCCTTTCCATCACTTGGTAAACCAGTAAATTAGAATAAGGAATGTGCACACAGATGCAACCAGGGAAAGAATAATAGTATCCATTGATTTCTTTCTCTTTATCGATGAAAGAATATTATTTACCTGCATCATCAGTATGGAAAATTAGCAGAGATAATAATAGAACCAAACATTCTACGATCATTGTCTTTTTGTTCAACAACGCAGAAAGCATAACTGTCAGAGAAATTGTTCCACATACCGTTGGTAGACGGCTGCTAATATTGCCTATCTTTGAAGTGATTCCCCCAAATGTTGAGCGTTGCGATACAAGTGATCCAAGTGTGGCTTGCGCTTGGGAAATCACAGTATCCATCTATATAAAACAAGTGTTTGCAACTTTAGTAGATATCATTTGCTGAACATTCTCTACAAACTCTGTACTAAATGGCGTACTGGTGATATAATAAATTCAAGGAAAATGATATCAAGATGGATATTTCTGTAGCAAAAACGATTAACAACAGTTTTGTATAAGTGAGATTACACTACATGAGTAGACAATAAGAATGGTTATTGGTTAAATGCTGTGTTACAACGACAGGGACACAATGGGTGTCTTGTCCAGTACGTTACTTTGATACGGCAACTTAAAAACTAGAAAACTGGGACAAGGTTTGCATAAAGTAGATAAGTAGTTTAACATAGATAGCAAGAGAGATAATCTAGAGAGTATCTTTGTATTACCAAATCTAAAGCTAAAAAATATCTTTTTAAGGGAAAAATATATCTTTGTATCCTACAACCATATTAAATCGGGATCTTTATATCTATCCATTACTAAATATAGTGCTTAAAAAATAAAAAATTTAAGTAAAACTTCAAAAAGAATATCCAAAGTAAAAGTAAAAGAATATCTATTTCCTGGAAACGGAGCCGTGTCAGGGCACGCGTGTCCATGTCTAAAAGTGTCGACACGGCTCAAACAAATAATAGGGTGTCATCGTAACACAGGTTAAATGCGCCTGAGCTTAGCAAAGCATGTGAAGTCATTGCTTATTTGACACGAGAGCTATTTGATATACATCAAGTAAAAAAGTATATTGTTAATTAGAACATTCAGATTGAGTTAATTCTCTATGAGATGCCAGTAAAGAAGAGACATTTTTTCCCACGACAACCAGAACTTGACTCCATTAGGACCTAACAAGCTGACAACCCCTTCTTTGTCACTGCACCCGTCAGTCAAGGGGGGAGACACCATGATGCCATTATATCACAGGAGACTGTCTTGGTATTGACACTGGGGGAACAAAATAAATAAACTACTTATAACATGCTATGCCAACTCCTCAAATTATGAGTACATTATTTTCTTATACTTCACTTACTAATGTTTTGACATATTAGAGAAAACACCTAAACAGATCTTTAAGAGAGAGAAAACGAAACAACATATAAACAAATATGTGAACAATGTCCTTTACTAAACAAGGTGAAGTGGAATAAGATAGATGCTTCATACAATTCATACTTTTTGCTACGCAAAGTACGTTCAAAGTTTTCTCAAAGGTGTACAACTTGCTCAAGACATCCTAATACATGAGAAAATATATATAATGGTCCCAATGTTTTTTCTTCCTCATAGCTTATTTAACCTAGGAGATCACAGTCCCCGTAAAGAAAATGGTCCACCATGCAACATGTTTAGAGTTCATCACTGACAATGAGCTTAGTTGTTGTTAATTGTGATTATAACTATCTCCTAGTTTAGGAGACAAATACCTTGATCCATTATCAAACTAAGTGAACCGAAGGTCCTAAACATGTATATAATACCCAATACTTTATAAAGCATTAACTAAAAAGGCTGTTTGAAATACCTGTCCTGTATTTCTGCTGATCGAAGCATGTTCTTTAAGAAGAGACTGTTCCTGAGAACCACCACCATCTTCCAAATCTAGCCTAGTACGATCAAATTCCCTGAAATCTTCAAGCAATGAAGCATGCTCTTGTTTAGCTTTAATGCTAGAGCGGAGCCGATAAAATTCCTGTACTTGAATCGTTTAGACACGTGTTACCATTCAAATATATATATATATATATATATATATAATCTCTATGTAACGATAACTGAATCAAGTCTAGAAATTTAAACCAGGTTGATTGCAAATATACTTACTTGATTAAGGTCTTCTAAAATCTCTTGATGTCGAGTCAATGTATGAGAATATGTTTCTAATCCCCCCGAGGTTACCCAAGCCTGCATCTGTATATTGACTTGCTTTAGTTGTTTAAGTAGGCGATCAATTGCAGAGTCCAGTTCAGTTTGTGTACCATCTTCTTTAGTAGAAACCAATCTACGGTATGAATTCATATGCTCATCTAATTGTGCTTCAAGTTTCCTTGCCTACATTCAGAGGTAAACAATTTAAGGGTTTTAATTTTGATAAGATGGCAATAAAACCAGATCTAATTATCCTCCTCCTGAAAATTTCTCCAATAACACCCTAACAAATCTTTTGAATATCTAAAGTAAATTTGTTCAGCCTGATCAAAAAAGAAGACCTAATTTTATCAACTGAATTGCCCATCATGATAAAAAAAAGGAATAAAATAAAAGAATACCTGTTTCCTTAGGGCATCCCATGATGTAGGCAAATCCATAAGGGAAATGAACAGGTTGAGCTTAATCAATCAAATGGATTCCACGAAACTGAACACTGAGCACGGAAAAAAAAAAAATATATATATATATATATTCTGAAAAATAATAACAAGAAGGAGGCTTTTGGTGAAGGAGAGTTGTATTAGTAAATGGAGGTTGGTTTTAGTTAATTATTAGTATTAGTATTAGTATTAGTATTATAAGTCGGTTTGACGCATAGTTCTACGAATACAATAGATCCCTATTATTTGTGCTATACACGGCTGGGTTTTTGGGGCTATTTGGGGTCATGAAATAACAACCCATAGCACCCCTTATCCATCATTTTTTGTAATGTCTAATCTACCCTTAATTTGATTAGTGCTAATTAACTTGATTAAGCTAAATTAATCAGTCTTATTGAATCAATTGGACTAATCAAAACATTAATTTTTTGCAAATCAAAACTTGATTTTTTTGAGTTTTGAAGAAGGAAAAATGATGATTTTGGTGAAATTATTTTGAATTATTTTGAAGCAAAATGATAAAACCCTTCATCACAAAACTTAAGATAAGCTTATAATGAACTCCCAACATCAATTTCATCAATTCAAATCCGTCAAAAATCTGAAAAAATCTGGAATTTGATGTTGTTACGGCCGGGAAATTGTGTCGACCCAGACGTAATAAATGATGACTTCCCAGCCGTAAACACTAACAACGGATGTGAAGTTAAGAACTTCCAGCCGTTATTCAACGAGAATCTCCTGAGTCTGTTTTACGGCTGGGAATTCTTGTATTTCCCGTCCGTAATTGAATCTGTAAGCTGAGAAATTTTGCATTTTCAACATGAAAATTAGTAATACTTTCATTAATTAGACCACAATAAAACCCATTACATACTTAATAGATCCCTGTTACAAAGTTGGTTTTAATATCATCCCTTTCGATGTGTTAAGAAGTCTTTGATGATGGTGAATTGAGCTTCCAAGTTGAAATCATAACCTTTCCATTTTCTCCATTCCTTCTTAGCTTGAGCCACGACTTCTCTATCAGTCTCACCTCTAAGTCGAAGTTGGTTGCACATACGACGTAAAGCCATATATTCTTCCACATTTTTACGTATGTATGAAAATCGAAGATACGATTCAACCCTATCGAGGTTGTTAGTGTTACCTGTTTCACCACAAAAATTCTCAAAAATATTACTCCAATATGATTTACTAGATAAACCACCTTGCTTTCGTTCTTCTCCCTTCTTTGGATAGCATAGTACAAATTTTTTGCAAAGAGATAAGTCTTCTTCCAAAGTAAAGTTGGGTTTATCCTTTGAGTACATTGCATTGAGTTTGTAGGAGTTTAAGTGGAGATTATTAGTGTAGAAAGCGTGACTTTGATTTGGAGTGGATGGTTATATGGAGATGGGAGTTATTTCAAGTTTAAATAAGTGGTTGAACAGCTAGAACCTTCTATAGATCAGTCTTCAAACGGATCTATTTTTCAAAATTCAAAAAACTAGCCGATATGATGTGGTATTCATAATTATAGGAATTTACGGCTTGGAAACATCAGGAGAGACCCAGCCGTTATTATGTATAAACTGGCTGGATTTGTGGTGTGTCATATTTATGGATCGGTGGTTCAAGCCGTAAAACTTAAGTGTTATTTTTTGTCAGAATTATGGCCCGGATATATATGAATTTCCAAGACGTAATAATTTTACGGCCCGGAAATACAAATGTCAACCAAGCCGTAAACCAGAGCTCCATTTTTTGTCAGTTTCACGGCTAGGAAAGCCAACCGCAAATCCAATAACGGCTTGGAAACGTAGCCGTAACAAAGGTTCAGTTAAATTTTGAGTATCCAGGGAAACATACGTCCCGGTATTTCCTAACTATCCAGGGAAACATACGGCCCGGTATTTCCTAACCGTTTTTTATAACGGCCGGGACTTTCCATCCGCAACTTTGTGCAACTAAATTTGACAAGGATTATATGCACTTGCGGCTAGGTTATGTGAAGGACCGACCTAGCCGAAAGTGCACAAAAAATTAGTGAATCTTGATTGATTCCTCAGTTTTCTTAGATTAGACAATTGTAAAGACTAACATTCATTAATAAATGCAAAGTTTTAAAAATTCATCCATCCAAATCCATAACCAAACCACAAAAAAGTAAATAGACAAAGTGTTGGATAATAAATGTTCCATGAAATGAAGTAATATAATGAAAAGTAAATAGTCATTCACTTTCACTTGATCCCTCCTCCGAAGTGGTTTCCAAAAAGTCATCCACATCGTCCCTTACCTGAGGTTCCACAACTTCTTCTATAACTCTAGATTTTCTACCTCGACCGCTGCCACCTTGAGTTGGAGCCTTTTTACCTATACGTTGTTATATTTCTAGTTCACAACTCATAACATGCCAAAAACACGGCTAGGAAAGTTGGATATTCCAAGACGCAAAAACAATTACGGATAGGAAAACCTATACGACCGTGTATTGCTAGTTTACAGTACAACACAAGGCACTAATACGGCTAGTAAATTCCAAGATGTGATGAAAAACGTCTAGGAAACTGGATATTACGGTCATAAGATAAATCTACGGTTGGGAAAACCTATACGTAACACTAAAACAACTAAAAACAACTAAAAAAAATATGAACACAGGAGAACATACGTCTAGTAATATCCCAGCCGTATACAAATGGTTACGGCTAGGAATGCTCCATCTCGTACAAGTCGATCTAGTTACGGCTGGGAGTTCTTATATTTCCCAACCGTGTAATTTATAAACGGCTGGGAAATCGACAATTCCAAACCATTATGCTTATTTATGGATGGGAATACAAGAACTCCCAGCCGTAAGCATTTTCAGAAACCGTTTTTTCAGACCTAAAATTTTCGAAACCAACTGATTAATCAACGAAACGCTTAAATAAAGACTGGGTTTTTGAATTCATACCTTATTGCTGTCATAACAGGAGATTCGGCGGCTGCTGGAACTCTTGCATTCACTTCCTCTTGATCTTCACTTTCATCTTCAGTGGATGAGGTTGGTTTCTCTGCTTCAGTTGGAGGTTGATTCGACTGGGATTAACCTATATTTTCCTTCAACTTCATGGTTTCATAGAATGAGTTTAATCGACGACGAATTTTTTTTGAATCTACGATTAATCGTTGAACAATGTTCAATGGAAGATGAAAAGAAGAAGAAGGAAAGAAGAAGAAAAGAAGAAGAAGAGGAAGAATAAAAAGAAAATGGGGTGACGGTTTTTTTTTGTTTTAATGTCTTCCATTTTTTTTAGTTTTTTTTATTAGATTAGGTAGTTAATGAGAGGGTATAAAGGGAATAAATTAAATTATGGAGGGTATTTTAGAATTTTTACACAAATGTGATCTCCCCTATAACATTTAGGCTCCAGTTAGTAAAATAGCCCCCAAAAACAGTCTCCCCCTATAGCCCCAATAATAGAGTTCATACAATAACAGCAGTTTCCTCGTTCCAACAACCGCGCCAATTTCGACTCGCCCAGTTACGAGTTCAGCATGTTATTATTATTATTATTATTATGAAAGGGGGCCACACAGGCTTTTATTAAGACGATAATACGTAAGTATTTTACAAAGATTTGGCCGGGAGACGTGCAACAAGTTGCAAACTATTATATATATATGTTATAAAAAGAAAGCAAAACTAGTCATAATCACCAAGGTGACCATATTTGTGGTACACTCCGACCAAATGTTAGAGAGTTATGAGAACTCCATTTCCTCTAAAAGTGATACTACAAAAACCCCAAATTCAAATTAATAATTTAAACTAGACCTTTTCCTATTTTTGAAATACCAGTCTTACCCTTTTTATACTTTTCTTTGTACGAGATATTCATTTCCTAATCTCTCTTGAACTCTCAAACCACCACTGAAACCAGTGTCGTGTCTGGATCTTCCATTAACACCATCGCTGTCTCCTTTACCAGTAGCAATACCTCATCCTCCTACTCCCGCACCACCACTAAACCCACTATAATATCCTGATCCTCCACTAAAATCCCCTCCACAACTCCTCTTCCTGCCATTACATCTCAATCAACCCCACTTCCATGTCCTTATCCTAAACCAAATTCGAAATAGAAATCTCGATTCAACGAAGATTGGGTAATCATGTTTTGAGTTAAATCGATTTGTATCAATGATGATGGCGGTGGTGGTACTCCATATCATCATCATCATCATCTATTGTTTAATTTGAAGAAATTTCACCTCAAGCTCAACTATTACAAGAGGTGCGTGTTTCATTTTAGGGGTTTTTTGTATCTAATTTCCAATTAGAATTTGATTTCTAAAGAATTTGTTTGTTTTTTTAGATCTAGGTTTTGAATTTTGAAAATTGGTGTTGTTACTGATGTATATATCTTGATTAGGGTTCGTTGTTGTTTGATACATGTGCAGATTAGAAGAGAAATCTCTTGGATTTATCAATTTTTTTTTTTTGGGGGGGGGGGGGGGGGGGGTTATATGATTAGAATGTCATGATTCTTTAATTTGGGCGGAGGTTCGTAACTGGTACTGGGATTCATCTATTGCAGTCCCAAATAGGTACACATCTCGTTTCATAAGGATGCTAGAATTTTTGTCTTTGATATTTTCTCCTTCCCATTGTTTGATTTTTTTCATCTGCATTAAAAACAGATTCCTTTGCCATTGTCGTGTATAGATTAACCAAAAGAGTCATAAGTGATTTAGGTACAAATGAGAATCATTTTATATGGTTTTTATCCATGCTGGTTTTTTTCCTTCTAATTTGCGATTTTGGATGTGCAAAATTTATATTTTTACATGTAATGGTTGCATATGCTGTATGAGAAAGCAAGTCAAGTTTCTAATGACGTTGTCCGGAATATAAGAACAGTGGATTCCTTTAGGTGATGGCTTTGAATAAAAAGAAATGTGAAAGTCTAGTTTAAGATGGTATAAGGATTGGACTAATTTGTGGGATTGCATTTGATTAATCGGAGCTCAATTTGTGGAGCTTGGAAGTATGTCATTTGCTGATGTTTTTCCAGTAAGGGTTCCCTCGATAACTCTCAAAACCGTTCACTGAGATCTTAGACAATAACAACTATTGATAATTGTGTTCTCGTTATTAGTCGTTGCTATTTCACAGATTTTCTTTTCTCTCACAATAGTTGCAATTGTAGATGCAAATAATGACTCTCCAATATCCATGTATGGTTTATATCTATGTGCTTCCATACGTAGATTTTACATTATTATATAAAGTTCTTGGGACTATTAAAAATGATACACATTTATCTAGTTACTCATTTCCACGGTTTGTGTTTCACATGGGAAGTTTATAATTGAAATGGACCTAATATTTCACATTCTTTCTGTTTGGATTGTTGAGTACTTACATATTAAGTGGTACTACAGGGATGCCGGTTGCTTTCCACAGACAACAATAAATTTCCAAAGAAGCTTAATTTTTATGCAATGTTTCATAGAAACCTGGAAAAAAAAAAGGTATCATCTGGACAACCTCTGAATTCTGCATCATATATATTTAATTTCTTTCTTTTTCCTATTTATTCTTGGTACGACCTATTTTGTCGACGAAACCAATATTGTTGGTAAATTTGTGGGTTTGTTCTCATTGAAACTCAATTGTTTGTCGCTTTCATTTCGTTGATTTTGTGTCAAGCAATCAAAAAGTGGTTGTTGATAATATGGGATAGTTTCCTTTTGAAACTTGTTTTGGTTTCAACTGTTTGGTGTTTTTTATTTCGTACTACTCATTGAGAAATCAAAATGTGGTTAGTGATCATATGAGATAGTTTCCATCCAATTTTGGTTCCGATGTGTGGTGCTTTTCATTTCAAGTCCATGCTACTGAAATTAAAATGTACTCCATATTATCCTTGTAATAATATCAAAACATTTAATTATCTGAACTATGAAATTTCCAGTCAACGTAAAATCAAATTTATCTACAGAGTTTGTGCACTTTAGGATGGTTTAAACTTCAATAGATTAATTTTCGGATAATCAATTTTAGGATGATATAAACTTCAATAGAGTTGTACGCCATTGATTAGATTCCGAAACATACCCCACATTTTAGGCATGCCATGTCAATCATGACATTTCAATGAAGTATTTCTATCAATGGACATGTATAATACCTCTTGTAATTTTTCTTGTAGTTGATTAGACATTTTCACGAATCAAAATTTAGTCAGGATCAAATCCAACAGAAAATTAATAAATACGATGAAACAAAAATTGGCTTCATCATAAGTAAGATGAAACCATAATTGGTTTCATCTAATTTTTGTCGACGAAACCAATTTGTTGGTGATATAATAATGTATTTTTTTGAATCTATGATTCCAAAGTTCAAGATAAAGTTAATTGTTTGAAGCTGCTGATGGAATTATTATTTGATTATGTTATAAGGAAGTGATGGAGTTGTTATGTATGTTGAGCTAGTTGTGGTGGAAAAAGCAAGGAAGTCAGAATCATCTACCTCATTTTAGGAATTTGATGTAAGGTAATCTTATACTTGCTTAAATTGTTCATCAATGTTGTAGGTGGTGTGGTCTATGTTTTTAATCTCTTCGGACTAGTATCATCCCTTTGGTTCATTCAAGTTTATGTTTCCCTGCTTGTTGATTTTAACATTGATTTTCTTTATTCTTCGTAAATTAAGATGATCTGATCTCAACAACAGTGTAACTTAACAAGTCAGAGTCTTACGTACCCGGAGTACAATGAATTACCATGGTAGCTTTACCTTATTTTGCCTGTATGACTTACCTTTGGGCTTTGGATATAATGAATGAATTGAATGACCATGTTCTGAATATTGAGACCTCTGTGTGTCCATCCCTTGCCATATTTGTGCGAGTTTCAAGTTATTCTTTTTATAAGCCAACACACGTTATTACTATTGGTGTGGTCAAAAAAATAAATCATGGTTTATAATTTTTCTTGCAGTTGAATTATGACAAAACCAATTATGGTTTCATCTTATTTATGATGAAACCAAAATTGGTTTCATCGTATTTATGATTAAACAAAAATTGGTTCCATCTAATCTTATCCTTACTTAAATTGAATTTTGTTTATGAGTTTGAATTGTTGTTGTGTTTGATATCCGTGGATTAAGATTTACAATGCTAGCTGTGATGGAGATTATGTGCTTTGAATCAAAGAAGTAGTATTTGTGTTTAGGTTAAAGTATGAAACAGAAAAAATTGAGTTACAAAATATTGTTGGTGGGCGCTTTACAGAATGTTATGAAACTGAATTACCTGTGATAATGTTTAGGTAGTTGTGTGGTTTGAATTCTAGCTGTAACTAATGATGTTGCTGAGGTTTGAATGAAATTTTTGTTTCATCTAATATGTGATTTTTTTCTAGATTTTATGTCGAAGAAACCAATCTTATTGGTGTTTCAGATAAATGGGTCATAGAGTCAGTTATGGAGGAGGTCAGAGTTCTTTAGGATATCTTTTTGCTGGTCCCGAGGAATCAAAACCATCTGCACTTATTGTTGCTTCAACTGTTGCTGCTGCTCAGACCCCCCAGTTCAAAATGTACATGCAGCTAACAAGTCTCCCCCTTCGCCCCCAGTGTATAAAGATAAGATGTTATGCAATGATGGTTTCATCCGTTAGTGTTTTCGAATCTTTGCGAAATAGCATTTAGGCATGCCATGTCAATCATGACATTTCAACGATGTCTTTCTATCAATGAACATGTATAATATCACGTATAATTTTTCTTACAGTTGATTAGTCACAAAACCAAATATGGTTTCACCTTATTTATGATGAAACCAAAATTGGTTTTATCTAATTTTTGGTCAGTGGTGGTAGGAGGTCGTGGTGCTGGTGGCGGTACGGAAGGTGTTGGCGGTGGTGCTGGTTTTGGTCGGTGGTTGTCGGCGGTGTTGGTGATCAGCGGTGGTCGACAGTGGTGGTGCTGGATGGTGGAGGTGGCTGGTAGGGGTGGTGCAATGGCGGTGGTGGTCGGCGACGGTGGTGGCGGTGATGATCGGCGGTGGTGGAGGCGGAGGCAGCGGTGGTGGTGGTGTAGTGGCGATGGTGGTGGTGGTGCAGTGGCGGTGCAGTAGCGGCGGTGGTGGTTCAGTGGCAGTGGCGGTGGTGGTAGAGCAGTGGCGATGGTGGTCGGTGGCGGCAGCAACGTTGGTGGTGGTCGATGGTAGCAGCGACGTTGGTGGTCATCGGTGGTGGTGGTGGTTGGTGGCGGCGGTGGTGCAGTGGAGGTGGTGGTGATTTAGTGGCGGTGGTGGTGGTGGTGTGGCGGTGGTGGTGGTGCAGTGGAGGTGGAAGTGGTGGTGGTGGTGGTGGTGCAGTGGTGGTAGCGGTGGTGGCGGTGCATTGGCGGTGGTGCAGTGGCGGTGGTGGTGGTGCAATGACGATGGTGGTCGGTGGCGGCAACGACGTTGGTGGTGGTCGGCGGTGGCGGTGGTTGGCGGCGTGGTCAGTGGTAGTGGCACAATAGTGGTGCTGCTGTGGTGTGTTTTTGTTGGTGGTGAGAATATAATAAAAATTAAAGGTGGGGTTGATTTTTATTTTTGTTCGGGTGATTTAAACTAAAAGGGTAATATAGACCGTTTATGTTAAATGGGGTTTTTGTGAACAATTTGTTTTGTTGGAGTTTTTGTACATGGATAGTGACACCTTTGGGTTATAACTCGCGGCCCATATAAAAAGAAGAGAACTTTTCTGGTTGGTCCACAAAACCCAACCGCCCGATTTATCATATAGTTCAGTGGGATACATCATTTATTCACTGGTCCAAAAAACTATTAAAAACACTAAATTACTTTTATACCCATCACTATTCATGTATGAACACACAAAAAATGAAAAATCAATTCCAAACCAACCAAAAAAACTGAAATATTAAAAAGGAAATCATCAAACAGACAAACAAAAAAACCAATCAAACGTAATCGTCAAACTCGTAGATTCGACCTGATTTCTACTGAAAAAGATTGAAGAAAACCGTATTTTACTAAAACCATGGACAAATTTACATTTGATGAATCCTGGCAAGAACAAGATCGAAGAATACACAAATACTACAGTAGAAGAAGAGGGTACAAAGAAAAGAAAAAAGAGTATAAGATCCAACTGTACATATTGATATGTACTGAAGGAAAATATGTATTGAAGGAAAAAGTATGATTCAGCAGTACATATTGATATGTACTCACGAAAAATATGTACTGAGGGAAAAAGAGCACAAAAGAATAAGAAAAAATAGAGTAAATGATCCAACATTACATATTGATATGTACTAAAGGAAAATATCTACCCAAAAAAAAATTACAAAAGAAAAAGAGTAGATGATCCAACAATACATACTTATCTAATAGTACATATTGATACGTACTGAACAAAAAATGTGTATAGAAGGAAAAGTGTATGATTCAATAGTACATATTGACACAATAATATGTATTGATATGTACTCAAAGAAAATATGTACCGAAGAAAATAATAGTACAAAAGAAAAAGGAATAGAAGATCCAACAATACATATTGATATGTACTGAAGGAAAATATGTATTTTGAAGGAAAAAGTTTTAGATTCAACTGTACATATTAATATGTACTAAATGAAAATCATTCTTACAAAAAAAACAACGTGTTTTTGCTGATCTAACAGTTATGAATGGGTCTTTTTTTACTATCCACGGCCACCATTTGCTCTCAAAGTTGAGAAAAGTTGGGAGATAAATTGTGGTTGATAATCAACCCATGTTTGACGCCCACATCCAACATCTCAAATTCACCCGTACGTTGTTATCTCGTTCCGTTACAATTCATCAACTACTCTGCAATACAATTCCCAATTATAACAGCCTAATTTTATGGCACAATCTGCGCTGATATTTTTTTTTCAATGTGTGAAAATGTTAGGATATCAGACTGTAATTGTGTGAAATGTGTGTATGTGAGCACTTATGCGAAATGAGTGTGTGAGGTAACTGTCAGGTAGTAGTACTGTGTACGTTATGTACCGGCCAATCCTGTAACAGTTGAGAGTGCTTTTAAATATCTCAATTGTTCTTATGAGGTTGTAATTAAGAAATTCAAAACTTGTGAAATAAAAATCAAAACCAAAGAAGATTGTCTAGCGACATTTATCTTCTCAACATGGTATCATATACCTTTCAAAACCCTAATTCACTTCAAATCTCAAACACAAATTCTTTATCAAACAATTTTCAAATGGCGAACTCAAACAAACATATCTCATTAACTTTTAAACAACTATCCAAATTATCTTCAACCAATTATCCTCTGTGGAAGTCGCAAATTGTTCCGCTACTCATAAGCTATGATTTGTTTCGCTTTTTCGATGGTTTTTATCACCGTCCTGTTAAATATGTTCGACGCACTTCTCCTGTTGGTGTTGCTATTACTACTGCATCTGATTTTGTTGATGCTGATCCTGATAATGAATTCGTGCCGAATCCAACTTATGCTTATTGGGTAAATCAAGATTTCGTTTTTTTATCTTGGTGTTTGTGGGTGAAAACTGTTTCTGCAGATTTTGGGTGTGTGGATAAGAAAAGAATCTAAACCTTAAACAATACACTGCACGGGAGTGTTATTGATTCGAGAGATCAATCTGTACAATCCTGGCCTAAACCAAGAAATGGCCATTCCAGGCTTGCTTCGGTCACAAAATGAAGGAGAAGGGTTGGTCTTAGGGAGGGAAGTGAAGAGAGTGTTGAGACCAGAATAGTTAATTCGGAAGATGTGGCTTGTTTTTATGACTTGTATCAGAAAGTGGAACTGGCTTGCAAAGTGGAAATCTATCAATTCTTGGTGATTTCTGAATATTATGTTGTTACTGACCAAAACTTGTTGTTTGGTGGAAATAGGTGAAGCATATTTATACAAGTCACATTGAAATGTACCCTGGTCTCGTAGGAAGTGGAAACGATTGAGTGGTGGAAGAATAGAGTAACGTGTAACTGTCGGACATTATGCTTCCATGATGAAGGAAGTGAATTCGTGTAACCGTCGGACATTATGCATACATGATGAAGGAAATAAATTAGTTTACACCGTTACTTTAAACCACCATTAACTGTCCCGCTTCATGACACTTTATTGTAACGGGCGCATTGCACGTCGCACGCTGTAAACCACCAGACCAATACCCTGATGATCATCCCCCAGTTTGTGACATGTTTGATGTCTCGAGTGTTTTCGTGGAAAACATGTAGCACTTTGCTACTTGTGGCAAGTGAAAATCAAGGGACTTACCGCAGGAAAATAGCATGTGATTCTATTAGGTTTTGTTTTGGATGGTCACCTAAAACTTGCCACAGGTTTGTCAGTTCGGTGGCGAACTTCGATGGATGAGATCGCGTCTCATAAAGGAGGGTAGCCGTTGATAATGTCTACCTTGTGTTGGCGCCTGATAATGGCGCAGGGGCATTTTGGTGTACGCCAGTGGTAATATAGCATGGTTGGCATGGCTCGTGCATGAAAGTTGCATGGTGGTGCAAGTGGCGCCTGGCGTAGCCATGGCCACTAGATTTAGGCGGCTGGTCGCCTGAAACTGGCCACAAGCCTATCATTTCGGTGGCGAATGTAGTTGCATCTTTTCTGATACTACACCCAAGATGATCTTAACCATCAAAACACATCAAACACACATAAAAGAACATGAAAGTAAAGGGAGACACGGATCTTTTACGTGGTTCAGTCAATGGTAACCTACATCCACGGGGGTTTCACTATGATATGTGATATTACAAGATCTCCATTAGAGGAGGCTCTCATGGAGATCTAAGGAAGAAGAAGGAGGCTAGCCTTAGCTAGAACCATCCAAAAGATCGATCTCAAGACCCCCCCTAACCTATTTCTCTTTCTCTTTTATAGGGTAGGTGGTTACATCAAATTATATTTACGCCCTTAGGGATGACAAGATAGGATAAGCCTAAGTGGTTGGGGATACATTATGTAGTAGGTTGTATTATAGTAGGATACTTAGGCTTCTAATCTTGCACCACGTAGCGGGCAGATCTTTTGCCATCATATTTTGCTCATTTGGTTGAGGGTTGTTGTAACAATAATCCTTAAGCAAATCTATATTGGCATCACGTTCAGGGCGAGAGGAGTGGCTGAGCGAGATTTATGAACATGCTTGGTTCTGATATGGCTTGTAGTCAGGCTTCACTTCTGTAGAGTGTTTGGTTGGAGTAGTCCGAGTTAGGTTGATGTGATGCTTGTGATTCACGATCCATGATCTGTGTTGCACGAGGCAGATGAGCAAGTTGCAACTCTGAGTAACAGTGCGAGCTCGCTCTGACTTCTTGGTCATTGATTTTTTGTTGGAGTTAGTTATTGTCTCTAGTTGGTGGTGTGTCGTATCGAGCTTCCTGACTCTTTGTTGTTGTTGAGGGAAGTTCGCAGAAGAATATGATCAAATTTTAAAGTATTAATACTTGCCCCTGTCCTTATGTGAAATTCTGAGGCAGTCCTTGTGTTCGTGATCGTTGTGCTTACTCCTTGGAGGTTTGTGCTCTAGATCTGTCTGTCTTGGTTAACATCAGTTTCCGACGACTTGTCATGGTTGTGCTTCTCGGGACCATCATAGGTACTGCTTCTCAAGGGAGAGTAGTAATTGCTATATCGCAACAATATGAATTTAAGATTTTGCTTCGCAAGCATAATAAGTACTGTAGTTCTAAGCATACATGCTACAGTTCAGAGTTTTGCACTTGCAAACATAGCATAATATATTAAATATCGTAAAGCATGCTTATGGCATGAATAATTTGTAATTAGGCATATGTAAACTATTTATGCTATATATTAAGCATTTTGCAAGAAGAATTAGTGGAGTGCACAGTAAAATATTTCCTTAATAAAGGTGATACTTAGCTTTCTTCACAATTGGCTGACTGCCTTAGCATCTGTAGCTTGCTCCTTGCTCCGAGAGATGCGGATTTTTCCTTATGGGCAAGATAGTTCAATATGTATGCTCCTGTTAGCATTGAGAGGATGAGTTTTTGAACAAATCCAATATATATATATATTTAAATGAAATGAAATGAAATAAGTTGAGATAAGTTCAAGAAGAACAAGTTTGAGATAGATAAGTTTTGAAACTTATAGCTTTTTACTGGTGTAAAAAGTCTTATGTGAGTAATTCATCACCGTGGGGTCTTTCCAGACGACTTCGGATTGTAGTCCGAGGTCTTTCCCCGATGACTTATTGAATGCTCAAATCGTGTAGTTGCACGACTGATTAGATGACTTCGGATGGTAGTCCGAGGTCTTTTTCTGTGCTCCGAGGTTTATCGAATGCATATATCTGTGGGGACTCAAAATGTCTTCGGATAGAAATCTGAAGTCTTGCCCCGAGGACTTACTGGTTTCCTCAATTTGTGATCTGAGGACCTGTACCTTTGTTGAAAGTTTTAAGTTGTACATTGTGCCTTCAGATGATAGTCCGAGGTCTTTCTTTTTGTGCTCCGAGTTCTATCAGAGGATTGTTTCTATGGGGAATAAAAATGCCTTCGGATCGTAATCTGTAGTCTTGCCCTGAAGACTTATTAATTTTCTTCAAATCGCATGGATTCGAGATTTGGTTTTATGCCTTCGGACAGTAGCACGAGGTCTTACTTCGTGCTCCAGTTGGAGGCTTGTGTATGTGGGGACTCAAAATGTCTTCGGGTCGTAATCCAAAGTCTTTCCCCGAGGACTTACCATTTGCCTCAATATGTGATCTGAGGATCTAAACCTTTCTTGAAGGTATTGAGGGTATACAATGCCCCCTTTGGTTTTTGAAATCTTAGGAGCTTATAGCTTTTGAAAGCCAAAGTCAAGGTTTTGCTCATGACTCCATTTTCTCAACATATCAATTTATGATGTTACTGCTTGTAGCTTGTATAGTTTTACTGTTGCACTTGTGTTCAATTTTATACAAGAGTCATACCATAGTGGTATCCCTTTCATCCTTGTAAAAGTTATGGGCTATAAGTTCGAGAAGTGATCAACTTCCCATTTGGCCAGATAACCTCTTACAAGACAAGTCGAGAGGATTTCAAGGATCCTTCTGGTGCCGAGTATGTGCCTCTATCAGACGGATACTCTTGGATTCTATAGATTGCTTCTTTGTCATAAGGCACATGGCCCCTAGTCGGCTCATGGCATTAACTAGAGTGAGGGTGATACCTCTGATAGTTGATTCGCACTTCAGCCTAAAGTGAGTCAACTACAGGGTACCTCCTGAAGTACAGGACATCATCTGACTCGTGGTCGATATGAAATTACCCTAGGTAGTTGTGTATGTATCATGTATCTTAGGGAGTCCCTACATCATCCAACTTCTATGGTCAGATGGAATTTTCCTAGGTCATTTTCCATATCAGGCAGCTTGAGCATTGCTCGCATCATCTTATTTTAGGATGGAATGGTGTGGCTAGCACCTTACCATTCGTGATGGTCTTGAGGAGATGTTTCCTCGCATAGGGGTCGTGCCCCTGTTACCATTCGTGATAGAATATCATTAAGCAATTAACCCTGCAAACAGATAACATATATAATATACATACATTCAACATATGAAAATAAGAAATAGAACAAACACATGAAAAATAAATTTTATGAATCGATAAGAGGTTTTCTCGTATGGGGCTCATACCCCGATTACCATCGTGATGGTCTTGAGAAGACATTTTCTCGCACGAGGGTTTGGTTTACCCTGATACCATTCATAATGGCTTCGAGAAGATGTTTTCTCGGATGGGGATCATGCCCCGATACCATTCGTAATAGCTTAGAGAAGATGTTTTCTAGGATGGGGATCATGCCCCAATTACCATCTGTGATGGATAAATACAATACTAAGAACATTAAGTATCCCTATAAAAAATGCAGATATGAAAAAAGGAAGATATTTATATTACATTCATTTAATGTCCCTGCAAGAAGGCACATACATATAGAACAAGAGGAGGATGTATGTATGATACACCAAGTAACCCTGCAGGAAAACACATATATATGGCAAGCAGATGTACCATACATACATCAAGTGTACCTACAAGAAAATAAAGATATATATATATAGGAGGATATATCGTACATACATCAAGTGAACCTGCAAGAAAACACAAATACAACAATAGCTTTATTGCGGATTACGACTAATCCGACTATAACCTTAGTGCATGATAGGCATGCCTTTATGCAAATTTTAACTAATTTGACTCTATCCTTATCTAGCACAATGCTAGTTCCTAATGCATGATAAGCATGTCTTTATGCGGATTACGTTTAATCCGACTTTACTTTATGCGGATAATTAATCCGACTTAGCTAAATTCACCCATCATGAGGTGATTTGCTGCAAAACATCAAATTTTAATCCACCATATTTAATGTTAAAAGCATTTACTTTATTTAAACATTTTATGTTCATTTTCACGTGATAATGTGTCGCATTATCAATTATTGTGATGCTCGTTGTGGAGCAGGTGCGCTAGATCGCGACATTCGATTCTGGATGTACCAGTGCGATACGTATATTGATGCGTGTCGTAACCACAACAAATTAATTAATATTTTACTACCTAATTAACAAGTAATATAGGGTAGTCAAGATCGTTCCCACGAGGAGCAAGAGGTTTTAGTTGTCTTATAATGTCACAAAAGGGGGGTTTTGGTTTTAGATATTAAGAGCAAAAGAAAGTAAATAAAATATATAAACAAAGCAATTAAAAAGATAAAGGAAATCAATAAAGAGAAAGTAGATAAATGAATCCTTCTTCGTAGCAAAATAATGATTCAAGTTATGTTCTTTTCCACTTTTTATTAGTCACAGATTATCACCAACCGTAGGATAGCAGGTTCGCTTAGCTAACCCCAAAATTTCTTATTTCACTGAGTAACAGGTCCGCTTAGTTATCAGATTCTATTCAAAAGAACCACCTTGAGGTTCGCTTACAAGATGTAATTCCCCGAACGCATTAAGATTTATGAACTTAGGTTTAGTACTAGTAGTTAGACTCAGTTCGCTTGGTCCACTTTCTAGCATTTTTTTCACACACAATTTCTCCACGGAATCCCTCCGCAAGGTCTCTTGTTTTCTACTTATGTAAAGAGTCAAGAAACTATTACGTATTCCCTAACTTTCACTAGCTTTAGATCAATTAACAAATCAATTTAGTATGCATCCTAAATGATCTATCAATCAAGCATAAACATTCTTATTAGCAAAAACAAACGATAATCATGTGAAAACGTCAAGATAGAATTGAAACAAAAACTCAAATCATATGTTAAGAACTAGGAATTCATCCTCAATCAATAAAATTAGTTACTTATATTAAGGAGTTCACACAAAGAATAAAGAAAAGAGAAGTGTTGTGTGTGTAGAGGTGTGCAAAAGATGTGCACAAAAGTTTGTGTAAGTGTGTATAGAAAAGTAGAGAACTTCTCTATTTATAGGCTTCAATATTCTCCATATCTTCCAAGGAATAGAATCCTTTTCCTTTAGCAATTCAATTTCCAAATCCAAGCCTTTCTCAAATCTTCCATCTTCTCATTCCATATTCAAACCAAGTTTTTCATCCAATTCCAAGTCCAATTTTTCACATCCCATGAGAGAAACTCACACAAAATTCTGGAACTTTGGCTCGCTGGAAAACTGGGTTTTGCCGAAAATTAGCCGAAATCCGTCACCGGCGACTACCTGAGATTCTTCTCCGGTATTGAATATTCCGTCAGTCCACCGTTAGGGATAACAGTCAAAGAGGTCAGCCGTTAGTCAACGGGTCAAAGGCGAGGAAATCAGCTCAATCAACTGTCTTAGTCAGAGCTGAGTCGGCTGAGTCACTAAGCTGGATCGGTCGTCGAACTCATCGGGATTGTTCTGGACCGGTCATCGGACTCGTATGGATCGGTCATCGCCAGCTACCGAGTCAACTCGTCAGAACCAAAATCCGTCCAAGTTTCGGCTGTTTATAGGGCATTTCCGGCCAATTTTTCAAGCCATTCTTTCTTCACCTGTGACACACCTAGCATACATCTAGTTTCATTGAAACATAGTTTCTTTACTTCCTGTGCAGCAGCAGCAAATCATCACCAGCTCCAACCCATTTCTACAAAGACCATTCTTAATCTCACTGTAACTCTTGAGTCCATCAATTCCACCACCAACTTCCAACAACAACAACCAAAAACACCCATCTTCTTCCCTGATCAAACCCAACTGCCATTAGCTCAGCACCACCACCTTGTCTTGACCTCCATATGTTTGCAGATTCAATCTTAATTCAATACAGCATCATCTCCATTATGATTTCTCAGACAAGAACTCTAAACCGTCAAAACCCATCAACAGAAACCACCTTAAAACCCATATTTCATCTGCAATTCCGGAATCCATTACCACCAACACCTGATCAACTGATTTCGAGAACAACCCATGAGATTCCCGTTTCTTTATTTCTTCATAACTTCTTCTCAATTTCTACCAGCGGCCACCAACAACACAAGAAAGTCGAACCCATCTCTCATTATCTTAGCTGGATCTCAACCATCACCACAAATTCATCAACGCCTTCATATGATTTCAACAACAACACCATTGATCTCCGATTCATTTATTTATTCGATCAATTTTATCAAACTCTCTGCATCTCCTGGATCATCATCTCTCAATCTCTTTCATGACTTCAACTGAGTCATACCCATTCAGCAAACTCCCAATTCTTCGAACCCTAACCTGAAATTATTAAATTATCAAATTCTTCTCTGTATTTCTCGATCCAATCTTTGTAATAACAACAACCGTTGTTTCCTTTCTATCCTACTTCTTAATTTCAGGTGTAAAGAATGAATGATGGATTCGAGAAGAGTTTCTCGATTTAGGGTTATTGAGATGGGGTTAGATAATTACACCCCACTGCATAAGATAAGGGATACCCCAGTGGGTGCCCTATAACAAGTAGTCACCCCTTAGCCTCAGCTAGTTGTCTTTAATTATTCCTCCAAACAGAGTTGCCCCTTGTACTTGACTGAACTCCAGATAGTGTTTGCCTGTAAAATGACGGTTTTGCCCTTCTTTCTTAATTTTGGATGATTTCTTCTTCTTTCCTCCGTGTGACTCCAGAGTACCTAATAACTCAAAAACACGCGTAAAATACATAATTATAAGAAAAATAGCAAAGGAAGCATAAACTCTATGGATAGTAAATACGGTGTATTCTACACCTATCAAATTCCCCCACACTTAGACTTTGCTGGTCCTCGAGCAAATCAGACTAAAACTTACAACTTCAAAGCGTTCCAGCGTCCCAAGAATCCAAAGAGCTATGAGGACATAGAGTTTATGCATGCTAGTAATAAGAAGTTAGAAATACTAAAGAACATATTCTCATTCTTAAATGTTGAGTGAGAAATAACCATACCATAATGAGAGAACACGTGTTTGAGAAACGATCAATAAGCATTTCGCCTCGACTTCTGCCTCACCAAAAAGGGTTTTATGATAATTGCACTCAAAAAGACGGCTTTTTTTTATGGGTCTCACATGTGTGCAGGTAGGAATGAAGAGAGAATTCCTGCAACACGTTGAATGGTGGGAAGGACTACTTCCAAAATTTTGAAAAACCCACATCTTTTAATATTTTGAAAAACCATTTTTCTAACGATCTCTAAGAAAGGAAATCAACCACTTATATCGAGGATGAGATTACTTACTTACCTTCACATCCGATTTCCAATTATGATAACACCACTCTCACGGCATCCAATAGAAACGTCTTCCGCTTCTTGTCTTCGTCTTCGGCTTCAACTATTGATGATAAATTCTTGAATTTCGTAGATCCTTGACAATTTGTAACCTTTTTCCTTAAAATCCTTGTCGCTTGAAACTTCCTTATAGATTTTCCTTCCCCATGGCTTATTCAAAACAAAACAATAATAGATATTTCTCTTGTCTCATTTTTTTTTTCAAATTTTTTTTTTATTTATTATTATTATTATTATTTTTTTCAAGACAAGAGAAACAAAATACAAAACAAAGTGAAAAATAAAACAACCATGGCCGTGGAAAAGTACTTTACCGCTTGATTCTTCACAACTTGTATCGCCTCGAAATCATAAACTTCAATAATTCTCACCTTTTGATTTTCTTCGCTTTTGTAAATAAGTCTTCAACTTGTGTGTAAAAATCTGCTCATTGTAAGTTGCTTTACTTGGATTTGAAATTTACTCTTTTTCTTGTTCCATTGTTGCTTGCAAACCTTGAACCTTTTCAACTTTCCTTGTAGATTTTGATGTCGCTCCCTTGTTGTTGATGATTGTGGTGTTTCTATGGACCCGTTATTGTCGAGAGAGAGAATGGTGCTAACTGCAAATCGAACTACAAGAAGGAAGCTTTCATTCATAGACGTCACCCTCATGATTGACAAAAATTAGCACTCAAGAGATCAAAAATAGTGCTGAAAATTGGTGTGAAGTTGGGTAGCTCACCATTCTACCCGGAATTAACGTACGGTGACACACACTCAAAAGAAGCTCTTTAGTCAAATGGAAAAATTCTGGTCGGTGCCTCACATGATATAAAAAACAGGTAGTCTCTACTAATGATTGATCAGAAACTCTAATAATGCATTCTTCTCTGCTCCTAATTTGCATCACCGGCATGATTAAATCCATTATTTAACACTCTAACAAGCAAGAAATCGAACGTAGTTCCCTAACACTTCCAAGTTCAGTTATTTCGGTCAGAATTCTCTATGTAAACATACCTAGAAGGATGCTAGTGACTCTAAAATCTCTAAAAGTTGAAGTTTTTATGCAATTTTTTTTTTCAAAAAAAATATGCTTAGCCACTCCCCCACACTTAAACCTTACATTGTCCTCAATGTAATTGAATCGTCCAAGTAAAGTCAAGGTGGGAAATCCTAATATGATATGGAACAATAAAAATAAATAACAAAATAAAAAGCAAAAGGTTAAGAAATACAAAACCTATGGGTTGCCTCCCATTAAGCGCTTGTTTTAAAGTCGTCGGCCCGACTTAGCTTCTTGTAAGATTCATTCCCCATATACTAACAATCTGAAAATTTGGGGATCCTCCCATGGTACCTGTTTTTCAAACAATAGCTTCATACAAATATTAGCACAAGAAAATAATAGTAAAGTTATTGCTCGATAGAAATTTCCCCCACACTTATTCTTGTCCACACTCGAAAGTATATAAAGAACATAGAATTTGGGAATTTCCATGTATTCCTCTTGGAAAACCTGCATAGTGTTAGCATCAAGTGTTTCCAATGGTAGATATCGAGAAACAAAGTCATTCAAAAGTACTTTCGAAGCACATACATTCAATCCAATAAGAGGTAAAGGAGAAGAATTAATATGCAAAGGGTTAGACAAACCTTGCACAATTTCTTGTATTACGGAATCCTCCTCATCCTTAAAAAATTCAAGTGAATTACTTACCTCTTGTATATCGTGGTCCTCTATCAAACCTTGCAACCATTCTTCATCATTTTCTACCTTAACTAAAGTCTTGGCATCATCATAATCATTAGCAAGTTCAATTAGGTCTTCCACAATATTATTCAATTCGGTTTCATTAACGAGCATCATCTCTTCAACATTCTCATCATCGGAATCGGGCCATTCACTAAAATGATTTTCATCGGTATAAATTATAAGATCTTCTTGTGAGGGTGTTACACCGTTACAATAGGTGAGTGATATCCAAACTCCTCCTTTTGAATAGGCGAAGGATCCTTATTATGATCCAGAGTTGGAATAACTTCCTCATTGTTGCAACGCTCATACACTTCCGCGGACTCATATATTTCCCTAAGGAATTTTTTCCAAGCACTAAATGCATCTTCCTCAAGCTCTACCTTTTGAATAGGTGATTGATCATTATTAAGATCAAGGCTCGAGTAATCTACACTAGCGTCATCAAAAGTTTCCAAAGGTTGATCCTTTACAACACAATCATCTTCATTATCAGAATCACCATAATAAGAATCTTCATCGGTTTCATAACCTTTATCCAGACGTCGTTTAAGTTCCATATGAATGGTCCTACTAATTTCTGCGACAATCTCTTCTGAGTCTCCATCATCTTCCAATTTGTACAATTTTTGTGCAAGTTTCCGGACGTTCACACGCTTACCACCGTTGGCTACGATAGGTTCTCTTTCCCATGACTCTTCCCTTTGAATGGGTGAATGATCATAACTACGATCCGGAGTCGGGTAAGAAAAAGTGTTGCAGTAATTGGTTTGTGCGACGTTCTTTCTTTCACGATCTAGTATTTGCCTCAAGTCTCGCAATTCATTGATAATCTGCATACAACTCGAATGAAGCCAATTAGAAGTAGATTTATCCCACCTTGGTGCTTGACTTACATACCCATTACAAGGTTGTTGATATGTATGAGAATATCCATAAGTTTCCGTAGGATATTGATCATAGCCAAAAGATTGGTTTTGATTGTATCCTAAGGATGGTTGGAAGTTGCCATAATGTTGAGGTTGAAAACCGTATTGATTGTTGTAATATGCTTGATCTTTTCCACCATACATGTAAAACCGGTACCTGAAAAACAATTCTCAAAAAAAAAAAACTAAGTTAGATACGATATAGAATCTAACAAAGCAAGAATAAAGCAAAAATAAAAATAAAAACAACTAAAATCGCATGCTGCTCCCCGGCAACGGCGCCAAAATTTGATGCATGTCGTAACCACAACAAATTAATTAATATTTTACTACCTAATTAACAAGTAATATAGGGTAGTCAAGATCGTTCCCACGAGGAGCAAGAGGTTTTAGTTGTCTTATAATGTCACAAAAGGGGGGTTTTGGTTTTAGATATTAAGAGCAAAAGAAAGTAAATAAAATAAATAAAAAAGCAATTAAAAAGATAAAGGAAATCAATAAAGATAAAGTAGATCAAGGAATCCTTCTTCGTAGCAAAACAATGATTCAAGTTATGTTCTTTTCCACTTTTTATTAGTCATAGATTATCACCAACCTTAGGATAGCAGGTTCGCTTAGCTAACCCTAAAATTCCTTATTTCACTGAGTAACAGGTCCGCTTAGTTATCAGATTCTATTCAAAAGAACCACCTTGAGGTTCGCTTACAAGATGTAATTCCCCGAATGCATTAAGATTTATGAACTTAGGTTTAGTACTAGTAGTTATACTCGGTTCGCTTGGTCCACTTTCTAGCGTTGTTTTCACACACAATTGCTCCACGGAATCCCTCCGCAAGGTCTCGTGTTTTCTACTTATGTAAAGAGTCAAGAAACTATTACGTATTCCCTAACTTTCACTAGCTCTAGATCAATTAACAAATCAATTTAGTATGCATCCTAAACGACCTATCAATCAGGCATAAACATTTTTATTAGAAAAAAAAAAACGATAATCATGTGAAAACATCAAGATAGAATTGAAACAAAAACTCAAATCATATGTTAAGAACTAGGAATTCATCCTCAATCAATAAAATTAGTTACTCATATTAAGGAGTTCACACAAAGAATAAAGAAAAGAGAAGTGTTGTGTGTGTAGAGGTGTGCAAAAGATGTGCACAAAAGTGTGTGTAAGTGTGTATAGAAAAGTAGAGAACTTCTATATTTATAGGCTTCAATGTTCTCCATATCTTCCAAGGAATATAATCCCTTTCCTTTAGCAATTCAATTTCCAAATCCAAGCCTTTCTCAAATCTTCCATCTTCTCATTCCATATTTAAACCAAGTTCTTCATCCAATTCCAAGTCCAATTCTTCACATCCCATGAGAGAAACTCACACAAAATTCTGCAACTTTGGCTCGCCGGAAAACCGGGGTTTGCCGGAAATTAGCCGGAATCCGTCACCGGTGACCACCTGAGATTCTTCTCCGGTATTGAATATTCCGTTAGTCCACCGTTAGGGATAACGGTCAAAGAGGTCAGCCGTTAGTCAACGGGTCAAAGGCGAGGAAATCAGTTGTCTTAGTCAGAGCTGAGTCGACTGAGTCACTAAGCTGGATCGGTCGTCGAACTCATCGGGATCGTTCTGGACCGGTCATCGGACTCGTATGGATCGGTCATCGCCAGCTACCGAGTCAACTCGTCTGAACCAAAATCCGACCAAGTTTCGGCTGTTTACAGGGCATTTCCGGCCAATTTTTCAGGCCATTCTTTCTTCACTTGTGACACACATAGCATACATCTAGTTTCATTGAAACACAGTTTCTTTACTTCCTGTGCAGCAGCAGCAAATCATCACCAGCTCCAACCCATTTCTACAAAGACCATTCTTAATCTCACTGTAACTCTTGAGTCCATCAATTCCACCACCAACTTCCAACAACAACAACCAAAAACACCCATATTCTTCCCTGATCAAACCCAACTGCCATTAGCTCAGCACCACCACCTTGTCTTGACCTTCATATGTTTGCAGATTCAATCTTAATTCAATACAGCATCATCTCTATTATGATTTCTCAGACAAGAACTCTAAACCGTCAAAACCTATCAATAGAAACCACCTTAAAACCCATATTTCATCTGCAATTACGGAATCCATTACCACCAACACCTGCTCAACTGATTTCGAGAATAACCCATGAGATTCCCGTTTATTTATTTCTTCATAACTTCTTCTCAATTTCTACCAGCGGCCACCAACAACACAAGAAAGTCGAACCCATCTCTCATTATCTTAGCTGGATCTCAACCATCACCACAAATTCATCAACGCCTTCATCTGATTTCAACAGCAGCACCATTTTTCTCCGATTCATTTATTTCTTCAATCAATTTTATCAAACTCTCTGCATCTCCTGGCTCGTCATCTCTCAATATCTTTCATGACTTCAACTGAGTCATACCCATTCAGCAAACTCCCAATTCTTCGAACCCTAACCTGAAATTATCAAATTATTCTTGGTATTTCTCGATCCAATCTTTGTAATAACATCAACCGCTGTTTCCTTTCTATCCTACTTCTCAATTTCAGGTGTAAAGAATGAATGATGGATTCGAGAAGAGTTTCTCGATTTAGGGTTATTGAGATGGGTTTAGATAATTACACCCCACTGCATAAGATAAGGGATACCCCAGTGGGTGCCCTATAACAAGTAGTCACCCCTTAGCCTCAGCTAGTTGTCTTTAATTATTCCTCCAAACAGAGTTGCCCCTTGTACTTGACTGAACTCCAGATAGTGTTTGCTTGTAAAATGACGGTTTTGCCCTTCTTCCTCAATTTTGGATGATTTCTTCTTCTTTCCTCCGTGCGACTCCAGAGTACCTAATAACTCAAAAACACGCGTAAAATACATAATTTACAAGAAAAATAGGAAAGAAAGCATAAACTCTATGGATTGTAAATACGGTGTATTCTACACCTATCATATATCGTATTAAAGATTCTGGAAGTACCAGTGCGATACGTATATCGGCTTAAGTATTTGAGACTAGCTATTCTTAGCTTGCTTTTAAGCAAAATTGTGCCTTCGTTAGGCATTTATATATTTAATATATAAGTTAGAAACTGCCCTATTTGTCCTTGAACTGGCAAGAATGGTAGGATATCGTATCGTCCTTTAGATTTGTAGCCTTTGTCATGAGGTTGTCTTTTGCCCCTGGATATTCCACTTACTGGTTAATAACAGTAGAGAATGTATAGTTATGAATGATTAGGCTTCAAGTCAGTGACTAGGCATGTTTAAGTTCATTTCAATAATATGATAAATTTAGAAATAAAGAGATAAGAGTGTCCCCTGTTATGGAAAATATTTGCAAGCTAAATCATGAGCTTGGCGAGCACGGATGCACTGTTGTGACCGATCCGATATGAATGCATTAAGCATGTAAAGCATTTTAAGCATATTATATATCATGATAATTTATTTTGAAATTGTTGATGGTGGATTTTCATTTAAGGCTTAAATTGTAAAAGCCAAAATTATGCGCTAACATCTTGTAAAATATAAATCCATTAATAAGTGATGAATACTTCTTCACTTTACTAATTCACCTAGAATGGAGCATGTGGCAACAATCCCAATCTGTGAATTAAATACATCATTATTAATTAATGCATAACCAGCCTTGTATTTCCTGTACTCATTATCAATGCTAAGATGACGATCGAGTGTTGTTCTCAGCAGAGCAACACGAACCTCCAAGCATTATAATTAAGCATGTACGAAATACCCGTACAGGATGCAACTCTCGGTGTGCTATACTATCCCGATTGAGCATATTACTCTCGGTGTGCTATACTAGCCCGATTGAGCATATTCAAATCTGGACTGACCATGTCAGTCTCAGAAACGATCACGACCATCTAACTTCACCAGCATGAATTGGATAGCTTAGATCGGATCCATGACCCCAAGCAGGTATTGGAATACTCACTACTGAACCTACGGGCCCCGCATGGTCGGCCTCCCCAAAAGATTGGCATAGCTTGCAAAAACATCCAAGCCAGAGCAGTATGGATGGAAACCCTAAATTAGGGTTTGCGGCACATTACATCTGTCGCAAAACAGTCTCAACCATCCATTTTCACAGGTATAGATGGAGGGTGTAGATGTAGATTCAAATGGCCAAGAGCATGTCAACACAATCACCATGGGCCCGCCTACATACCTGACCGATCGGTCAGGACCAACCATAGTTGGTCATCCCAATTCGTGCTCCCGAATAGAGCATGACGCACGGCCGTGAAACCCAAATTAGGGTTTTTGAACATCACGAGCGTCCATTTTCTCCGGCATGAATGAAGGGTCCAAGATTAGATTAAGCAGGTCCGGTCATATCAACATGACCACCATGGACCCATCTATCTCCTCACCTGATCGTCCAAGGCATACCATGCATGGTTATTCCAAATCGCATGCCCAAACTAGCGTGGTCGCACTTCCCAATTGCAAACTAATCTCGACTACTCAACTTCGCCGGATAATTTGAGTGGCTTAGATCACGTTTTCATTGGACAGTAAGGTATAGGCGTGAACACCAGCCTACCACCTACACGGCAGACCAATCGGCCAAGACCGACCAAGATTGGTCATATCGGAACGCGCACCTAAAGTTGACATGATGTGCGGATTTTGCGGCACCAGTTTTTTGTCGCAAATTGATCTCGACTACTCAACTTCTCCCGACGAATTTAGTGGCCCAGATCTCACTTTCGTGAGACAATGGGGTATGGGCGCCTACACCGTCATGCCATCTACACGCATGTACGATCGCCCAGCCAAAATCGTATCCCAAGCTTGGATTCGACCAGGCTGAAGAGGGATGCTTGTACACCTCTTCTAAAACCCTAATTTCATTAACAGTCGCAGATGAGTGTCTCAAAGATCATCTCGTCCGTACAACTTCACCGGATTGGTTATACAACCCTGGTCAGGAGTTAATTGGTTAGTGCGACGTCATGGTGATCACCATCCGTCACTTTACCACAACATGAAGTAGGCTGGATATGAGGCTATTTTGAGACGCTCAAACAGCGATGCTTCATACATGCTGAATACACTCGATGTAGTACCTGGATAGAATACACATGATACTTCACAAGTATCGACTTCCTGAATAATGCAGTTATTCAATTTAGCATTACATGCTACTTTCTGTGGGTCCCATGATCCACACACTCGCGGCATCAATCATGTCACAAACTGGGGGGGTACATACTGGGTATTGGTATGGCGGTTTACAGTGTGCAGGGCACAACGCGCCATCACAAGAGCGTGTCAGGAAGTCATGAATGGTTAGTGATGATGGGAGAAGTGGGCAAGACTGGTCGTGTGACTTTAATACGCTACACCACTACTTCATCACTCCACTTTCTCCACTTCCCACGAGATACGAGGGTTAGGATTAAAGACTTGTATAAATAGGTTCTCCACCCTATTTTTCAAACAAGAACAAGACAAAAGAGGCAAGTGTTGATACAATCATATTCAAACACCGTAACTGATAGCTTACATCCTGCAAGCCAGTTCAGCTTTCTGATACAAGTCATACATAGCCAACACCTTCACAATCTCAACACCTTCTTCGCTTCCCACCCTAAGATCAACCCCGTCTCCTTCACTTTATGACCGAAACAAGTCTGGAATGGCCATTTCTTGGTTTAGGCCGTATTTGCACAGATTGATTTCTCGAATCTATAAGCACTCACCGCGTTGTGCATTTGTTTAAGGTTTAGATTCATTCCTCATCCACACTCCCTAAATTACCAAAACCGGCAGGTGTAGTTTTCACCCATTAACAATTGGCGACCACAGTGGGAGGTTAATCTCTCGGTTGTAAGGTCAATTTCTTCGAAATCCGATTCAATTTTAATCAATTTAAAAAAGGGTAGATCTTAGAACCAATTCAATCAGCAATTCATTTCAAGATGGTGGAACTCAGGTCTGGATCAACAATCAATTCTAAGGGAGCTAGTGTAGATAACACTCCCGGTGTCGATGTACCTGTCAGTGGATCTACCGTGGTCAATACATCTCGTGGAGCCATCACTTCTATCACCAACGCTAGTGGAGCAGGAGATATTCCAGTAGGTGTAACGCCTCCCATCACCAGAGCCAGAGCAGCCGCAAATCCCGGAATCTCCTCAAGTATAACACCTCCGGTAGTCACCAGAGCGAAAACTTCCACTCCTTCATCAGTACGAGGAGCCGGAGGGACGAGAGGAGGACCATCTCCCATTACCATTGCAGACTTGATGGAGAAGCAGGAAGTTCTTGCTAAGACTCAAACGGATATGGACGCAACTCAGAAAGAGGTACTCACTTTTATTAAGATATTAACTGATCGATTGCCACAAGACCCGCGATATCCCCTGGATCCAACAAGGAACGCATTCAACGCACCGGAGAAGGTACTTCAGCGGCGAGTACCTACATGGACCTGATCAAAGAAGAAATATCATATATGAGCGGTCCTATCATGGAGACTCCTACACTGGGGACTGATCCTCATAACGATCCTCCTCAAGTCAATAGTTTCACTATGAACCAAAGGATGGTGGATTGGGAAGCAGTTTCTCTAGTGGAAAGTTTATGCGAACTTTCACACGTCTCGAAGAATCAGCACGTGGAGATGTTTTGCTGCAATCAACCATATGAAGGTCACAACCGTGCCCTACATGTCACCGCACGTATCAAGGATTCAGAGTTCAAGACGGCCCTTATCGACAAAAGGGCGTCCTCGAATGTGATTACTCTCAAGACTCTCAGGATATCCAAGGTTCTCCTAGGCAAGGTCTCACGGAAGCCTACCATAATGACGGACTTTGAGGGAAACCAAACCAGCACATACGGGAGAAGCTCCGCAGAAAGAATCAGACAAGTTAGTTGCGTCCCACTCCCCACATGGGCGTCAATTCAGGATGAAGATCGGCTTGCATTATTGAGGGCTAAAACCCACGATGCATCTTTGCTGATGAAGCATTCTTATCCATCCAGTGAAGCCACGACCCACGTTCACACGAAGAGGGAATGAACTTTTGTGGCGATTCGTGACCAGAAATGGAAAACGGTATACCAACGCTACCATTATCAATTAGCAGGGGAGAATGTTACCCAGTTCCTCCACCCAATAGAATGCTACAACAATAATGAACCACAAGAGTAAGTGCTATATGCTCCACAATAGCTGCAAGATGACACCAACTCCACAACTGATAAGATTGAAATAGTTGATGAATCTCCTAGGAATATCTCCATCAGCTCAACCTTGTGTACGGATAAACGCACGAAGCTCGTGGAACTTCTCAAAGAGTACCAGGACATATTCTCTTGGAGATATGAAGAAATGACGGATTTAGATGAAAATTGGTCACCCATCATCTACATGTCATACTTGGATCCAAGTCAGTTAAACAGTTGCAGTTCAGACACGAGGAAAATGGATAGATCAGGTGCTGCATAGACTTCAGAGACTTGAACAGGTGATGCTCCAAAAATGATCATCCTTTACCTAACATCGACATGTTAGTAAATGCAACCAGTAGACACGGCATGTTCTCCTCCGAGGATGGATGTAGCGGCTACAACCAGATAAGGATGCACGAGCATGACGAAAGTAAGATAGCTTTTTGAACTCCTCTCGGAAATTTTTATTATACCATACTGCCATTTGGTTTAAAGAATGCCGGTGTAACGTATCAACGCTCTACAATGGAAATATTCCACTGGAGCCGATACCTCAAGGAAGCAGCCTCAAGAAGATAACGATGTCCACGTGTCATATCGATCAAGACCCGGGTGAGTCACTTTATCAGACAGTGGTCAAACAAGATCCGGGCGAGTCACTTTATCAGACAGTGGTACATGTATATCATGCTATGTTGGAGAATCTGCGCTTTTGGTCATCCTCTGGAGCTGTTGAACGCTCATCTACAACAACATATGCCCTGATAGAAAGAACCAGGCCTGCTGGTAATGAAGAGCCTCATAATGTTCGTAGGGGCATATATCTCACCGACATGCAATACAACCTTCAGCATTTTGTAAGCAGTTCCCTGAAGCAGCAAGAGGAAAACCACCGAGATATAACATCCTACGCATCCTCCAACTCAACTCCAGTACCAAATGCACGACTCCCACAATGATGAAACAACGTCCAAGATATTCCATATCTGGATTGACAACAACCACTACGAACAAACCATGTAAATCACGCTTGGGAACTGAGGCTCAGCATAAAGTTCCTTCACTGTCAGTCAAGGACTTCTTCAACACGGGAGAGATGGTCAGTTAAGAAGCATGGAATTCGCAAGGGTAAATCGAACTGAAGAGGAAGCCACTTCAACGCTCCCTCCAGCAGAAGATGCTTTAATGGTCTACTCAAGAGCCGCCTCAACGCTCTCTCCGGGAACCACGTTCTCTTCAGAATCCTGCTTCAACACTCTCTCCAGGATCCGCCTCAACGTTCGCACCAGAAGCCACTTTAACATCCTTTAGAGTCGTTTCAACACTCAAGCTGCATCAATAATCTGCACTCTGGTCAAGTTATCTTTGATGTACTCATTGCTCAACATACGTCTCATCCATCCTTCATGAGGGGCCAGCGGAGCATGATAAAACCTTGAAGTCGATAAGAGAAGGGTTATCTTGTGGAACGGATATTTTCATATAGTTGAAAGGGCGCTGTGAACAACTCATCACCAATGTTCGGCATATCTTTGAAGATGTCAACACCTCCTAACTTGGCACCAGCATTATCCCCAGAAGACATCTCAACAAGAGTTCTTTTCTTCATTCTACATTAAAAGACATGAGTCAGTACATGTATAAAAACGCGTGAGATGTATAGTCACACACGACAGAACACACATTCACGTTGGAGTACACAAGGCTGGTATTGGGTCCAAACACCGGTATTGATCAAGTTTTAAGTTTTGTATTACTCAAGTTTCAAGTCCGATGTTGATCAAGTCACAAGTCCGGTATTGCTCAAGTCTCAAGTCCGGTGTTGATCAAGTATCAAGTCCGGTGTTGATCAAGTCACAAGTCCGGTATTTCTCAAGTTTCAAGTCTGGTATTGATCAAAGTCACAAGGATGGTATTTGAATAAAACTGGCGCACGCAGTAGGGCCAATTTTCAGTCGAAACACAGGGTCGACGTTCAGTCAGGAACGTGGCGGGTCCCACTTGATCTCAGCCCCAGATTGGTCGAAGCAGACACAACCGTCCCCAATCAAAGCTCTCTCTCCAGAAGAATGTGTTTCAGGTCCAACACTTCAACGCTCTCCCGTGCTTGCTCCAGAAGTTTCTTTAGCGCTTTCTGCAGGACCCACATTTATATTTGAGCACACAAGCAAAGAGCAAGGCCAGTGTTTGGTCAAAGAATCAAGTCCGGTGTTTGGTCGAAGTAGCAAGATGACACTCAAGCAAGTACATCAACTGTATGGTTAAAGTAGGCACGGGACATGGCCGATGTTTGAAACATGTACACGGTGGTACCGCGTTTGATTGAAGCATGCACATATGCACATGTTCGAATCAAGCATGCTTACATCGGGGCCCACGTTCGATCAAGCAGACGCAACGGACCCACGATTAACCAAAACAGCCACATCAAGCCCACGTTCGATCAAGCAGGTGCAGTAGCCCCACAAACAAAATAGGTGTAACATTCCATCGAAGTAGGCAAGACCGACATCATGATAGGAGAACACTCGCCTATACGCCTCTTGAACATGACATGCTCCAAGGACAGGATGACCCGTCTCTCCTGGTAACATGTAACTTTATCTCATAAGCTTTGTATTTAACTGTCACCATCTCATGCCTACCCCACAATGGTATAACCATTACGTGCTAGGCAGGGGACTTAATGTTGATGGTGGATTTTCATTTAAGGCTAAAATTATAAAATCCAAAATTATGCACTAATATCTTGTAAAATATAAAGCCATTAATAAGTGATGAATACTTCTTCACTTTAAAAATTCACCTAGAATGGAGCATGTGGCAACAATCCCAGTCTGTGAATTAAATACAACATTATTAATTAATGCATAACCAGCCTTGTATTTCCTGTACTCATTATCAGTGCGTCATGGCGACTGAGTGTTATTCTCAGCAAAGCAACACGAACCTCCAAGCATTATAATGAAGCATGTATGAAATACCCGTACAGGTTGCAACTCTCGGTGTGCTATACTATCCCGATTGAGCATATTACTCTCGGTGTGCTATACTAGCCCGATTGAGCATATTCAAATATGGACTGACCATGTCATTCTCAGAAACGATCACGACCATCCAACTTCACCAACATAAATTGGATAGCTTAGATCGGATCCATGACTCCAAGCAGGTATTGGAATACTACTACTGAACCAACGCGGGCCCCGCATGGTCGGTCTCCCCAAAAGATTGGCATAGCTTGCCAAAACGTCCAAGCCAGAGCAGTATGGATGAAAAACCCTAAATTAGGTTTTACGACACATTACATGTGTCGCAAAACAGTCTCAATCATACATTTTCACAGGTATAGATGGAGGGTGTAGATGTAGATTCAAAGGGCCCAGAGCATGTCAACAAATCACCGTGGGCCCGCCTACATACCTGACCGATCGGTCAGGACCAACCATGGTTGGTCATCCCAATTCGTGTGCCTGAATAGAGCATGACGTACGGCCGTGAAACCCAAATTAAGGTTTTTAAACATCACGTGCGTCAATTTTCTCTGGCACGAATGAAGGGTCCAAGATTATATTAAGCAGTTCCGGTCATACCAACATGACCACCATGGACCCATCTATCTCCTCATCTCATCGTCCAAGGCATACCATGCCTGGTTATTCCAAATCGCACGCCCAAACTAGCGTGGTCACACTTCCCAATTGCAAACTAATCTCGACCACTCAACTTCGCCGGATAATTTGAGTGGCTTAGATCACGTTTTCATGGGACAGTAAGGTATAGGTGTGAACACCAGCCTACCACCTACATGGTATTCCAATCGGCCAAGACCGACCAAGATTGGTTGTCTCGGAACGCGCGCCCGAAGTTGGCACGATGTGCGGCTTTTGCGGCACCAGTTTTCTGTCGCAAATTGATCTCGACCACTCAACTTCGCTAGACGAATTTAGTGGCCCAGATCAAACTTTCGTGAGACAATGGGGGTATGGCGCCTATACCGTCATGCCATCTACACGCATGTACGATCGGCCAGCCAAAATCGTATCCCAAGCTTGGATTCGACCTGGATGAAGAGGGATGCTTGCACACCTCTTCTAAAACCCTAATTTCATTAACGGTCGCAGATGAGTATCTCAAAGATCATCTCGTCCGTCCAACTTCACCGGCTTGGTTATACAGTCCTAGTCAGGAGTTAATTTGTTAGTGCGGCGTCATGGTGATCACCATCCGTCACTTTACCACAATACAAATAGGGATATTTGACCTTTTCTTACCACAATTATAAAACAAAACAGAATGATACTATTATTGCGGGGTCACCATCTCTTACCCCGCAATAACGGCGTCATGGTGTCTTAAATTTTAAAATATTAATTGTAAATGGTAAGCACGAGTTATCAAAACACCAAAGCTAAGCATAACCCATCAAACTAAACGACAAGTAATTAATTTAAAATCATAATTCAATTTATATTAATGCAAAAGTCATTTAAAGAATTAAATAGAGTTACTAGTTACTACAATGATGAGAATTGGCGTCCTCCGTCATCCCAGTGATGGGGTTTAGCTTCACATGGTGAAAATACGCTCAAAATATTTATTCATGGATCAAAAGGTGTTTACAAGAGATGAAAAATAATAAAGCAGTGAAATTACAACGAGATATAAGTGTTGCAAAGTCATAGTTACAGTAAACTATAAATTGAATGTGTAGCAGAATAAATGACTATATGTTTATGTCTGTTCTTCGTGTTCTTGAGAACGACACTTCCTTTCTGTCGTCTATAACTCTTCTTCTTCCTCCTCACATGCTTTTGCTGCAGCGTTTCGTTCTTCACAGAAACCACCCCCAAACTCTCAATAACCTTTCTTGTGATTCTCACCAATGTATTTATACACCACATGCCCTTTTTCTTGCGTACAAATCCTTCCAAATCTTCATTCTTTTCTCTCCCACAAGTCACGGAATATTATTCTGCTTTTAATCCTTACACGCGGCTTTGCTTGGACTTAAAACTCTCTTATCTCTTCTTTAGATGGAAATAAATATGCAGGGAAAATATCTTAACAAACCCCACAAAATTTACCAAGAACAGAACCCATGAGAGCCGAGTATCTCTCTTCTCTTTGATTTATCGAAATCTTCTATTTCTTTCCATTTCCTTACGCAACCACCTTCCTTACCATCCATGTTTCGATGAAACAGGACCAAGCCATCCCAAATCAGTAAGAAACTTTGACCATATCTAGCTTCGACCATTGCCAGAAAAGTACGCAGAAGTGAACATAATACTGCACCTGTTTTATCGTGAAACTCGATATCCAACCCAATTTGATTTAATCAAACCGAATTATCATCCCTGTTTAACCTTAACAGGCCTAATGTAATAAAACTATGTGATTGAGTCTCTCATAGACACAACAGAACCAACCATCCTTCCATGTTTCACGAATTCCGGACTATCCAGCCAAAATTCTTCGATTCCATCACCTATACCAACATTGGATTGCCAAAACAGGCTTATCTCATGAGAATTAGCGTTTTAATCTCCTTGAAACTGGTCCAATCATCAGCCTTAAATCTGTAGTTTGAAACAAAATTTTCCCGCCTTTTTCTGAATTTCAAATTAGAGAAGATGACCTTCCTCTTGTACGTGGCTGATCTCCCTTTAGCAACTTGGGTGTGAACAGTAAATTCATGGGTGTAAATAGTAAATTTCTTGGGTGCCAATAACATATTTTAGGGGTGCCTTTAGTGATTTTCTTTGAAGGTCCAAATGCCACTTTTCGAGCCAATTTCGCCGCAAAAGCTTATTTCTCCAAAAACATAAAATAATCAAATAAGTACAAAAATGGTAACTAACAATATAGAAAATCGAGACGAAAATAGACACACAAATGCTCCCAAACTTATTATTTGCTAGTCCCGAGCAATTCTAATCTACAAAATAAAATCCTAACTCACTGTCGCAAGCATCGCAATTGCATTTAGCGTATGCAACAAGCCTTTAAACCCCTATGTGGCCCTAGTGTCCGAGTTATAGTCTCGGGAGGGCTTACTAGAGATATACCCACAAAATCTTTACTCCAAACCCTAGCTATCTACGTAGAATCTTGGAAGGCACTAAAGAATCTCCTTTGTTGGCATACTTATTGACTACAGGAGGAAGTACCCTGATGCGAAATTCCAATTGTTATACACGAGTTTGCACTCAAGCATACTAAAATTCATATATAAGTGAAAGATCTCTACTAAGATAGTCGCACTATGGACATCAATATCCGGAGTCAAACAAATCGCATGGATAGGTTAAGAAGATGGATATAGAGAAAAACGTAGATGGTTTTTGATGTTGACTAAGGTGAATGGTGTTTCTCATATATGTCTGAAGGCCACTCCCAAAATGAACCTATCCTAATGGACTGAGATACTAGTCTGACTAATATCAACGTAACTGGAATATTCAAGGGAACCAGTGTTCGATAATACTAATTCAAGATCAACTCATATGGCATATACAAGGAAACCAACGGTCAATTTATTCACTGAACAGTTAACCTTTTTTTTTTCTTTATTAACAACATGATTAGATCTTGCGGATCCAAGCGCATGCTTCTTGTTAGCAGATTATATGGTAATTCTCGTGGATCCTGCATTCCACGCTTGTTTAGGAGACGGAGACTAAGAGAACACACACATATTGCTATCCAAGTGTTAATTTTTATTTATTTGAGAATTATTCCGTTTGACCTGATTGGTCTGTTTTTTTTTTAATGGTATCTCAATCACTCTATTTCACCCTAGCAGTGGTAACAACTTGATTCGTGAGCGCACCTAATCACTTAGAGAAACATATTTTAAAAATAAAACAAAATAAAAAATAAAGTGAAAAGGACTCAACAAGATATGGTGAAATTGCCATGTTATTTCTAACAACTGAGCTCTGTGCTTTTATGAATAGACTCTTATAGATGTTTCTATCTACTCAGATTGGATCCTCAACCCCTACAACCAAGATGTTTCCATCCACTTAGATTGGTTAGTGCCATCCTTAATATGCATAAATTTCTAGGCTCTAGAGTTTATTTAATGCAACTAAAAAGTTTCTCCCATACCCCCAAACTTAAATCTAACAATGTCCTCAATGTTCTAAAGATGAAATTAAAAGCACGGACAATGAGAAACTGTTACCATTTGAAGCAAAAGAGATAAGGAAAGAAATTACTATGTCGCATGAATATTGGGTTATTTTAAGCAAAAGAGATAAGGAAATATATTATCGTGTCGCATGAATATTGGGTTACCTCCCAAGAAGTGCTAAGTTTAAAGTCTTCAGCCAGACTTCATATGCCACAAAATGGTGAATTACCTTTCAAATCATATATCAATAGTCAAAACAACTGTGGATCAACAAAACCAAATATAACTCCCACAATTATGAAACAACTGCACCGGATTATAAAAATGAACTGACGGAGCACAACCTGATCTAAAATTTCTTGCAATACAATCGGGTTTATCTGCGGTGCCCACTTGGGCTTCATATGAGTGTATTGACAAATATATTCATTATAACAATAGGTCTCTAACAGATGGATTTCCTCCTGGACAGTATCAGGAGGATCAGTTTGCGGAGTCGGAAGTGACTCAGTAACACCTCAGGCACACTAGGATCAAATCCCAAGTTAAGGACTTCTAATAGTGATATTTGACCATCATCACCCCCAAACTTAGGGTAATCAGTATTTTCAGAAAGACCTCTAATTATTGCTTGAATTTCCGGATCCTCGGAGTCTTTAAAATACTCAAGAGCTTCTTCTAGATTATTACCCCCAAACTTAGGGCCAACATTACTCTCCGTAAGGCCTAGCACTATGGCTTGAATTTCAGGGTCCGTAGAGTCTTCAAAGTACTCGAGAGCTTGTTCTAGTTCAATAGTTTGGTCACTTAACTGACTTAAGAGAATCTCATCAAATTCATCTAATGAATCATCCAATAACATTTTCCCAATTATCCTGAACTAGATCCTGAACTAAAGTTCTAATCATATTTATTTCCTCTAAATCATTAGAAGGTTGTCTAGTAACATTAAATACATTTAGTTCAGTGGTCATATTACCAAAGGATATGTTCATAAGTCCGGTCCTACAGTTGATGATAGCATTAGATGTGGCTAAAAATGGGCGACCTAAAATCATCGGTATTTGGGCACTAGTGTCCTGAATAGGCTAGGTATCTAGAACGAAGAAATCCACTGGATAAATGAACTTATCAACCTCAATCAGAACATCCTCTATGATACCATGAGGGACTTGACGGACCTATCATCTAATTACAATGTCATTTTGGTCTGTTTTAACTCACCGGACCTAGCTGGGTGTACACATGGTACGGGAGTAAGTTAACACTAGCTCCTAAGTCAAGTAATGCCTTATCAACCATATGATTACCAATTATACAAGATATGGTGGGGGCCTCCAGGGTATTTATACTTAGGGGATGTTTGGTTCAGAAGGATTGAACTTACCTGACCTGCTAAAAAGGCTTTCTTATGGATATTAAGCTTACGTTTTCGTGTACAAAGATCCTTAAGAAATTTGGCATACGCAAGCATTTGCTTAATTGCTTCTAGTAAAGGGATGTTAATGTTTACTTGCTTAAATATTTCTATTATTTGAAAGTCGTCTCTCTCTTTGTTGGAGCTAACAACTGCGAATATGGGGCTCTGGGCACAAAATGAGACCTATCGGGAACCACATGTGCATCACTAGAAATTTTATCAGTCTCTTCAACTAGTGGCTCCTCCTGGGGCTCATCTTGGGAACTAAAAGGTGGATCTACAGAATGTCTACTATTAGGCATAGCTACCTTATTGTCTACCATTTTACCACTCCTAAGGGTTGTTATAGAGTTCACATGATTGAAGTCTTTTTTTATAGAAGATACTTCATGAATTCCACTGGAATTGGGTAGTAGTTGACTGGGGAAAGTGCCTTTCTCTCTATCTTGCAAAGACTCAGCAATCAGACTAACCTGGGTTTTTAGTTCAAAAATAGCCTTAGAGTTTTCCTGTAAACCCTTTTCAACCGATTGCTTAAACACTGCAGTGTTATGAGATAAGTTGGTTAGAGACTCTTTTAAACTCATTATTTTTTTATCCTACAGATTCTGATATTGATCTGTCCCTATATGGTTCTTAGTATATCCAAACTTAGGAGAGCCTGGGAAATACTAGACGGACCTTGACTCTGGCCCTTAGACCAAGAGAAATTCAGGTGGTTTCTCTAACCAGGGTTATAAGTGTCTGAATATGGATCAAATATTTGATGGTTTTCAAACCTAGAGTTGTTATAAATAGCATGGACTTGTTCTTCGTATCTAACATGGTGTGAACCTTGATTCATTTCTAATGCTTCTAGAAGCCTAAGAATATCTGACCCATAATCAATTTTATCGACCCTATGGATATGATTTCTAGGTATTTCTGGTTCTCTCATTGAATCCCATTGCCTAGTTTTCTCAGCTAACTCGATGAATTCATCGAAACATTCATCTGGGTCTTGATGGGTAAATTCTCCACCACTAATTATTTCTAAATGCATATGGTTTCACTATCAAGGCCCTCATATAAAATTTGGGCCATGTGGGCTTTTTCAAAGCCGTGATGTGGACACTGGTATAACAATTCACTAAACTTTCTACATAATCTTGAACTTTTTTACCTAATTTCTTCTTAAAGGTTTGGATAGACTGCCGAATATCAAGTCTATTGGTGTGGGTAGAATTTCATAACAAATACCTCTACAAGACTATCCCATGTGGTAATTGTTTTAGAGGGGATAAAATGATACCACTCTTTGGATTTCTCATCGAGAGAGAAGTGAAACAAACATAACCTAAGCACATCTTTGGAGACATTCAGATAGTTCATTATGTCACAAATCATTTCAAAGTCTCTTATGTGGGTATACGGGTTCTCATTCTCTAATCCCCTAAACTTACGAAGCATGCCAATAGTCTCAGGTCTAATATCAAATTGGACCGTAGAAGCTGGTAGAACTACACCCAGGTCACGCACTACTCTAGACGGGTTCAAATGATCCCTTACCATTTCGACAAAAATAGAAGTAATACTAGTGAAGCAAGAAAATCATGCACATGCAAATGCAGGATTTACTGAATTAGGTAAGCTTGGGCTACCTTAGAAAAATATACCTATATGTACGAGGCTGAGGCTTGTGGAATTTCGACTGGTAACTCCCATAAGGCCCAAGGCACGGGTTTAGCGTACTTTTCCACAAGTTTCCTAAATTCGGTAATTCTGACGATGCAATTGGTGTGTGCAACGTGTGTTTTTTTTTTATAAATAAAATACTAAAAAAAAAAATAAACAAACAATATATACAAGTCCAAAAATAAAAAATACAAATAAATAAAATTCTTGGATTTTCTGTACTTTTTTAGGCAAGTCCAACTTTTCACTTTTAGCTTCCAGCAAACCTGCAAACCTGCACACCAAAAACAAAAATGCCCAAAGTAAAATCTAACAAAAAAAATAATATAAAAAAAATATCCTAAAAAATAAATAAATCTAAAACCTAACTCCAATGCAAGTCCATGTCGGTGGCGCCAAAAACTGATGTAGTTTTAATTGTGGTAAGAAAATGTTTGATTCTCAGTCTTGTGAAATTTATTTTAGACTTAAATTATAAAATTATCTAGTGAATAAAACAAAACAGAATACTAGTATTGAGAGATTACTGGGAATCAGGATACCACCAAATTCATATTTTATGGTTCATCTATTAATTCTTATACAATTATAGCTCCAAAAATAATAGTTATTGACTTTATATCTTTGCCAAGGTAGATTTTATAAAAATATTAATTGTAAATGGTAAGCATGAGTTATCAAAACACCAAAGATAAGCATAACCCATCAAACTAAATGACAACTAATTAATTTAAAATCATAATTCAATTTATATTAATGCAAAAGTCACTTAAAGAATTAAATAGAGTTACCACAATGATGAGAATTGACTTCCTCCGTCATCCCAGTGATGGGGTTTAGCTCCACATGGTGAAAATACGCTCAAAATATTTATTCATGGATCAAAAGGTGTTTACAAGAGGTGAAAAATAATAAAGTAGTGAAATTACAACGAGATATAAGTGTTGCAAAGTCACAGTTACAGTAAACTATAAATTGAATGTGTAGCAGAATAAATGATTGTATGTTTGTGTCTGATCTTCGTGTTCTTGAGAATGACACTTCCTTTCTGTCGTCTGTAACTCTTCTTCTTCTTCTTCCTCACCTGCTTCTGCTGCAACTCCTCTGCAGCGTTTCGTTCTTCACATAAACCACTCCCGAACTCTCGATAACCTTTCCTATGATTCTCACCAATGTATTTATACACCACAGGCCCATTTTCTTGCGTACAAATCCTTCCAAATCTTCCTTCTTTTCTCTCACACAAGTCATGGAATTTTATTCTGCTTTTAATCCTTCCACGCGGCTTTGCTTGGACTTAAAACTTTCTTATCTCTTCTTTAGATGGAAATAAATTTGCAGGGAAAATATCTTAACAAACCCCACAAAATTTACCAAAAACAGAACCCACAAGAGCCGAGTATCTCTCTTCTCTTTGATTTATCGAAATCTTCTATTTCTTTCCATTTCCTTATGCAACCACCTTCCTTACCATCCATGTTTCAATAAAACAGGACCAAGACATCACAAATCAGTAAGAAACTCTGACCATATCTCGCATCGACCATTGCCATAAAAGTACGCAGAAGTGAACATAATACTGCACTTGTTTTATCGTGAAACTCGATATCCATCCCAATTTTATTTAATCGAACTGAATTATCATCCCTGTTTAACCTTAACAGGACTAATAAAATCAAACTCTGTGATTGAGTCTCTCCCAGACACACCAGACAAACCCGAGAACAAACCATCCTTCCCTATTTCACGAATTCCGGACTATCCAGCCAAAATTCTTCGATTCCATCACCTATACCAACATTGGATTGCCAAAACAGGCTTATCTCATGAGATTCAGCGTTTTAATCTCCTTGAAACTGGTCCAAATCATCAATCCTAAATATGTAGTTTGAAACACAGTTTTCCCGCCTTTTTCTGAATTTCAAATTGGAGAAGATGACCTCCCCCTTGTACGTGGCTGGTCTCCCTTTAGCAACTGGGGTGCGAGCAGTAATTTCATGGGTGTAAATAATAAATTTCTTGGGGGTGCCAATAACATATTTTAGGGGTGCCTTTAGTGATTTTCTCCGAAGATCCAAATGCCACTTTTCGAGCCAATTTCGCCGCAAAAGCTTATTTCTCCAAAAACACCTACAAAAACATAAAATAATCAAATAAGTACGAAAATTGGTTCTAACAGTATAGAAAATTGAGACGAAAATAGACACATAAATGCGTCTATCATTGGCACTTTCTTGGCCGTGGAATGTTGGCGCCATGGAGCGTTGCCTCCGCGGGCCCAGCTGCCTTCTTCAGTATATGGCCCAAAAAGGAAACCTCCTCATTCTCAAACTCCAAAAGAGCTTTGCCTATAAAAGGCGTTGCCTAACCCTTTTTTTTATATCGTTGGATTTGTTTGTGCGTCTTCATATTGGCAGTAAGGTGCGTCGATCGTGAGCCAGTCAATTGGGAGGAAAGCGGCATCAAGAGGAAGCAAGCATATTTCAGGTATGTATTCCAACGTCTCTCCCTTTGTTTGCTCCTCCATGTTGATGTAAACCCTATCCATAGGCGCGACTTCTATGAACTTGTAAAAATACTTCAATATGAATGATTCCTCTTGGGTAATAGTATTGTAGTAGCGTTAGCCACAACAACTAAACCAATTATTGTGTTAAGTAAGCATGTATGAGGGGGCGGATTCGTTTGCTCTTTTCTCCATTAAAACCTAGGTGTAGGGTTTCCTTTTTTCTATGAGCACGATTCCAGTGTCCAAGCGTAACTTGGATGAGGGCACACTTCCCGTGGATTCACATGTTTCCCTCGGCATTGTCTAGTTTCGGTCAAGAGAATATCTCCCGCGATATCACATGTATTCTATTGAGAAGGCGTCCATCCCTATTCATTTTAGTCGTGAGTGCCATAACATGTGGCCAAAGGAAAAATTCCCGTATAAAATTTGATGTTGTCCCTTGATTATTGTACCCAGACCCTGGAAAAATCTCCATGCATGTTTTTTCTTCAAAGTAGTAACTTTTGTTTTGGTTTGTTGTAGTTACCTCGAAAGTGGAAATAGTATAAGGAATTTCGTTAAGATATCACCTGAAAGCAGTTATGCCGCCGCATCGAGAAGTGCTAACAACTCCAAGTCGAACATAGATGACGAGATTTTTACGAAGTCTGCTACAGTTATGAGGACCTATCCCAAATTCGTGCCAACTCTTCTGACTGATTTAGAAAATGATGGAGAAGTCCAATCAGTCTATCCAGGGCGTATAATGAGGTTTTGCCTTCAGAAGAAAGAGGATCTGGCTTCTCCCATAGACTTCAAAATCTGTCAGAGTTCATTGTTCTCTTATGATAAATGGATGAAGTTCATGATGAGCCGAGACCATATAAGATCTAATTTGACTGGACCGCAAATCGTGAATGCTGTCATGGATTCTGCAACACTTCAAATCAGAAAATATGCTGCAGGCCTGATTACTTTCATCTCCAGATGGTGTCCGGAAACTTACACGGTTATATGTAGATGGGGTGAGCTGACTATTTCTTTGGAAAGTGTAGCCGTTCTATTGAGTCTTCCATTAATTTGGGAACTTGATGTTGTCTTATTTGAGGAATAAGAAAAAATACATGCCACTCTAGTCACGAAAACAACATGACATGTTCGAAAGGATAATGAGGAAAAGTGCTTTTATAACTGGTGGGTGTATGAGTGGTTCCCTGATGAGCCGGAGTTGGATCAAGTGATGGATGATATACACTCCATGTTTCTGTATTTTTAGTTCTGTGGTTATCTAGAGACATTTTTAATGATGTATCTGGTAATAAGGAGATAAGTCATAAGCTCATCAAACTTGCTATTAAACTAGCAAAAGGCGTTGCTCTTCCCATCAGCAGTTTCTTTCTTGGATTTTCGTACACCCATCTGTACCACTTAGTAGCAGACATGTACATCTCTAATAGGTACATGAAATTGGACTCTTATATTCATGTCACCTTTCTCCAAGCATAGTTTTGGGAGCATTTAAAAAGTTACGCTCCTAACCCGAAAACCTCATTTCCTGACACATATGGCAGTTCTAGGATACTCTGTTGGTTGGATAGGTGTCGAAGACCCGGCTCAAAGCTAATTGATTTTCTTGACAATGCACATGCAATTAAATTTTATCCCTGGACTCCGGTTCACGCCTCCATAGTTTAAACATATACTTTTGCTTCCACACCGAACGTGATATTGCATTCTGCTGACGAGAATATGAGCATTGGAGAAACCATGTTCTTGCGGAGCTGCATACCTGGATATGTGCCATCTTTTTTCATAGGATCTTGTGGAGTAGTCTCTTACAACATTGATAGGGCTACTTAACATATGGGATTTGATCAGGGATTCCCATTTCGTCGCCCACTGACAGCTCCAGATGAATTGCTACCCGCCATTTTTGATTACAACGTTTTTGCACCGGATAAAAGTCTCCCTTTCTTATTCTCAAATCGAAAACCTATGACGACTCCCAAATATAATGTCTTCTGGCAAGACGAGTTTCTCGCCATTCATCAGTTCGTGTTGTGACAAATCCACGTGGAAAACCTTCCTCTGCGGTTATGGCAAAGCATAAATTGTTGAAACAGCTTCCCTTGCGTAAGCGAAAATCCTCTAGATCGGATGTAGACAGTCCCCACGAAATGGAGTAAAAAGTCAAAAACCATGCATGTGGTTTCCGATCGGAGTCGGCCCCAATGGCTCTTGTGACTTTCAGTTCTTCCAACATGCGAGTACGTATGATTTTCTTTCTGATTTGGACAAATTGCATAAACATTATGAATTGTTCCCATTGAAAAACTTTTTATTTTTTTGACTTAGGGTATTAGCAAGACAAAGGCCTTTACCAAACTTACACGTGGCCAGGGAATGGCACCTTCTGAAGAAAAATCTGGTGATACTGAGCCTCTTGACAGCGAAAAGGAGGGAGAAGAAGAAGAAACCCCAGGATCCTATGGTGATGGGCAAAGTACTTTATAACATAGAAGCGAGTCTTCTCCTAGTGGGCCCATGAATGATTCAGTGAGTTTTCGCACATTTTCCCCTTAGGCTATTTATTTATGTGAACTAAATGTTCAATTGGTGATATTTACAGGAAGAGGCCGCTTCTGAAGATAACCATGAGATGGAAATTCATGGAGATGAAGATGTAATCGTGTCTCTAGTCATGGAAACCATACAGACTGATAATATAGAGATGGAGGTTGATCGTCGTGAGGATGTTGTTGTGTCTCCAATGGCGGACAACGCTGTCGTGGCGACGGGCGTGATTGTTCCCAAAGAATCTTTTCTAGTCGCACATCCAGCCGTTGGTATCATTTTCGATCCTCCATTTGAAGCTCCTTTTGAGGGTCATGTGTTGATTGGAGGGTTCAGTGTGCCAGTGAAGTATGCAGAGCTGTATACCAAGATATGAAATAAGTATGGACACATTGCCACAATCAGGAAGATTGATAGCCGGTTTTCATTGGTCAAGCGTGTGAAGGAAACTCTATCTTCAATTCTTGACATGTAGTCAAAAGCTGGGAATTCCATCGGGATATGTGTGTGAACTTCGAGTTTAACGCTTCCTGGTTCTGTGAAGGATTTTCTAAAATCCAAAAGCTTCAAACTGAAATGGATGGGGTCCCTTTCGCGGATTTTATTAAACAGCATGAGGCGGAAGTCGAGAAGTTGTCCTAGGAGTTGAAGTTGAAGCAGGATGCTCTTCGAAACATGAAGGATGTTCTCTCCAAGAAGAATGGGTTGTTGCTCGATAATTTCCCCTAAATTCTTTTATTTTTCTGAACCTCCTTTCTTTAGTTTTTTTTTTTTTTTTTTTGAAAGGCAAAGACGCCTCTTTCATGGTTTGTTTTTCTGGTTTTTGTATTGATAGATGATTGTTTCTTATAAGAGTTTTTGGATCATTTTGGAATTATGGCCCTTTGATCAATCGATACGTCAAAATTTGAATTGCGAATGTAAATATCAAAATTATTCGGGAAAATTGTGAAACCGTGAATGTTGGATGAGAAAACGAAAGATATGAAAATTGTGAAACCGTGAATGTAGATGTGAGAACCCAAACAATAGATCGTGTAAACGTTGTCTGACAAAACTTACTCACTTTATGGTCTTCCACCAAAACTGAATCTTCAGGGAGTAAATCTGAGTCTTTATGTGACGCCCTCATTGCCGCGAGAAGTCCCCAGTCATTCTTTATTGTCTGTGGTACGTCTTTATGTCGATCCGCGGTAAGGCAGGGAAGCTCGAGTCCCCAAACGTAATTATCCTAAATCCATGTTTTCTTGGACGATGTGCTTCAAAGTGTTGCATTCACTGGTAGGTTGATGAAATTGAGAGTTAAATTTGCAACCAAGAGATTGAGCTCCCACTGTGGTCGCCAATTATTTATGGGTGAACACTATTTATGCATATTTTGGTAATTTTGGGTGTGTGAATGAGAAACGAATCTAAACCTTAAACAATGCACTGCACGGGAGTGCTTTTGATTCAAGAGATCAATCTGTACAATCCTGGCCTAAACCAAGAAATGGTCGTTTCAGGCTTGCTTCGGTCACTAAGTGAAGGAGAAGGAGAGAGTGTTGAGACCAGAATAGTTGATTCTGAAGATGTGGCTTGTTTTTATGACTTGTATCAGAAAGTGGAACTGGCTTTCAAAGTCGAAAGCTATCAGTTCTTGGTGATTTTTGGATACTATTGTAGGACCAGAATATCGCTACAACGTTATTTCTGCGATATTAACAACGTTTCTGCGAGCGTCACTGCCAATCCTTTAACAACATTTCACGAGCGTCACAGAATATCCAAAAGAAACTGACGATGGAAGAAATAAAAGAAGAATATATTGATCCTGCGATGATCATCATTCTTGCGATAGAGAATATTGTAGCGATCGCGATGATATCGCAGAATAGATCCGAAATAGGAGGAAAACTTAGATGTCATCCATTATGTAAATCCCTATATAAAGGGGTCGATAGATCCAGAAAAGGAGGATGTATTTTTGAGAGCTGAAAGAGTCTTGAGGAGAGAGAAACTTCAAGAGAATATTTGTAATCTTTGATTCCTTCCAATTCTGTAAACATTTCTGAGATTTGAATAGTAAAGTGTCGTTTAAATCTTTGAAGTTTAATTGATTTCCAATAGATTTATATAGAATCTTAACAAGGGTGTAGTGTGGGAATTCCTGCAACTACATTTTGGCGCCCATAAACAGGGAGAATCAAGCTAAGAAATCTCTAATTACAACTTGAAAATTTGAAGAAATTGTTAGGGTTGAAGAAATGGCTAGAAGAAGAAGAAATACATCAGAACCACCGACAACTGTGAGGAGAAGTAAAAGACTTGCAGGTGAGGGAACAAGTGAATTGGAAGAATCTTTAAGGATAAGATCAGGAAGAAATAGAATAAGAAATGAAGCAGAAAGTTCAATTCAACAACCGAATCAACAAACACAAACACAAGATAGGAATGTGGATTATGATAGAGTGAGTGTGCATACTTGGAGGTCGGATTCGATAGAAGAAGAAAGAAATCAAGAAATGGTTTGAGGATTAATTCATGAAGGACGTGAAATAGTAGATGATTTGAGACAAAGAATACAGGAAAAAAGAAGATTAGAGGCAGAAGAGCGTGCGAATTTAACAAGACAAAATCATGAGCTAAGAATGGAGAATTTGAGGTTACAAAGTAGGAGATCAAGAAGTACTGTTAGATCAAATTCAAGATCATTCAGAGAAGAACCAAGGCAAAATTCCCCTATAAGAAATGTTAGAGAAAATACTCAAGGAGAAATACAAAATAGAGAATAAGAGATAATTGGTGATCGTTATAATCCGCGTGACAATAGAAATCAAGAGGGAAGAAACAACCAAATTGAAGAAGAAAATCCAGAAGAAGGTAGGAGGATATTACATGGGCGAGAGAATCAAAGAATGATTGAAGAAGAAATTGAGAGTCATTACGCTGAACAAGCACTTCTAGCCCGCGAGAGGGAAAGATTAAGGGCAGAAGTAGAAGAACATGAATTTCGAGAAGCAGTGCGACAAAATAATCATGAAAATCGAGAAAGGAGACGTATTCAAAATCGCTACAATGGTAATATTCAGGAGGAGTATGATAGGATACATAGGAGAATAGAGAGACAACGAAGAGAAATGAGGAGAAATGAAGAAATCCGCAGAGAAGAAGATAGGCAGTTACGATATCAAGAGGAAGATGAAAGAGAAAATCGCAGAGAAAGACGAGATGATGATGAAGAAGAAGATACACAAAATCTCGCAAGACAAGAAAGGAAAGAACGCAGAAGAAGGGAAACAACGTTAAAGAGGCCAATGGAACAAAACTCAGCTGAGAATGAGCAAATATTGAGAGAATTAGCAGAAATGCGAGGAATGATAAACAATATAAGAGAAGGAGGTAGAAGGAAACTTTATGAAGCTATTGAAGAAGCTGCGAGAACTCCATTTACTCAAGAAGTACAGTTAAGAGGGATACCTCCAAAATGCAATTTACCAGCATTAACCAGCATTTTTGATGGAACTACTTGTGTTGTTCAACACGTCAAAGCTTATGTTAGATGTATGCTACAATGGGAAAATCATGATGATGTGCTATGCAAATATTTTGCATCCAGCTTAACTGGCGAGGCGTTGAAATGGTTCGAAGGATTACCAAAAAATACCATAACTTCTTTTGATCATTTACAAGCTACATTTTTAGGAGCGTATATTAGCAACAATTCATCGCGGCCGGGTATTGAAGATGTGTTTGGGTTAAAATAGAGAGTCGGCGAGAGTCTGAAACATTTAACCATAAGATGGAAGACAATGTGCAGTGAGATGGCAGGAAGAGTTGACGAGAGATATCTTATCTTGCCTTTTTTCAATGCAATGTTCGCGACCAATTTATTGTACATACAAATTTTTAGAGTCAAGAATACAATCACTATGACTGAACTGCGATAATTACAGGAAGAATACATTGCTTTGGAGGAGAAAAAAATGAGATGGAATCATATCCCATCTCGAACACCAATTTCGGAGCCGCAAATGGGAGTTTACTTCCTAAAATGATAAACAATGTAGCGAGCAGCTCGCAAGTGCAGCAAGAAAAAGTAGAGACTGATAACCAGCAGAAATTGGTAGTTATGGGCAGTCGAGATCAAGAAGAATATGAAAGGGAGAAGAATTATTACAATCGCGGTGGGAATAATAAGATTCAAAGGCTTGATCAGCCGCAAGAAACTTATGGTGGACATAAGCAAAACAATTTCAGAAGTCAAGGGAATCAGAAGATCATATGGGAAGAAATTAAGATGCCTCCTCTCAATGCTAGTATAGAAAAAAATTTGGAAGCTATCATTTTAATGGAAAATATACCATCTCCATGGAACATGGGAAAAGAACCACATCCTGACAATCGTAGTCAAGAATTTTATCCTTACCATCATTTTCATGGCCACACAGTAAATGACTGCAGGAATGTAAAGAGAATAATTTTAAGGATGATTGAACAAGGAAAGCTAAATCACTTTTTAGTAGGACATCCACAATCTCAGCGATTGCCTCCAGCACTAGAAATTCGCAGGGTAAATACTGTAAAAGGAGTCGAATCATTCGTAATAGAAGTTGGAGCCAAAGCAAAGAATTTGTTTTGTAATTCCATTGTACATTCACATATAACAATAGAGGATTTCCATGATAATGTTCTAAGCAAAGTCTTCACGAGAGACACATATGGAAGATGGATAATGAATATCGCGAGAGGCTCGCCATTAGAAGAATGGCAGAAACAAACTATATCTTTCAATGCACAAGAGGTACCAGAACCAGGCGAGCAGCATGATAACCCATTGGTGGTAAGACTATAGATAAACCCAAAGCAAATAGAGGAAGAAGATGAAGAAAATGGTGATGAAAATGAAGATTCTTGGGCTATCAATAGAGTTCTAATAGACACATGCATCTCTATTGACATACTATTTTATCATACCTATAAAACAATGGGTGGAAGAGACGAAGATCTAATTCCCTCAACATATAAAATCTATGGTTTTAATGGTACTGCCAATAAACCAAAAGGGGAAATTGAGATGCGAATTCCCTTGAAATGGATAACTTCCAAGATCTTGTTCTGTGTTGTTGACATTGAATCACCTTACAATGCTCTGATTGGTCGACCTTGGATACACGGAATATTAGGTGTAGCATCTACTTTCCACCAATGTGTTAAATTTCCTCATTCTAAAGGTGTTGGAGTAATTAAAGGAGATTTGGGAGAAAGCAAGAAGTGTTATGAAATTGATATGAAGTCTTGCGAGGAAAGAGCTGAGAAGAATAGCAATTGGAAGTACAAAATCAAACAACAACAGAGATGTGAAAGGTTAATGATTGATACAATAGAGCGGAAAGAGGATGTAAAGCTGATGGCGAGCATCTCGCAGAAAAAGGAATAACAGTAAAATGTAGCAGAAAAGCATAATCAGAAAATAGTAAGTAGAGAGGTACAATGATGAACTTTAGAGAACTCTATGAATGATTTGTTTGAAGAATATGTAATTGAACAGGATATTCTGCTTGAAAGAATCGCAAGATTTTACAAAAAGAAAGAAGATCAAAGTTATGAAATTTTATCAGAGTTACAATACTCGCGAGAAGCGCGAATAAAATTTCGCAGAGATTAAAGAATGGGACGAACCTTTATGGCGTGCACCCTAGTTCGCGAATAAAATTTAGCAAGAGGAAAATGTAAGACCTAATAGCGCGTCATAGGAGGGGGTATCTCTCGACATGATTCAGGGGTAAGGTTATACCGCTGCTAGATCCTGAGTCATGCAGATGTTGGGGTTAAAGAAAACCTATCCGGGAGAGAGATCTTGGATTTCCAACTATATATGATTATACCCTGGTTGGACGACCGAGAATATCTTCCAAGAAGTGAAAAGTATGACCAAGGCGCCTAGGTACACGGTTGAGCCAAGGGTGCCAAGGGCGTACGAAACTCCCTTGCCATTCTTGGTAAGTCTTGGATATGATGCACTTGGCCTGAAGAAAACCCCACTTAGGGTGCAGTCTTGTAACTATAAGTCATATAGGCATAAAGGACAAGAGGCTGCGAAAACAGCTGGTTGTTGGTAAATCTGGATGGGAGGAGCTAGTCTTGTATGGCCGGTGTGCCCTCCTTGAAGGGGCAACCAGGGGGAAGATAAGGGCGACACCCTCCATTAGGGAGATGATAAGTGTCTTAAGATGGCAATGTCATGGGGCTTTATGACCGCAAGAACATTTAGGCCTGTCATATTGTCGCGTGACGTAAATGATACAGAGGCAACAAGCCACGAGAGAAATCTTAAGATGAGATCAATGGGTTTTTACATGAAAGTGTAAAGACGTCCTGCGATTTCATCGGAATACGGTAATGTCACGATGCTTTGATCTCGCGAGAGAACTTAGACTTGTCATATTGTCGCAATACAATCAAAGAAGAATGACAAGGCAAGATCAATGGGTCAATACATGCGAATGTAAAGACGTCCTGCGATTTTGTCGCAAAAAGAAAAAGGTGTGGCACAATAAGACCTTTAATTAGGAAGGCATAATAAGACCACAAGATTACTGCGATAATACTCGCAGTTGTTGTTAGCGATAACATCGCAAATATCAAAGCAAAATTTATTTAAAGCTAATATCTAATCTCTAATCAATTTTTTTTTTCATATTGCGGATGAATAATAGAGGCAAGTATGGGAATGCATAAGAGCGATGAAATTATTATTCATCCACCATATAAAAATTGCATAAAGATTGTTAAATGATAAATTTGAATAGATACTTAAAGGATAATAATTATATTGATTGATTAATTTGCAGAAAAAGAATTGTTTTCTAAATTCATACAGATAGAGGCAAAATAAATTTACATAATTGGAGAAACTCATGAAGAATGTTACGTAAAGAAGAAAATAAATATACAAAGAAGATAGAGGAAAAAGAAGAACTAGCTAGATTCATCGCCATCCTCTTTATCAGACTTCTCTTCATCGCCAGATTTCTCCCTTTCATCATTATCATCACTATCTTCATTCTTATCAGATTCTTCTCCTCCACCATATTTTTCTCCTTCGTCATTATCATTATCATTTTCATCCTCGTCAGAATCCTCAGCTTCGATATCAGAGATGTTAATATTTGGGATTATTGCGGGGATTTCCTTTGCAAGATCAGGATATATAGAAGGAGAAATTCCATGATCGTTGCAGACCAACTTAACGGAATCATTACGAACAACAATGAGAGATCTATTGAAATTCGCGGTGGTAATGACAAACTGCTCTTTCAATCGTGAATATTTATTATTGCGAGCAACAAGAATATTCACGAGCTGATTCTTCTCATTTTCAAGTTCCCAAATTCTTTCAAGATATCTTTTTTCAGCTCCTGTGAGAATATATGACAACAAGTTAGAAATTTTGTAGAAAAGAATAATGAAAATAAGAAAATAGCGAGAGGAAGAACATCTAACAACCTTCTCTTTCAGAAATCATATCCCTAATTAAAGCCGCATGTTCAACTTGAAGGCTAACATTTACACCTAAATCATTTCTGGCATTATCAAGAATCTTCGCAGCCCAAGAAAACTCATCATTGCTATTTATAAGAAGACGAAATTGAACTTGAGTTTCCCTCGCAAGAAGATCTTCATTCTCGTGGATAAGCTTATCTCTTTCCATTTGAACGTTAAGAAGAGTCTGATGGAAGTCAGCTAGAGTCTTGGAACCTTTTTTGATGGCAAGATCTTTCTCGTCAATAAGATCGCTATTCTTCTGTCTTAATCTATCTATTTCTTTCTTTGAATCAAGATAAAAACGCTTATATTTGTCAGTCAAACCTAAATTGAATCTGCGTTCAATTTTTAAGAGATTAAGATTGGATCTAAGTTCATCTATGGAGAGGGATTTAATTTTATCATCTGAGAAATTACTTAAAGAATTATTAAGACAGGCAAGAAGAGTATTATCATCAACAGGTTCAGGGAAAGATTGAAAGAGTATAGCCTCGTCAGTAAGACCATAAATATCTGCAAGTTAAAAGTGATCGCTTGAATAAGCTGCGATAGAGTAAAAAGAATTAAGAGAGAAAGGAAATCAGTCATACCATAGAGTTGTTGGTTAGCTCTATCAAGATCAGAGATCTTTTGATTATCAACTGAAGCTTCGGTCTCCAGCTGTTTATTCTTCTTGCGAAGCTCAATAACTTCAAATTCTATTTTTTCTTTATCCTGGCGAAGTTTAGCAGCTTTCTCTTCAGATTTGGCACGTCTTTTATCTAAATCATAAGCAACAGCAAAAGAAGCTCTTCCAACCTGCGAAAAATAAAAATAAATTAAGATCTAGCGATGGAGAAAATATATAAACTAACTGAAGAAATGAAAACATACCAAGGCACCAAGAGAATTTAAGAGACTAGGAGTCAGGAGTCGTGAAACTCCTTGGAGAGAATCATTATCCACTAGTATGGGAGCATCGCAGATACTGGCAAGAGCTTGGGATATCTTGTTAATAACTTCATCCTCGTCATTACAAGTTATGATGTGGGAAATATCGCTAAAAATTCTAGATAAATGAGTCATTGAAGAATCCGAAGAAGAATAATTTTTTATTGAAGGAAAACCGCTAACATTAAAATCCTCGTCATTATTATCCTTATCAAGATCAACACTTGGATTTTCTGGAATTAGTTGAGGAATTGAAGAAGAAGAAGGTTGAGTTTTCCTTCTCTTAAGTGGAGGATCGCTAGATTCTTCATTAAGAGGGGCATAAGAATCTCCCTTGGAAGGAGCAGTAGATTTCTCCTATGAAGATTTCCCAGATTTCTCTTTTGAAGATTTCTCTTTGGTTTTTGCGGGTATTAATGGTTCTAACTCTTCGATTTCCTGCGAGCACAGATGAAGATAAGAAATAGGGGCAACAATATATTGTTAAAATTTATGAAGAGATATTTCTTACTTCACCCGTGAAAGATTTCAGAGCCAATAAAGTGCTAGGCTTCCTAAAAGTTTGGTAACTGAGCTTCATTCTTTCAATCTGAGAAAGATCAAAATAATTAGCGAGAATATAAAAACGCAAGGAAAATAATGAATAATAATAATATGAAAATTCAGAGAGATTAGTACCTCTTTAGTTCTCTCAGGCCAATTAAAGACCCAAGGTTGATATTCTGCAAGATTCGCGGGAAGTTCGCGAGAACCAGATATATAAGGACCTTCAAGACATAATGTAAAGATGAACCACTTGTCATCGCTATAATGGCGAGGACCTTGGTTGGTAGATGTATGAAAATCAATATCCAGTATAAGAGCTTTGTCACCAGCGACCTTCTCTTTTTACAAACGAACACCCCAACAGGTGTTATCCCTCTTCATAGGGACTATACTATAATTTACAAATAATTTGTCCACAGTATAATCCGCAAAAACAATGGGGACATTTTTAAATTGAGGATTCTATGGAGCTTCCGGGTAGCGAGTTCCTTTATTAGCACCGCGATAAGCATATTCAAGAAGCAATCTGATACAATCTCCACCTAGTTGATATATCGCTCGCGAGAACCTTTCGTCAGAAATTATTTGATAAAATAATGGAAGTTCTGGGTCATAGAGAGGAATGGGAAGACCAGCTTCAAGTTGTCCTAGCGATACTATGATTTTTCGCGAGAACATTGATCATCAGTAAATAATTTAAGAGAAAGTTCAGATCTAGATTCCCGATCTGGAATTAAAGACAAGTTAAAACCTTTAATTTTGAGTGTCTCGCGCATCTCATTAAAGGCCTTCAAGTTTTTGGTACCAGCAGCAACCATTTTTGAGTATGGGAATGAAAGAAAAGAAGAAAGAAATCACAGCAGTAATAGAAGCGTAATTCGCGGAAGAACAGTAAAATTTGCAGAGAGGGTATGGAGAGAAAGAAGAAGAAAGTAAAAGAGAAAAATGAAAGGAATGAGAAGAGTATTTATAGAAGAAGAAATTTCTCGAAGAAGATGAAGGCAATTAATGCAAAGAAAAGATGTGGGTGGTAAGATCGCAGTGGTTAGAGGAGACGTGTCAAAAATTTATTGGAAGAAAGAATTCGTGAAAACAGCTGGCGAAGGACATAGAAACGTGTCAAAACGGGGAATTCTGAAAAGATAAGCAGTTATGGCATTTTAAGTTCTCATGATCTTCTCTTCTTCGCAGAAAATATATGAGAAGAGGCAAGATGTAGGACCAGAATATCGCTACAACGTTATTTTTGCGATATTAACAACGTTTCTGCGAGCATCACTGCCAATCCTTTAACAACGTTTCACGAGCGTCACAGAATATCCAAAAGAAACTGACGATGGAAGAAATAAAATAAGAATATGTTGATCCTGCGATGATCATCATTCTTGCGATAGAGAATATTGTAGCGATCGTGATGAGATCGCAGAATAGATCCGAAATAGGAGGAAAACTTAGATGTCATCCATTATGTAAATCCCTATATAAAGGGGTCGATAGATCCAGAAAAGGATGATGTATTTTTGAGAGATGAAAGAGTCTTGAGGAGAGAGAAACTTCAAGAGAATATTTGTAATCTTTGATTCCTTCCAATTCTGTAAACATTTCTGAGATTTGAATAGTAAAGCGTCGTTTAAATCTTTGAAGTTTAATTGATTTCCAATAGATTTCTACAGAATCTTAACAAGGGTGTAGTGTGGGAATTCCTGCAACTACAACTATGTTGTTGCTGACCAAAACTTGTTGTTCGGTGGAAATAGGTGAAGCCTATTTATACAAGTCATATTGAAACGTACCCTGGTCTCATAGGAAGTGGAAACGATTGAGTGGTGGAAGAATAGAGTAACGTGTAACTGTCAGACATTATGCTTCCATGATGAAGGAAATGAATTCGTGTAACCGTTAGACATTATGCTTCCATGATGAAAGAAAGAAATTAGTTTACACCATTACTTTTCACCACCACTAATTATCCCGCTTCATGACACTTTCTTGTAACGGGCGCATTGCACGCCGCACGTTGTAAACCGCCAGACCAGTAACCTGATGAGCATCCCCCAGTTTGTGACATGTTTGATGTCTCGAGTGTTTTTGAGGAAAACATGTAGCACTTTGCTACTTGTGGAAAGTCAAAGTCAAATGACTGACCGTAGGAAAATAGCATGTGATGCTATTAGGTTTTGTTTTGGTTGGTCGCATAAAACTTGCCACGGGTTTGTCAGTTCAGTGGAAAACTCTGATGGCTGAGATAGCGTCTCATGAAGGAGGGTAGTCGTTGATTATGGATACCTTGTGTTGGCGGCTGATAATGGCGCAGGGGTGTTTTGGTGTATGCCAGTGGTAATGTAGTATGGCTGGCATAGCTCGTGCATGATAGTGGCATAGTGGTGCAACTGGCGCCTGGCGTACCATGGCCACTAGATTTAGGCAGCTGGTCTCCTGAAACTTTCCACAAGCCTGTCAGTTCGGTGGAGAACTTGGATGGTTGAGATTGCATCTCACGAGTAAGGATGGCCATTGATTATGGTCATATATTGTTGTATAGCAAAGTGGATTATTTGGCATAGTAGTGCATGGCGTAGCCATGGCATAGCAGCATACCATTGGCGTAGCCGTGGCCACGCCTGAGGCATTGTAGCATGGCCAAAACTAGGATTTGGCTCTGTGGCCAAAGTTAGGTCTTGGCGGCATGGCCATGGACAGGGTTTAGCGTCGTTGCCAAAGTTAGGGCTTGGCGGCGTGGCCAAGGCTAGGGTTTGGCGCCATGGCCAAAGTTGGGACTTGGCGGCGTGGCCAAGGCTAGGGTTTGGCGACGTGGACAAAGGTAGAGCTTGGCGGCGTGGCCAAGGCTAAAGTGGCTCGTGGCATGTTGTGGAATATCACCAAATTAGGGTTTCGGCCAATGCTACTGAAGCAAAAGTCTTGTTTCGATCATGAAATCCTAATTGGAGTCCGTTATGGCATTGTCCACGAATGGAGAGAGGATTAGCACGTGGTGGCGCCATTTGTGGCACATTGGCATGTTACTGCGACAGAGTGGCATATGACATACCGCTTGATATGTGTTTGTGGAAGGGCGCGTTTGGCTTGCCAGTTAGTATGGTGGCGCGGCAGGGCGCGTTTGGCCTTTGATTTATGGTGGCAAGTTTAGAGAGACCTGATTGGTCAAGAAAGGAGGTCGGCCTAGCATAAGGTGTGGCCACACCTCTAGTGCTTGTGGCACATTTAGAGTGACAAGATTGTTCGGTAGGAAGGGGAGGGTCGATCAGGCATGGGCGTGGCTACACTTCTGGTGTGAGTGTGGCGGCTTTAGAACAACCTGATTGGACGATAGGAAATTGGCCGACAAGTATAGGCCCAGCCAAAACTTGTGCGTGTGGCGAGTTTAAAGCGACCTGATTGGTCGAGGGAAATAGGGCCGGTTTAAGATGGGGCGTGGTCAATGGAAAGTGGCGCCAGCTGGCCTTAGGCATGGACACACCTCCCTTTGTTGTTGCGGTTCCCTGTTTTCTGATTCTGGTCAAGGTTTTTCCCCTGCTAATCCATGGAGGATTAATTTCCTAGTTTTCCTAATCTTATTTTCGATAAGCAAGGTCTTGTATCTTGCGCAAGGCACAAAATTAATTGATTGAATCTTATGTGTTGACACAGAGTTTTTTAAGTTCATTGCCAGAGAGCTGCATGCTTTCTGATTGAATACCTTATGCAAAGACCTTATCCTTGATATTTGGAAATTCGTGCAACTCTGCTGCGAGTGAACACAAATTTTCATGACGTATTAACATTAAGGTTTCAGCCGGAGAACATAGCATAGAAAGCATTCAGAGAAACTTATATTAAGCGCAAGGCGCCGAAATTTACAGAACATCTAGGATGGTTGCTACATACGCCAGTCTGGATAAATTTCATGTAAATATATTGAGTGGCTCAATAAATATGCCATTGGAGAGGTTAACACTCGTGGCTCCATTTTCTTACAGAGTGACGTCATATCTGATGTAAGGTTATACAATTTTAACCCTAAGCTAAAAACCACCATCAACACTTGGTTATTTTCATCTTGCACAGAAGAAATTCATTCTCAGGTTATAGATTGCACATTTTCTCATGAGATTTGGAATCGATTAGAGCAAAATTATAACTCTACTACTAAATCTCTTCTTTTACAACTTAAAACTAATTTGATAGGATTAAAATAAAAGCTCAGATTCAATGCTAGTTTATTTCATCAAAGATCGTTTAATTTCCCATCAATTAGATCAAATTGATAGAGTTGTATTTGATGAAGATTTAGTAATTCATATCCTACAAGGTATATTCTCTGAGTTCAATGCTTTTAAAACTTTAATTTGTACTCAACAATTAAAAAATGAGAATCTCATCACTTCGTCTAAGCTCTTAGGTTTACTCTTATCTGAAAAAGCTAGAGTTAATGCTGAATCAAAACTAGATCTTAATAATGCTTCTGCTAATGTTACTCAGCAACAAAAGTTTACCTCGGGACTTAATTATTTTGATCAACAATATATGAGCTCAAATGTTTATGCACACAATACCTATCCACATTATTATTATCCACATTACTCTAGTCCATCTTATGTTGGTAATCAATCTTGGTCAAGTCCTCCAAATCTTGGACAATTTTGCAGATCTGGTAATTATGGTTTTAGAGGAAATCAAAATAGTGGTAACTCCAGAGGAGGTTTAAGAGGTGGAAAAAATGGAGCTAGAGGTGGTAGACAAGACAACTCTAATTTTTATCCTCCAAGGTACAATTATTATGACAAATTCCATCTCTGCAAGAAACCTGGTCACTTAGCTCCAGAATGCAAATATAGATATGCACCAAGTGACTACTCAATGCAAGATTATTGTAAATCCAATGATTATACTGGTGATGATTATGATGATTACTGGTGTCCTGAACTAGAAGAATTTGCTGCTTACAATGATGATTCTGCACATTCTTCTTCTTCTTCTAGTTGGATACCTGATTCAGGGTCTACTCACCACATTACTTCTGACTTATCAAATCTCAACTTACACTCTGAATACCAAGGCACTGATCAAGTCAGGTTTGGAAATGGATCAGGTTTGCACATTACTCATACTGGTTCTTCTGTATTGCACAATAATTCTGTTAAGTTTACCATTTCAAATGTTCTTCATGTTCCATCTATAACCAAGACTTTGATATCAGTTCTTCAATTTACTAAGGAGAATAATTGCTATTTTGAATTATACTCTGATAAATTTCTTATAAAGGATATGGTTACCCATAAATTTCTGCTTCATGGTCCTGTTAGAAATGGTCTATATCACATGGAGTTCACTATTACACAGGGTTATCTTCTTCAGCAGAATGACATAATAAACTTGGACATCTAACCTATCAAACACTCAAACATATTCTCTCTTCAATGGATGTAGTTATTGACTCTCATTTGACTTCAACACTTTGTTCATCATGTCAGACAACCAAGAGTCATGCACTACCTTATCCTACTGGTACCATCTCTAATAATGTTTATGGTCCTTTAAATATAGTTTACTCAGATGTATGGGTATCACCACTGTGTTCAATTAATGGTTACAAATATTATGTTTTTTTCATCGATTCATTTAGTAGGTTCACATGGTTGTATCCTCTAGCTTAGAAATCTGAAGTTCTTAAAACTTTTGTTGAATTCAAAAATCTTGTTGAAAATCAGCTTAATAAAAGAATCAAGTTCATTCAATCTGATAGGGAAGGTGAATATAGAAATGTATCTACTTATTTGGATTCCTGTGGCATAGGACATAGAGTTTCTTGTCCGCATTCTCATGCTCAAAATGGCACATTAGAGAGAAAACATATACACATTATAGAAACTGGTTTATCCCTATTACATCATGCTTCCTTACCTATATCCTTTTGGTATTATGCATCTGAAACTTCCAATTACTTAATTAATAGATTATCTACACCAAATTTGGACCAATTATCACCTCTGGAATGTTTGTTCAATATGAAACCTGATTATACAAACTTTTGGTTCTTCCTGCTATCCATGCTTAAGAAGGTTCAATAATCACAAGTTGGAACCAAGATCTGTTCAATGTATCTTTCTTGGCTAGAGTGTTATGCATAAAGGTTATAGGTGTTTCAATCCAAGTAGCAACAAGATTATCATTTCTAGGGATGTGAAGTTTGATGACAATATATTTCCATACACTATATTGTTTTCTTTTTCTGGTACTTCTCCAATAGTATCTGTCATACCTGTCAATGCTTCTTTATCTCCACAAATAATTATTCCTAATGAGGTTGATGTTTCATCCTCCAATGATGCACCTATTTCAAGTGACTCTCCTCAACTACCAGTTTCTACTAAAAACACTGATACTGTATCTCCATCTGTTACTAATGTTAATCCAATGCAAACAAGAAGTGAAATGGGTATTGTAGTTGCATGAATTCCTACACTACACCCTTGATAAGAATCTATGGAAATTGGATTATTTTGAAGATGAACAACAACACTTTTATTATTCTAATTTCAGAAATGTTTACAATAAATGTAAGAACTCAGAAGTACAAATTCTTTCTAGAGTTTCTCTCTCCTCAAAACTTTATCAACTCTCTCAAAAGACATCATCCTTTTCTGAACCTAATGAACCCTTTATATAGGGTTTTACATAGTGGATGACAGCTAAGTTTTCCTCCTTTTTCGAATATACTTTGCGATCTTATCGCGATTGCTATAATATTCTCTCTCACAAAATTGATAACCATCGCGGGATAAACATACTCTCTTTGTATTTCTTCTATCGTCAGCTTGTTTTGGATTCTTCTGTGACGCTCGCGAAATGTTGTTAAAGAATCTTATTTGACACTCGCAAAAGTGTTGTTAATATCGCATAAATAGTGTTGTAGCGATATTCTGGTCCTACATATTGCCTCTTCTCATGTCTTTTCTGCGAAGAAGAGAAGATCATGAGAACTAATACTCGCAACTCCTTTCCCTCTTATATTTTCTTCTCGACAAGGTTCCGTTAATCTAGCCTTACCGCCTACACGTGTTGTTCAGCCCTCTTTTTACTGACACGTCTTTGCTTAATAGGTCAACTCCTTTTTGCCTATAAATGGTAGAGTTAAATTTCAGAACTAATTTTCCTCTTCCGTTTCTTTATCTTCTTCATCTATTTACTTTGTCTTCCGGCTGTAACTTTTCTTCTTCATATTCTCCTGCTATTGTTTTAATGGAGTCACCAAGGTATATTTCTTGACTTATGATATTTATTTAAACCAATTTTTATTTATATTCTCCAACCTTTCTTATTTGATTCTTCATAACTTCCATGTTATATCTTCTTTTCAGCGATACTATCTCTAACAAACAATCCACAACTCAAAACCCTAATATTCGCAAAAGGCCAGCTAAAAAGAAGAAGATGAGTTCTGCGAATGATAAGGTAGTAAGAAACATCCTCTACTTTTTAATAACAATATTGTTGCCTCTGTTTCTTATCTGAATTATTATTCGCAGAATGACGAGAACTCTGTTAAACCTCCCAAAAGATCTCGCCACTTTAAGACTCTTGGTGATAATATCGTTATTCCCCCGCTAACATCCGCGAGGGCTATTGCCACATTGTCGCAACCAAATCTTTCTTCTTTTGTCTGCGAGGATATCACTGCTCATACTTCTACCTCTTCTGACCCTTTGACGAATCAAGCTTCTAAAACTGCTGTGATTGAGACTCCTTATAGTCCTCTACTGGATTCAACTGTTGTTTTTCCAAATACCCCTCCTCCTGAAAACTCAACCATTGCAAATGATTCAAATCATCAACTTGCTCTCATTACTACTTCATCTTCTACATCCCTTCCTTCATTAAATGAAACTTTTGCAGGTGTTGATGTTGCTTTTAAAATCTTGTCCAATATTTTAGACAATGCTAGAAAGTCTTCTACTGATCCCCTCCAATATGAAGCTTGCGAGACTCTACTCAAATATTTTGGCTCTGATTTTAATGCTTCACGAGCGTCTATGGAAAATGAGGTTGAAGCTATGAGGAGAAGCCTTCAAGTCAAAACTGCTGAATAGGATACTTTGAATCATATGCTCCGCAATTCTTCTCTAGGCTGCGAGAATCTTCGCAGAAAAAATGACGAGCTGAAAGGTACATTTTTCTTGCCTCTGCTCTTTTGTTTTTCTGTTTTGCTTTTATATCTTCTGTACTCAAGTCTTTTTCTTAAATTATTGATTCATATATTAGTTTCAAATCGGACTCGTTTCATGGAGAGACTTAAGTTTGAATCTATTGCTGATGAAGCTAGTTTCAAAAGAGATTCTTGGATGGACCAGTATAATAGATTAGATAATCTTTATACATATTCGATTGATCAAATAGATAATCTTACTAATGAGAATAATCAATTATCGCGAAGTCAAAGTTTATTAAGTAACGAGATTTCTCGTCTCTCATATTCGTTAATCTTACAGGTATTTCTAAACCTAAACCTAGAATATTTGCTTCTGAAGTTCAAAGTGTGTGTGAGGATAGAACATTACCTACTTGCTATATCGAGGCTTATAAGGATCCAAAATGGAGAGATGCAATGGATGAAGAGATTACTGCATTACTTCAAAATGGTACTTGGAGGTTAATTAGTTCTTGCATCTGATGGTCAAAATGTCATTGGTTGTAAATGGATTTTTAGAATCAAAAGAAGGGCAGATGGTTCTATAAAGAGATATAAAGCCAAATTAGTGGCTAAAGGATACAATCAAGTAGAGGGTATTGACTATCAAGATACTTTCAGTCATGTGGTTAAACCTACCACTGTAAGAATAATTCTCTCTATTTCACTCTACTAGAACTGGCAGGTGAGACAATTGGATGTCAAGAATGCATGCATGGGAATTTATCTGAGGAAGTATTTATGGTTCAACCACCTGGATATGCACATAAAATTCTTCCTAATCATGTGTGTAAACTTCAGAGGTACTTATAGGGTTTAAAACAAGCTCCTGGAGCTTGGTTTGAGAGGTTGAGTAAGTTCTTATGTTCTCATGGCTTTTTATTATCCAAGATAGATACTTCTCTCTTTTACAGGGCCACAAATCATTTTGCACTTTACATTCTCATTTATGTGGATGATATTTTGGTGACTGGAAGCTCCTCCAAAGACATTGATTCTCTCATTGCTGCTCTGGGACAAGAATTTGCTATTAAAGACTTGGGTTCTCTTCATTTTTTTCTTGGGTATTCAGGCCACCAACAACTTTTGTAGGAGCGGAATATCACAACAAATGATAACTTGCGAAATTATGGAGAGAAAAGATATTTTACGAGCAAAGGAAAGCGTGAGAAATTTGCGAAGGTTCAAGATATTTGCAAAGTAGATTGCGAAGCTTCGCAATGTAAGTTCTCAAGTCCGAAGTTGAGGGACAGTTTAGTTGTCAACATTTTGTAAGATCATATAAATAGCCATTTAGGCATGAGAAGAAGAAGAGGTCTTTTTAGAAGGGGAGAATAATTTTAGTAAGTGAGAGAAAATTTTAGGAGAGACTTATTTTTCTTTATCATCTTCTTCTCCAAAAAACTAGAGCTCCAAATATTCATTAATGGAGTCTCAATTGTAAAATCATGTAATTACATACAATAACTAGTGAAAAACCATGGATGTAGATCACAATGATCGAACCATGTAAAAAATTCTTGTGTATCCTTTACAATTTTAGTACTTTAATCTTCATTTTCATATCAAATAAATTAGATCATAAAATCAAATTAATAGAATTTTACTGAGGGTGTAGTTGTAAGATTTCTTGCAACTACATAATTGGCGCTAGAAGGAGGGGATATAGCAACATTTTTGATCTTCAAAGATTCTTCAATATCTTTAACATAAGCAAGATAGTTGAATCTTCGATTGGCACGATCACGAGAATTAGTCAAGCGAGTAGAAAGCAAAGTGTTCTTCTTACGAAGCTCAGAACAAGTGGTCTCTAATCCATCTTTAGCGTTGCGAAGATTGTTCTCAGATTCTGCGAGTCCAACAAAATTATAAGAGTCAATTCTGCAAATATAACAAAATTAAAGATATATCAAAGGCAGTCAAATTTTAATGACTACCTTCTCTCTGCAAAGTAAGAAATTGAGCTAAAGATAGACAAGATACAATAAACATCAAAGGAAATGTTGAAGAACAGCAAACAAAGAGCTCAAGAAAGAGAGCATCAACAATCGCTTCTAGAAGGACAGATCCTTATCTTTAACTCTTTACTTTATTTTTAATTTTCAGATCTGTTGATTCTAAATGAGTATTTTGAAAAGCTTGGTTCAAGAACAGATTTTACTTTTTCTTAATTTCGATCTTTCAACCAAATTCTTGGCTCAAAACCAATTTTAATCAAAAATCTATTGATAGAAAAATCTTATAAACCCATCCAATGAATTTCAAAGAAAAATTGGGTGTGAAGTTTTCAAATTGATTTAGGATGTTTCCTGTGTATAATTTCAAATTAGTTTCCATTGATAACTTTTCTTCCTTGAATGAAGAAAATTAACACAAGCCTTTAAGGATTACTAATGGAATTGGCTTGTTGATCGCAGCAGAAAGTAAATCGAGTTTTCTCTAATAAGTAAGCCTTTCGCAGACTTCATTTCTCATTTCTTCTCAATTTTCAAGCAAATCATATACTTCGCAAGAGACAACAACAAGCCGCGAAAGGTAAGTACCATTTCCTTGAATATTTTATTTACAGAAGACAAAAGATTTTTGATTTTATTTACCAAAAGCGATATACTCGCAAGATTTCTAAAATTTCTAAGATTTCAAAACATTTCAAAGATTTTTTAGATTGGTGAAAAGCGATACAATCGCAAGATTCAAAAATGAATTCATCGCAAAAATTTAAAGATCTCAAAAATTTTCAAACACTTCAAAGTTACCAAAAACAGAGAAAATTAAATCTATATATTTCTATAGAACATTTTTGATTTAAATACGCGATATGAATACTTCTTACATTTCTTCAAGAATTGAAACAAAAAGGTAATCAGTATATTTGTTCGCAACAGAACGTATTTTGAAAAACAAGAAAAGGAAATGAGGCATTTCGCAACATGAAAAATTTATGATGAGTTTTTACGAATAAAAAGAATTTTGATTCGATTTATAAAAGGCGAAAAAATACCGCCAAAAATCAATTGTGATTAGCTTTCATTAAAGAAAGACGCAAATATTACTTGCGATTAGCTTTCATAAAAGAAAGACGCAAACTGTGATTAGCCTCCAAAAAAGAAAGAGAGCCACATAAAATTCACACAGGCAAACCTTTGTGGCGTACACCCTAGTTTGCGAAACAACATTTCGCAAGAGGCAAAGTCCTAAAGTGCGTCATTTAAGGGGGTACCTATAACCATGGCTCAGGGTAACCAGAACACCACCAAGGACCCTGAGTACATGTACATTACGGGGTACATAACCCAAAAGCGGTGTACCTATCCGGGTTAGACACCTTGGATTCTCAACCTAATCTTGCGATGTAACATGATTTAGGTTGGGCGACTAAGGCATACTGTCTTTCTCAAGAAGTGCAGAAAATGATCAAGGTGCCGAGGTACACGGTTGAGTCAAGAGTTCCGGATGGGTTTGAAGCACATCTGCCATTCTTGACAAGTCTTGGCAAATGATGCACTTGGCCCAAAGATACCACATAGGGTGCAACCTCGTAACTATAAGCCCTATAGGCAAAAAGGATAAGAGGTTGCGATCAAAACCTGGTTGTTGGCAAACCGGATGGGAAGAGCTAACCTTGTATGGTCGATGTACGCTTCCTTGAAGGGGCAACCAAGGGGGAGATAAAGGGTAGCACCCTCCATTAGGGAGCTGATACGTGCTATAAGACGCAAATGTCATGAGGCTTTTTGTTTGCAAGAACATAAAGGCTTGTCATATTTGTGCAACAACTGAACTTCTGCGAGCCTTCTAAAAAAAAAAAAAAAAAAAAAACTCGCAGAACATAACAAAGAAGTTAAGATGAGATCAATGGGTTTTTGCATGAAAGTGTAAAGACGTCCTGCGATTTCATCGCAAGACGACAATGTCATGGGGCTTTATGTTCGCAAGAATATTTAGGCCTGTCATATTGTCGCAACACTTCCTGAAGAGGCTAAAATACTATACAAAAAAGTTAAGGCAAGATCAATGGGTCTCTACATGCGAATGTAAGGACGTCCTGCGATTTTGTCGCAAGAATAAAGAAGCAAAATAAGACCTTTAACTAGGAAGGCAAAATAAGACCACAAGAGAATACGCAATAAAATTTGCGAAGGTGATTATATGTAAGCAAACAAGCTTTCAAACATATATATTGAAATGAAATTGAGATTATACATCTTTAATATTTTAATTATATTATATCATGCGAGACTAATAGTGCAGGAATGGAAGCAATTTAAAGCTACATCAATTTTGCCGCGACAAAATGATCTAAGTAACACAAACTTTAGATATACATTGCAATAGATAAGCATTCGCATCATACAAGCATCATAAAAGCATTGCATAAGCATTTCATGGCATAAGCATCGCATACACATTTCATAACGTAATCATTACATAAATATTATATTCGCACAAGTATTTTACAAAATTTTATAGAGTAATACCGTGAAAGTTCGCAGGACCATTCATAATTCGCAGGACTATTCATAATTCGCAACACTATTCGCAGCATTATTCGCAACACTATTCGCAGCACTATTCACAACACTATTATGAGGATGAGGAAGGATAAGAATAAAGAACCAATTCGTTCATTCAACATTTTTTCAAGGATTCTACTCTCACAAATAAAGAACAGAGGCAACTATGGGTACTAAGAAAACATTTTAGGTTCTTTATCTTCTCAACGAGAATCCTAACTAAAAATGGAGTAATAATTTCACATGAACAGAGGCAATATTTATCACTCTCATTCAAGGAAGAATACTTCTTATATATTTTGAGGATTAAGTACTTCTTATACTTCTTAAGGATATTTCATACTTCTTATATATTTCGAGGATTAAGTACTTCTTATACTTCTTAAGGATACTTCTAATTACTTTTTAAAGCTTCAGAACTTCGCAAAAGAATAGAGGCAAGTATATACTTTTTGAGTTTGATATTCTTTCGCTCGTTCCTTCATCAATAAAGATCAGAGACTACTACAACAACAGATTTTTTTCTTAAAGATTGCTCTTCACGCAATATTCAAGAAAAAAGAGGCAAAATATAGGAGCGGAATATCACAACAAATGATAACTTGCGAAATTATGGAGAGAAAAGATATTTTAAGAGCAAAGGAAATCATGAGGAAAGCGTGAGAAGTTTGCGAAGGTTCAAGATATTTGAAAATTAGATTGCGAAGCTTCGCAATGTAAGTTCTCAAGTCCGAAGTTGAGGGACAGTTTAGTTGTCAACATTTTGTAAGATCATATAAATAGCCATTTAGGCATGAGAAGAAGAAGAGGTCTTTTTAAAAGGGGAGAATAATTTTAGTAAGTGAGAGAAAATTTTAGGAGAGACTTATTTTTCTTTATCATCTTCTTCCCCAAAAAACTAGAGCTCCAAATATTCATTAATGGAGTCTCAATTGTAAAATCATGTAATTACATACAATCACTAGTGAAGAACCATGGATGTAGATCACAATGATCGAACCATGTAAAAATTCTTGTGTCTCCTTTACAATTTTAGTACTTTAATCTTCATTTTCATATCAAATAAATTAGATCATAAAATCAAATTAATAGAATTCTAATGAGGGTGTAGTTGTAAGATTTCTTGCAACTACAACTTTATAGTTATTTTATTATCTCAAGAGCAGTACATTTCAAATTTACTTATCAAGACCAAAATGAATGTAGCTAAACCAACATCAACTCCAATCTTACCATCTACTTATGATGTTTATACTACTCCTTTTGAGGATACAGTTCTCTATAGAAGCACAGTGGGTGCCATGCAATATGCTACAGTCACTAGGCCTGATATTGCATTTGCAGTTAACAAAGCTTGTCCACATATGCAGCATCCATCCAATGCAAACCGGTCAGCTATCAAGAGAATTTTAAGGTACTTGCATGGTACTATCTGATTTGGTATGAAATTTAAGATAAATTCATTACTACAATTACAAGCTTACTCAGATGCTAACTGAGATGGTGATATGTATGATAGAAGATCTACTGGTGGTATGGCCATTTATCTAGGTCCAAAATTGATTTCTTGATGCTCTAGGAAGCATAAAACTATCTCTAGATCCAGCACAGAGGCTGAGTATCGTGCTTTAGATGATGCTACATCAGAGATTATGTGGGTTCAATCCCTTCTTACTAAGTTATAGTTCTCCATGCCAAGATTCCATGTTTTGTTGTGTGACAACATGGGAGCTACAAACCTGACATCTAATCCTATATTTCACAACAGGATGAAACACATTGAAATTGCATTTCACTATGTGCGAGAACTTGTTGCTTCCAAGGCTTTGGATGTTAGTTTTCTCTCCATGCAGGATTAAGTAGCTGACATTTTTATGAAGGAACTGTCCACAACTCGCTTCTTTGTTCTGCGGCTCAAGCTTAGTGTCATTGGTTTATCCAGACCCTGATATTGCGGGGGGTGTTAGGATATCATATTGTAATTGTGTGAACTGTATGTGTGAGCACTTGTGCGAAATGAGTATGTGAGGTAACTGTCAGGTGGCAGTACTATGCACGTTATGTACCGGCCAATCCTGTAACAGTCGAGAGTGCTTTAAATATCTCAATTTTTCTTCTGAGATTGTAATTAAGAAATTCAAAACCTGTGAAATGAAATCAAAACCAAAGAAGATTGTCTAGCGAAATTTATCTTCTCAACAGAAAACAAAACGCACAGAAGAACCATCTGTTTCTAATTCTTGGAAATCAATGAGATTTATGTTGAACTTTTTGTTTTTCTTTGCAATTAATATAGAAGAATGGAATAGAATCTTCTTTGAACCTCATAAATCACTCCCAGACGTTTATTCTCATGAGATCACAAATTTATAAACTCTCATGTATCGAGAAATCCATCCAATAGATCGAAGAAAAAGATGTATGACTCATCTTCAAATCAAGATGCTTATTTCTCTCTTTATATTGGGTTCTTTTTTCGCTATCTAAAGGTAAGCCCTAAAATTTTGATTCACATTTTATTTTAGTAGCTATTGATTTGGGGTAATTACAACACCCATTCCCTGAAGTTTAACATCTCTGTCTTTTGTATTGTGCTGTAATTTATTTAGTTTAATCTTGATAGTCTGCTTTCCTTCCACGAGTTACAAAATCTTATCTAAAATATAGAATGGTTTTTACTGAATTTGAGAAAAATGAAATTGTCTATCTATCAACTGGCATATTGCAAATCTAGCAGCAATGTAGGCTTCACAATGTATTCGGTTTGGTTTTCTTATTTTTAGTTTACATTTTATAATTTATTTTTTATGTTGTGGGTTCTGTTGTTCTTTTCAGTATTATATCGATAAGAGAATGATTATCTTTGTGGTTGGTATTCTAGGTTTTTTATTGCACATCTACCCTACAGTGACATCAATAATATTTTATTTTTCAGTTCAATCTGTCATACTGGCTGAACCAAAAACCATGTGACGTGGTCTGTTCTCACATTATTTATAAAGCCAGGGTATGGGCTAAGTAAAAAAAATTGATATAATTACCGACTCATTTCATTTTCCGGAATACTATGCTAAATTGTATCAGACTTAAAGAAAAGTACATATTCTTATTTTTGATAAATATATTTGGTGGGGAAGTAGTTCAAGGATTAAGTCAGTGTAAGTTCTAGCTCTCAACATAAACCATACCATAATTCAAGCTTTGGTGTATTTGGATGTTATGAAACCCATGTTAGGTTGATTCGTTTAATTGATAACATATGGAGTTAATTCCTCTTGAAGTATCTCAAACTGCAAAAGATAAATCTTGGCTGAGAATGCATCCACGTTTTAAGACCTTATCCAAGGTTCCTAAATCTCTCAGTTTCCATTTTGATCAGACATTCGTAGGCTAATTAATCTGTTATGTTTTATGTCTTCTTTTTATTAATATCCACGACCCACCATATAGGAAATGCATTACTCTTGTATGTGGATTAGTTTTATCTTACTTCTCATTTTCTTTGGGAAAATATAGGAATTTAGGTTTGGGTCCTTGATCAAAGCGTCTTTTGATAAGTCCTAAGAAGGTGGTTCTTCTTATTTACTATGTTAGGGTACCGATCCCAACTCGTCATAAGTCCATGGGTAAAACTCAACTCGAAAACCGATTGACTAGATGAGGGATCCCATTGACTTATAAACTACCCAATTAAAACCCATCTAACCAATGTGGGACTAGGGTCCCAACATCCCACCACGCTTCCAGACCCAACGTCTTCATTGGACTACTCTATCGACACTGACCCGGCGGTATCCCTTTCCTTATGGCGGCTTCACTCGACTATCAGTATTCAATACAGTGACAACTACGCCCATACATAGGTGCCCCTACATATTAATCTAGCCTATAGGTCACCCCTTCCGTGGAGCGGGCATGGGTCGTGGTGTTTGACTCTGATAGCAAATGTTAGGGTACCGACCCCAACTCGTCAGAAGCCCATAGGTAGAACTCAACTCGAAAACCGGTTGACTAGATGAGGGATCTCATTGACTTATAAACTACCCAATTAAGCCTCATCTAACCAATGTGGGACTAAGGTCCCAACATTTTATGGTATCTCTGATATACAAATTTTGATAACCTAATTTTTGTTCTTGATAACTCGATTTCTCCCTAATTCAATTGTATGGTGATAGACACATTTTTGTGTCTAAGATTGTCTTCAATTTTCTCTTTGTTGGTACTCGATTTTGTACTTATTATGGTGTTTTGTGTGTTTGTAGGTATTTTTGGGAAATAAACGTTTTTGGAAGAATCGGCTCGAAAAACTGCTAAAGGCACCCCCGGAGGACATTTGCTAAGCTGACCCTAGATTTGGATAAGGGGAACCCACGGTTATGTGTAACCCAAATTTTTCCTCAGCACCCACTGGGTATTCGCACCTTTAAATAATAGAATTGGCGGGAAATTTTATTTGAATCTGTTGCATTTCCTGTTTTGATTATGGATGAGAATCAATGAGACTTAATTGGCGGGATTGGTTGGATATGACCTGTTTCGGTCAAACAGGAATGGTACACTAATTTGAATCGATAAAAAAGGAGGAGGAAAGCACGTGGAGGGTGAAACGGGAGTGAGAATATCTCGGGCTATTATTGTCTTTTCCCGTGTTCTCTGAAGATCGGCGTGTGGTTGTAACGATATTTACTCAATCTGAATCGAGTACTCACCTAGATGAAGTGTGTACGCTGCATTTGGTATGTGAAAAGGAGAAAAATAAGGAAATATTTCCTTAAAATGGCAGTGAAGAATATATCGAGCTATGGCGAGATTATATGGAGTTATGAGGAATTATTCTCGGTCCAATTGAGTATTTAAGGGCTTATGAAGTCGCATAAAGGATGGACGGAGAGTTTGGGGAGTAATACAGTGCAAGATTAATCGAGTTGCGAAGATTTCATTGCTGCTGCTGGGAAGAACACGAAGAACATAACCCTTTGAGACAGTCGTTCATGCTACAGTGACAGCGACACAAGAAAGTGCGTCGCAGAGCTACAGTTACAACAACAATAACCTTTTATCGTTCTCTGTAATAATGTTTTGCAACAATTATAAACGTTGCAAACACCCGGTTTTAACCATTTTCTCTATATTTCATCCCTGTAAACACCTATTTGAGCAATGAAAAACCATTTTGAGCGAGTCTAAAACATGATGTGCTAGACCCACCCTATGGGGCGATGGAGGAAGCTATCTTGCCAATGAAAAAAAGGTAATTCTTAATTATTTAATTTGTGCAATTTTTAATTATGATTATTTGCCTAGATTGATAATAGATTTTATGATTTTTGTTAAACAATTGTATTTTCTATTGATGGAATATATGCTTGGCCTAGGGTTTTGATATCCCATACTTTGGATTAACATTTGTTGTTTCTAAAAAATCTACTTTTGCAATAGTTGAGAATCAAATTGAACGTGTGAAATTGCATGATTATAATTAGTATCACTTTGGAATTGGTAAATAGTGGAATCCCAGCCTAGTCTCTCCATAATTCTCACGAAACTTTTTACCTTGAGTTTGTTACATTTTTGCTTTAAAATTAAGTCTAAAAAATCTGCTTCCACAAGTCTCAACGAACCTTTTACTACAACATCATTAAAATTACCATCATATGGCTACAAATTGTTTTACATAGTTTTTGTCCGTTGCTTGATTATTTATTTTTGTAGTACTGCCACTACAGTTAATAGATTAGAAAGGTTTATATGTGGTTTCACATGGTTCCTTGATTGATGATCGTTTTTAGTTTTTTCATATCCTGGCTAAATTGGGGCATATAACACTTAATTTGGACATATAGCTAGATGACAAAAAAAAGGTCATTAAAAATAACCTTCACACCACCCCTTATCAAAATAATTACCTAAGTACATATTTTACCCCTGATTAATTAACATTAATTAATTGTATTAAGGGTTAATTATGTTTTGGATGTGAGATTAACTAATGTTAGAGAGTTCTTCAAAACATCAAACATTTTGATTTTTTTCGTAAACAGTACTCAGAATCGGTTTACGTTCATGAACTTGTAAACCGATTCGGGATCGGTGTTCCAAATTAACAGAGGACATCCAAAATCGGTTAACGTTGCCATGTGTATAATCCGATTTTGGTAAGAGGGTTTTACATATTACATATATAAACCGATTGTTTCCTTTTATACGATTTTTTTTTCATTCATTCCATTATTATTGTACGATGCATTAGCACATGCATCAAGACTTTAAACCCCTAGGAGACCCTAGTGGACGAGTTATAGTCTCGTGAGGTTTTACATAGATGTCTACCCACAAAACCTATACAAAAACTTCTAAATCCATCAATCTTACTCCGAAGACGATACACGATCCATGAAGTCCGGGTCATCCTCCTGGATTTTTTATACCAAGAAGTGATAGCTTGCATCGAATGCGAATGCTTCCCCCTTTTCCTGCAAGTAGCGCGCTTTCACGACTTCGTGCTACAAAAACACAAAAACAAACTTACATTTGTTAGTGGTGTTTCATTGGAAGATAAAAAAACATGGGTTACATAAAACAAACCACAAAAAAATACTTACAAATTGTTCAATGGACAAGTTGAAGTTGGTAGCGTTAAAAATCCGAGGTTGGATAGCTAAATAAGCAAGTATCGCATTTTCGATGACTAGGTGCCTATCATGGACTGTTTCAACACTTATTCCATTAGGATTTCCAAATTCTTGGCTAAATTTGTTGTGTACCCTAGCCCAAAAGGTTACGGAATCCACCCTTATGGAGGACTGACGTCTAACTCGAGTTTCCGCGTACCATGCTTTGGTGATTGCAAAATCTTCGTTTGAATCAAATGATGCCATTTCTTGTATGTGGAGGCATGCAATGAGTAGTTGTGGAGTATATGGAGTGATGGGGGATAAAATGATCAATTTTGTGCCAAATGGGGTCCAAGGGTGAGTTCTCTATTTATAGAGAAAGTCCCTAACGACTTTTTTTTTGTTTGAAAAACATGAAATAATTTGGTATAATCGGTCTTCTCTAAGCTCTGTATAACCCGATTACAGTTTAATGCCACAAGGAATCGGTCTTTCTTGTGACCAACATAAACCGATTAAAGACATGTTAAAATTTTGAATTTTCATCGACATTAATCGGTTTATATATATTCATATGTGATCTGATTCTAGCTTGAAAAACATACATGAAAAATATCTTGAACAATTGGTTTATGTTTACATATCGAGTAGATCTATTGTTTGTATGCCAGGCTAGAATTATTGAGCAACAACATTGTTTGTGGGTGAAAACAGTTTCTGCAGATTTTGGTAATTTTGGGTGTGTGGATGAGAAACGAATCTAAACCCTAAATAATGCACTGCACGGGAGTGCTTTTGATTCGAGAGATCAATCTGTACAATCCTGGCCTAAACCAAGAAATGGTCATTCCAGGCTTGCTTCGGTCACAAAATGAAGGAGAAGGGTTGGTCTTAGGGAGGGAAGCGAAGAGCGTGTTGAGACCATAATAGTTGATTCTGAAGATGTGGCTTGTTTTTATGACTTATATCAGAAAGTGGAACTGTCTTGCAAAGTGGAAAGCTATCAGTTCTTGGTGATTTCTTGATACTATATTGTTGCCGACCAAAAAGCTTGTTTTTTGGTGGAAATAGGTGAAGGCTATTTATACAACTCAAATTGAAACGTACCTTGGTCTCGTAGGAAGTGGAAACGATTGAGTGGTGGAAGAATAGAGTAGCGTGTAACTGTCAGACATTATGCTTCCATGATGAAGGAAGTGAATTCGTGTAACCGTTACTTTTCACCACCACTAATTGTCCCACTTCATGACACTTTCTTTCAATGGGCACATTGCACGCCGCATGATGTAAACCGCCAGACCAATACCCTGATGAGCATCCCCTAGTTTGTGACATGTTTGATGTCTCGAGTGTTTTCATGGAAAACATGTAGCACTTTGCTACGTGTGGCAAGTCAAAGTTACCGTAGGAAAATAGCATGTGATGCTATTAGCCTTGTTTTGGCTGGTCGCCTAAAACTTTCCACAGGCATGTTAGTTCGGTAGCGAACTCGGACGGACAAGATTACATCTTGTGAGGAAGGGTAGTCGTCGATTATGGCTACCTTCTGTTGGCGCCTGATAATGGAACAGTAGTGTTTTAATGTATGCCAGTTGTAATGTGGCATGGATGGCGTGGCTTGTGCATGCCAGTGGCACGGTAGTGAAAGTGGTGCATGTGGTAGCCATGGCCACTAGATTTAGGCAGCTGGTCTCATGAAACTTTCCACAAGCCTGTCATTTTGGTGGCGAACTTGGATGGATGAGATTACATCTCACGAGGAAGGATGGCTATTGATTACGGCCATATCTCGTTGTATAGCAAAGTGGCGTCATTGGCATAGTGGCGCGCCTGGCGTAGACATGGCATAGCGGTATGCCAGTGGCATAGCCGTGGCCATGCCAGAGGCATTGTAGCATGGCCAAAACTAGGATTTTTGGCTATGTGGACAAAGTTAGGGATTGGCGGCATGGCCAAGGCTAGGGTTTGGCATCATGGCCAAAGTTATGGCTTAGCGGCGTGGCCAAGTCCAGGATTTGGCGTCGTGGACAAGGCTAGGGTTTGGCGGCGTGGCCAAAGTTATGGCTTGGCGGCGTGGCCAAGGCTAGAGTTTGGCGTCGTGGACAAAGTTAGGGCTTGGAGGCGTGGCCAAGGTTAGGGTTTGGTGGCGTGGCCAAAGTTAGGGCTTAGCGGCGTGGCCAAGGCTAGAGTGGCTCGAGGCATGTTGTAGACTATGACCAAAATTAGGGTTTTGGCCAATGCTACTGAAGTAAAAGTCTTGTTTCGAACATGAAATCCTAATTGGAGTCCGTTATTGAAAAAGCGGGGGTCTAACAACCTCACCCAATATTTTGATTAGAAATCTGTATGAACTAACTCCAATATACTTTTAAGAGAATCAACTAGACAGTCAGAATCAATTTATAAAACGTATATCAAAGAGTTAATATCTATATTTCTTGATTTGATCTATACTCAATCAAATGGAAATCTGCGAGTCTTTATCAAATACAAGAGAAATATAAACTTGGATGGTACCAAAAACCAATATCCAAGGATCAATCAATTTACAATCAACAACCAAAGGTTGGATTTCACAATTGATCGATACAACGCACAACCTGTGATATTTTAATTATATAAAAAAATATAATGCGGAAAAGAAATAAGACAGACACCAGAAATTTTGTTAACGAGGAAACCGCAAATGCAAAAAAAAACCCTGGACCTAGTCCAGATTGAACACCAAATTGTATTAAGTCGTTACAAACACTAGCCTACTACAAACTAACTTCGGTATGGGCTGTAGTTGAACCCCAATCAATATCACACTGATTCAAGGTACAATTGTGCTCCTTACATCTATGATCCCAGCAGGATACTATGCACTTGATTCCCTTAGCTGATCTTACCCACAACCAAAAGTTGTTACGACCCAAAGTCAAATACTTTAAAATATGTATCACACAGAAAAGTCAACGATAATAGATAAATTTGTCTCCCACGGATAAACCTACAAGTTTTGTTCCGTATTTTGATAAACCTACAAGGTGAACAGGAAACAATTCATAAACCAAACTTTTATTCCCGAAGAACAACTCAGTATTATCAATCACCTCATAATAATCTAAATCGTATGGTAGCGAAACTAGATATTGCAGAATCACAAACGATGAGACGAAGATGTTTGTGATTTCTTTTTTATCATGCCCTATCGGAGATATAATCTCAAGCCAATTATTCAATTGAACTCTTACGATAGAAAATGGCAAGATCAAATCGCAAAACTACAAGAGAAGTAGTTTCGTTTGGCTTCACAATCCCAATGAAGTATTTAAGTCGTTAATCGACAGGGTCTCGAGATGAAACCTACGATTAAAGGAGAATCGACTATATCAAACCAACTAGTATCATACAGGAGGTGTGGGGATTAGTTTTTCCAATTGCTAGATGTCTCCTTTATATAGTTTTCAAATCAGGGTTTGCAATCTAAGTTACCTTGGTAACAAAGCATTCAATATTCACCGTTAGATGAAAAACTTTACTTAGCCAAGCTAATATCTTTCAACCATTATATCGAATCTTAGATTGTCACACACACATGAAATGTATTTCATTTAGGTTTGAGTAACCGTACCTAAACGTGTACATTTGGTTGGTTCAAAAATGGTTATCCATATGAGTACTTTCATATCAACCGTATTCATCTTTCTCATAACTAGTTCAAATGACTCATAAGAACTAGTTAAAGAGTTGTTCAATTTCAAGGAAATCTTATGTACTATACAAGACACAATTGAAGCAAAATCGGTTTGATTCACTTGAATCAATTCATGAAAAATATAGCCACGGTTTGCAAAGATTGCATTCCTTATTGATTTATTGTTTAAGTTCATGACTTAACCGATTTGAGATATAACCAGGTTGGGTATGCGTATGGGTACATGTACTCTAGCTTTACCGGAATTGGGTTTGAAAACCCAACATAAATTTTCTATAGGAAAACTTATGTGGGTACGCGTACCTAAGGTGACTGCTTTGTAAGTTCGTAAACTCCAAACTACAGCAGAAATTCTCGGCACAAGAACCTCCGCCAATACGCGTACCTAACCTGTCTCCTCCGCCAATTATGCATGCACACATATGCACGTACTTGGTTTCCGGTACATGGACTTTTACACTAATGTGTGAACACACTATATATGCTTATATCCATAAGTGGTTACGTAATCTCAACTCTAAATTTCAATTATTGAAATATTCTTCTATAATGTTAATAGTCGTTAGACATAAAGAATCAGCTATCTTCATCAAATCTATTTTCAAGATTGAAACGTCATCATGAATATCATAACGTGTAAAGATGAAACGTGGTTAAAGCGAAAGCTTACCAACATATATTTCAAGAAAAAGATAGGCGAATAAACTCGGCTCGAAATATCAAATGTGTGTGTATGAAAACAATCATACTTATACGACTGTGTCTCAAGAGTATGAGATAGAGTAGACTTTTGAGCGCTAGATGAGTTCAAGTATCCACATATTTTTTTGGTCGGATGAATTTCCACTGGTTCCTTGAGTAGTTCTTCGTCTTCGTAATATAATCGCCATGGACTATGGAGCTAAACTATACTTAACTATCCTAGACCGAGACTTAGTTATAAGTAAACAAGAAATCAAGACATATAGCTAGTTTTGATCACTAATATTGACAAACATGCTTGAGATAGCAACGCATGCGAGTTCGACCGAGCAATGCTCTAACAATCTCCCCCTTTGTCAATTTTAGTGAAAAAACTATCAATACATATGAATTACAAAATAGATAAAACTTTGTAGCTTCTAGTCCACATGCTTGATCTCCTTGGTGCTTCAACATTACTCGAAAACTTTGTCTTTTCCAAGTACTCCCAGATTCCATAGATGTTCAATTCAGCATCATAGTTGTTAACAAAAGCTCCGTATCCATAACAATGAGAAAACAAAATCTCTCGATCATTTTTATACAGTGTCATAGTATTATTACACAACATCAAATTTCTTATATCACAACTTCGACAACAATACTATATATGGTGATATGTATCACTCCCCCTTAGTCAATACTTTCGTCTCAACACGAAAACCACTCCCCCTTACATAATGACCCGTGAGCACGTAAATCATATGTATTTGTAGTGTGAACTACATATTAATTCTCCACCTTTTTGTCAATAAAATTGGCAATGGTACGAAAACGGGATCCTAATAATATTTCCATGGAGACGCTTCAAGACCAAAGAAAAGGACATATAAACTTGTTTAGATGCAATCATAAAGCCGAAGCTAAATGCATTCATCAAGGAATTTATAAAGATACAAGATAACCCCTAAAAATTCCACAGCCTCACTCCCCTAAGATATGGAAATTAAGCGCAAGTTCAAAAGAACTCTCCCCCATTTGATGTCATTCCCAAGAGAACAACAAGAGCGACCTTAATTTTTACAAGAAAATAAGGATTTTATTGGACACCAAAAACCATTAGAAATGATTTTCTATATCCAAATTTCTCTATTAAATTTAACCACTAGAAAACCTATGATTAATTTAATCGGAATACACAATCAAATTAAACACAAAAGTGATTAATTTAATTGAACATGATCGACATAAGAGAACTTACGGAGCTACAACTATGTTAACCATAAAAGAATGATCAACTTAATCGTTTTATGCTCAACACAAGAAAACCTTATGGGGCATTGCAGTATACACATAAAATATGGATCAGGGAAAGATCAATATTGCGGCATACAAGGATTCATTCTATTTTCCATCACTGTTTGCACAATGACATACAATAGACATAATCCTTGGAAACAAAAAATCATCCTATCTTCTGTCAATTATTTGCATAACGACACAATAGGTTCAATTTTTGTTTGTCAAAAGTTCATCGATCTTGTATCAATACTTGCATATTGACATATAAAATAGATAACTTTTGACATCGTATGGGACAACAATAGTTCACGGACGCAAACACACATATCCCATAACATATTGCAATATATGAAACCATAAAGATTAATACTGCAATCATCATCTTCCAAACTATTTTTTTAGATTTTTAAATAAATAAAACAAAGATGAAAAAACTTGGACATATCTATGTGTAATCATAATAATGGCTATTCCAATCTCTAGTTATTTTTCCTAAAACTCAAGAATAGAATTCTCATAAGAAGACTTCCTAGGAAAAATGACAAATCTACTCGAAACCGACCACGAGCTAAAGTTCACATTCGGCAGCTTCACGGGTTTCGAGACCTTTGAGCTTGTGATTCATATTATCAAATGCGTCTTCGGAGAAGATATCCTCATTGAGAAGTTCTTTAACATGTGACTTCATGAAACCAAGGTCAGTAGTAACCTTTTTTAACTCACTTCTAACCACATCAAGATCCTTCATTGTATCAACAAGTTACAGTTTTGCTTCCTCAAAGTATTTAAGAAAGTCATGAACCACTTCAGCGGAAATCATATCCTCATTCTCAACAACTTAGTGTGAGTAGGCATAGCATGAGGCATTGGGTGCACCTTCTTCCACAAGAGTTCTTTTCTTCATTCCTTTTGATTCAAAACCAAAACCTTTCTCAAGAAATCCCTTTGCAAAATCACCATGAAGAGATGAAGAGGAGGACATTCTTGATAACTCAGCAAATAACCTAGAGTATGCGTACGTGACTTACGTAACTTAATAGGTCGACTACTTAAAGGTTTCTTAGAGAAGGAAGTTTTTAAGGTTTCCTTAATTGATTCGTATCAGTCACACGGGTAACATGTACGAGTTCAATTTTGACCCAGGAGCAAAAAAAAAGAGAGTCGTACACACACGACTTTGCTGAAAACTCTTGCAAAACGAAAAACAACATGATGACTCCAAAAATCTATGTCGCATAAGAGAAGCAATTTTTTGAGTACATGAGTAGCACCTTGTTTAAACAAACAAAAATAAAATTGACAATGGTAAAACATAATACTTGTGCAAGTATTTTTACATAAATATTCAGGCTATAGACGTAAGAAAATAGCTTGAGAATCTGAAAATACCATTCTAACAAGTATACCTGAACATACCTCTCAACCGGGATTTTTTGTATGAGAGATTTCAACCTTGTGATTAGGTAGCACAAGTATGAGCCTTTATATCATCAAATGAAAATTGTTTTGCTATGATGTGAAAAATTATCATAAAATTTACTATCATCATAATACGACGCATAGTGAGGATTTTTACCTGAAGAATGTTGTCTACATGACCTACGCAGTTTTTTGATGATTTCCTCATATACCTCAATAATCAATTTTACGTTGTCATCCATCTGCTCATATCTGCATTCTTCACATGATACATGATTCACATCATTATTTCAATTTTTAATAGGAGAGAGAACATGAGTTCTTCTTGGATGATATTTTTCAAGAGGTCTATTATGCTTTTGTACATTTTAGGAACTCATTGAACAGACCTTCCTGGTAAGAAACATAGTATGCGTACTAAAACCAATTGGTTTAGACATACGAATGTCAGTTACACCTTTAAGAATCAAGTCTAAGGTGTGTTGAAGTTGAATCAACGATTTGTTTTTCAACTTGGGTTTCCTATTTTGCACTATATGCCTTTTTGAATTACAAAAAGACACACTTTCTGATCACAGGAGTGTTAGAGATTTCAGATCTATCATTATCGTCTGGAGATTTCTTTATTCCCACTGAGGTGTGAATCCCTTGCACATTAGTTTGAGTGGGAAGTGAGTCTGAAATTACTTTTTGAAATTGGAGCTCTTTCAGTTTGAATAGAAGTAGATGGTATATCAGACTCTTCTGAACATCCTTGAATTGAGAGTTTACTCAAGAGATGTTCAACATCTAAAGCGTCCTTTTTAAGTTTTGCTTCACGTAAGATATGAGATGATCGAACTTCAGGATTTTCCTTATAAGAAGCCTTTTCAATGGATCCACAGTCTTTTACTATACCAAGAAGAACATTGACATTTTTTTTCAACTGTTTGAATCTATCAGCTTGGATTCTAACAAGATTTAGAATTAGTTCACTCTCTTTAGATGCTTTCTCTTGAACAGAGTCGGATTCATCAGGATAACAAATGTCAGTGTTAGTCTGTTTCATTTGAACACAAGGTTCTTCTATAATAGAAATTGAGGGATCTTTCTCTTTAATAGACTTATTAGAAACAGAGTCTTTATTTCTGGTGACGCGTTTAACAGTGATAATACTTGTATCCATAGAGTCAGATCACTACAAACACAGACGGATAAGGTCTTTAAACGTGTTTTCCAGCTCTGATACCAATTGAAAAAGAGGGGGTCTAACAACCTCACCAAATATTTTGATTAGCAATCTATGTAGACTAACTCCAATATACTTTTAAGAAAATCAACTAGACAGTCAGACTCAATCTTATAAAAAGTATATCAAAGAGTTGATATCTCTATCTCTCGATTTGATCTATACTCAAGAAAATAGAAATATGCGAGTCTTTATCAAATACAAGAGAGATATAAACTTGCATGGTATCAAATACCAATATCCAAGGATCAATCAATTTCCAATCAACAACCAAAGGTTAAATTTCACAATTGATCGATACAATGCACAACCTGTGATATTTCAATTATATAACAAAATATAATGCGGAAAAGATATAACACAGACACCAGAAATTTTGTTAACAAGGAAACCGCAAATGCAGAAAACCCCCGGGACCTAATCCAGATTGAAAACCATATTGTATTAAGCCGCTACAGACACTAGCCTACTACAAACTAACTTCGATCTGGACTGTAGTTGAACCCCAATCAATATTACATTGATTCAAGGTACAATTGCGCTCCTTACGTCTCTGATCCCAGCAAGATACTACGCACTTGATTCCCTTAGCTGATCTCACCTACAACCAAGAGTTGCTTCGACCCAAAGTCGAATACTTTAATAAACAAATCTGTATCACACAGAAAAGTCTACGATAATAGATAAATCTGTCTCCCACGGATAAACCTACAAGTTTTGTTCCTTCTTTTGATAAAATCAAGGTGAACATGAACCAATTGATAAACCAGACTTATATTCCTGAAGAACAACTCAGTATTATCAATCACCTCACAATAATCTAAATCGTATGGTAGCAAAACTAGATACCGCGGAATCACAAACGATGAGACGAAGATGTTTGTGATTTCTTTTTTATCTTGCCCTATCGGAGATATAATCTTAAGTCAATTATTCAATTGAACTCGTATGATAGAAAATGGCAAGATCAAATCGCTCAACTACAAGAGAAGTAGTTTCGTTTGGCTTCACAATCCCAATGAAGTCTTTAAGTCGTTAATTGACAGGGTCTCGAGAAGAAACCTACGATTAAAGGAGAATCAACTATATCAAACCAACTAGTATCACACAGGAGGTGTGGGGATTAGTTTTTCCAATTGCTGGATGTCTCCTTTATATAGTTTTCAAATCAGGGTTTACAATCTAAGTTACCTTGGTAACAAAGCATTCAATATTCACCGTTAGATGGAAAAATTTACTTAACCAAGCTAATATCTTTCAACCATTAGATCGAATCTTAGCTTGTCACACACACATTAAATGTATTTCATTTAGGTTTGAGTAACCATACCTAAACGTGTACATTTGGTTGGTTCACAAATGGTTGACCAATGGTTAGCCATATGAGTACTTTCATATCAACCGTATTCATCTTTCTCATAACTAGTTCAAATGACTCATAAGAACTAGTTAAAGAGTTGTTCAATTTCAAGGAAATCTTATGTACTATACAAGACACAATTGAAGCAAGATCGGTTTGATTCACTTGAATCAATTCATGAACAATATAGCCACGGTTTGCAAAGATTGCATTCCTTATTGATTTATTGTTTAAGTTCATGACTTAACCGATTTGAGATATAACCATCTTGGGTACTCATACGGGTACTTGTACTCTAGCTTTACTGGAATTGGGTTTGAAAACCCAGCAAAACATTTCGGTAGGAAAACTTCCATGGGTACGTGTAAGGGTACGCATACCTAAGGTGACTGGTTTGTAAGTTCGTAAACTCCAAACTACAGTATAAATTCTCGGTACAAGAACCTCCGCCAGTACGCATATGAGTACGCATACCTAACCTGTCTCCTTCGCCAATTCCGCATGCATATATATGCACACACTTGGTTTCCGGTACATGGACTTATACACTAATGTGCGAACACACTATATATGTGTATATCCATAGGTGGTTACTTAATATCAACTATACATTTCAATTATTGAAACATTCTTCTATAATGTTAATAGTCGTTAGGCATAGAGAATATGCTATCTTTATCAAAGACATTTTCAAGATTGAAACATCATCATGACTTTCGTCACGGGTAAAGATGAAACGTGGTTAAAGTGAAAGCTTACCAACATATATTTCGAGAATAAGATAGGCGAGTAAACTCGACTCTAAATATCAAATGTGTATGTACGAAAACTATCCTACTTATACAACTATGTCTCAGGAGTAGGAGATAGAGTAGACTTTTGAGTGCTAGATGAGTTCAAGTCTCCACATACCTTTTTGGTCAGATGAAGTTCCACTCATGTTTCCTTGAGTAGTTCTTCGTCTTTGTAAGATAATCCCCATAGAGTCTGGAGCTCAACTATACTTAATTATCCTAGACCGAGACTTAGTCATAAGTAAAATAGAAATCAAGACATATAGTTTTGATTACTAATATTGGCAAACATGCTTGAGATAGCAATGCATGTGAGTTCGACCGAGCAATGCTCTAACAGTTATGGCACTGGCCACGAATGAAGAGCGGATTAGCACGTGGTGGCGCCATTTGTGGCACATTGGATGTTTCTGCGGCAGAGTGGCATGTTGGCATGCCGTTTGATATGTGTTTTTGGCAGGGCGCATTTGGCTTGCCAGTTAGTATGGTGGTGTTCCATGGTTCGTTTGTCCTTTAATGTATGGTGACAAGTTTAGAGCGACTTGATTGGTCAAGAAAAGGGGGCGGGCAAACATAAGGCGCGGCCACACTTCTAGTGCTTGTGGCGCATTTAGAGTGACCTGATTGGTCGGTAGGAAGGGGAGGGCCGATCAGGGATGGGAGCGGCTATACTTCTGGTGTGAGTGTGGAGGCTTTAGAACAACCTGATTGGTCGATGGGAAATGGGGCCGGCAAGTATGGGCCCATCTACAACTTATGTGTGTGTAGCGAGTTTAAAGTGACCTGATTGGTCGAGGGAAATAGGGCCAGTTTGGGATGGGGCGTGGTCAATGACAAGTGGCATCAGCTGGCATAAGGCATGGCCACACTTCCCTTTGCTGTTGTATCTCTCTGTTTTCTGATTCTGGGCAAGGTTTTTCCCCTACTAATCCATGGCGGATTGATTTCCTAGTTTGCCTAGGCTTACTTTCGACAAGTAAGGTCTGGTATATTAACTAAGGCGTAAAAGTTATTGATTGAGTCTTATGTGTTGACACAGAGTTCTTTAAGTTCATTCCCAGAGAGCAGCATGCTTTCTGATAGAATACTTTATGCAAAGACTTTATCCTTGATATTTGGAAATTCGTGCTACTCTGCTGCGAGTGAACACAAATTGTCATGCCATATCAACATTAAGGGTTCAGCCAGGGAACATAGCATAGAAATCATTCGCCGAAATTTATAGAACACCTGGGATGGTTGCTACATGCACCATTCTGGGTAAATTTCATAAGCGAGTATTGAGTTGCTCAATAAATTTTCCAGTGAAGAGGTGGTCACTTGTGGCTCTGTTTCCTTACAAAGTGACATCTCATCATATGCAAGGTTTTAGAATTTTAACCCTAAGTTAAAAACCACCATCAACAAACACATAATTATAATCAAAACTTTAAGTAGATTAATTTCAACACAAAGATCATCCAAAATACAAACCTTAAAAGACTGTTAAGAACTTATAAGAACCACAAGTCTTATAAACCTAAACTTTTAATATCTCAAACTTAAACATAAAAACTTAAAGAGCAGGAGCACCAGTAGCAGCAACATCACCGGGAGCATTTACAACACCACCATCAGCAGGAGCACCAGCACCAACACCAGCACCAGCATCACCATCACCAACACCATCAAGAGCAGCAACTTGTGCTTGAGCCATGTGTTCCCACATGGCTTCCATGTCTCCATGGAGCTCGCTCTCAGCGCAAATCATGTTTCTCCTCATCCCAGTGAACCTCATGAAGCTCCTCCAGTGCAAGCTTGTCAATCAATGTGAGGGCTTGTTCAAGATGGGTCTCATGCCCATAGGCAAACGTATAGAGGCTTCTTTCTGGTACTCTTGGTGGTTTCCTAAGAATGTCCTCCAAGGTGAGCTCTCTAGAGTAAAATGCTAGGTGTCTGAAGTCCATATCTACGTCAAACCAAAAAAAAAAAAAAAACTAGTTAAGAATCAGTACATAATTAAACATATATAATCCGATTCTGACTACAAAAACATACATGAATATGAAACATTAGTAATCGGTTTATGTGGTACATATATAAAATCCGATTATGAAAAGGAATCTGAAGAGACAAACAAAATCGGTAAATTATCAGGCACATAAACCCGATTATGTGATTGAAGAATTAAAATAAAAAAATGTACAAGAATCGGATTATTTTAAAGCACTTATAAACCGATTTCAGTGATGTCTTTTCATATTCCGATTCAGGACCCAGAATCGGTTTATGCTAATCATCATATAAACTGATTACTATGCATGCTCTTAATGGCCAGAGAACAAAACCCATAATCGGTTTATTCGATATGTCAACATAAACCGATTCTGGGTGTAATCAAATATTTTGATTTTCGAAAATTGAAGATTTAAACATGTAAATCAATGAAGAAATGCAAATCATAGAATGGGTAGATGGATATTTACCTTTTTCTTGGTTGGATCAAAGATTCGTTGGACAAGAGCATGAAGATTTTTTTTATTAGGGTTTTGAGAATTTGGAAAGATTAGGAAGAAAATAGAAAGTTTTTTAGGTTTAGTTTTTTTTTTTTTTCTGGATTTACTGAAAATGGAAAATTTAATATTTATATTAGATTGTTTTAGGAATTAATGTGGGGGTAAATTAGTATTTTTTAGAAATTTGGGTGTCTAGAGTAATTTGGTGGTGTGGAAATAAAAATTTAATAGACCCAAATTAAGTGGTATATGCATGATTTATAAAGAAAACGCAATTGGGGATACTTTTATTAATTGGGGGATATAGCTACAGGACAAAATAGGTGTCCCAATAGCAATTCTGGGTGACCCCCTATGTAATTATTTTTTTAATTCCTAATATAGCCCCCACTAATCAGGATTAGTGATTAATTAAAATTAGTAAAATGTTAAGTATTTGGGGGATAAATTAGTGTGTATTTATTTTTATTTGAATTTGTGTGGGTTAGTTGAGAGTGAAGGAGGGAAAAAAAATTGAGTGGAATTTTTTCTTTGAAAATAGAAGATGATTGTTATGAGAGAAATGCTGCTAAGAGGTTGAAAATTTGATTTTCTTTCTTTGAATCCACTATTGTTGCAGCTGAAAAAGATCGGTGCCGGCATGGTATTCAACCAAATAACCATGCCGGCATTTGTCGGAAATTTTCAAAAATTGTTTGACGGTAATCGTTTAAAAAACCTTTATCGATCATGGTTTTACTTTTCTACTAATAAACCATTGATTTCCATTTCTTATGGGAAACCATGGATTCCTTAACAACAAAATGATTTCTTTATTTCCTTAAAAAGAACCATATAAGCCAATTGATTTGGTTTTTGCCTATCGATCCTAAAGGGATATTTAAAGTATCGTTATTATGATATTCACAATTGCAAACACCTAGAGGAATTGATGTGTTCTTAAGGTATATTGAGCATTTTGTTTTCTCATGGTAAATCTCTAAAATTTTAAAATAATTCAACTTGTAGTTGTAATTGGACACTAAAGATCAAAGGGTGCGCACCCGGCCTGTTAGCCAATATCATTAGTCCTTGTAGTGACTATATTGATCTTGATTTATTTATTTTTTGATAAATAAAGTGTCCAATAACTTCAATCTAAACCATTATCTCGTTGGCCCTCGAGGTCACGATATTGGAGATTTTATTTGCATATTTTGTCTGTAACCAATAAAATCCATGGCTGATCTTTAATTTGTATGAACTACAATTTTCTTGGACAATTTTTTTATGGCTTTTGAAATCAGTATCTACTATCCAACGTGGTTTTCTTAAAATCCATAAATTATTATAAGTATATGTCTCGAATTAATCGGATAATACTTTACGAAACTTGAAGTTTTCGTATATGAGATGAAAAAGATTTTTCGCCATAATCAGGAGGAGACTATACACAATCAGAAACTTGTGTAACTAGTACGACCGTTTCCACGGTGGGAGGGCCGACCGAAGAAGAATCTGAAGATGGGGTTTGTCTGCGACTATTTTCGTCCCGTTTAAGAAAAGGTGATACTTTCACCCCCGTTTCAGAAAAAGTGATACTTTCGTCTCGTTTCCGGAAAAAGTGATACTTTCTCCCCGTTTCAGAAAAAGTATCACTTTTTCCGAAACAGATCAAAAGTATCACTTTTTCCGAAACAGAGCGAAAGTATCACTTTTCCCGAAACGGAGTGAAAGTATCACTTTTCCTGAAACGGGATGTGAAAGTATCACCTTTTCTTAAACGGAAAATTAGTCGATCCATAAACCAAAATATGGATGCATGATGTGTTATGCATCCTTTGTGGTGGTTTGCATAATGGCTATGCATTCAATTTTCAAGAATTATGCCTAAAATGAAAGTATCATTTTTCTTGAAACGGAGGAGTACATCGTTTTATTAGTTGCAACGGAAAATAAGTTGATGAATAAACCAAAATTTTGTTACATAAACTATTATGTATACTTTATGGTGGTTTGCATAATGGATATACGCTTAATTTCCTAAAATTGTGCCTAAAATGATAAGTACCTTTGAATTTTTCGTAAAAACTCAAAATTTGATATTGTTGTTTGTGCTCGTTGGATATGTTTTTTTATTAGCTTTCCAACGAGATAAAATTTGTAAAATTCCAAGGCACGGATTTTTAGATATGTTATATTCAAGTTTTCTTTCCAATTATACCCCTGAAAAGATAGGATACACAAGGAGTTATAGTAATTGGACTAAAAGGGAGGGACATTTTTGGTTTTTCGGCCCTAACCATTTCCAATTTTTTTTGTGTCAATTGATCACTTACATTTTACAAAAAAGTGGCCATATAAAGGTCCTCCCTCGCTTCGCTCGGTCGACCCAATTAACTTAAATGTTATATCAATTTCTCTCCCATCACAATCAAATTGATGTAGGCTGCCATTATATGATTGGCGTGAAATTTCTCATTTTGCTTTTATTTAAGTTTTTGCCTCTTAAGAGGAAATCCAGTCACATCTAGCAGATAAGTGGTGTTCTATAAGAGGCTGCAGGTAGTGCTCCAATTGAGTGTACCGAATTCACATTCTCGCTTATAATATCTTCTCACTTGAATATGAGGAGAATATAATGCCCGCGGGCGTTGGTACCAGTAATTGGTTGAATTTTTCAATATATGCATACATTTGAGAATTGTGTTGGCTTAAAGTAAGCTAAATTATTTTCGAATATTCATTTATGGTAGCTACTGAAATAATAAAGATGGTGGCTGTTAACCCCTCTACCGAAAAATATCGACGTATGTGATTGGTATGCACAAATTCCAAATTGTATTGGATTGAAATATCTTGAATAACGCAATATTTGGATCCAAAATTTTACACCTTAACCGTGAAAGCATGATTTTGAAAATTGCATGTTGGTGTAGTCTTCATGCGTTATATGAGAAACATGATCGTTGTAAAAACTATTTTAGGGTTTCATCTATTTTTTTCTCAAACCCCGGGATTGATTCAATAAATTTTTGATCTCCATATATGATGCCTTTAGCGTGGTAGTCCTTAAGGGACTCGTATTGCATTTACACAAGAAATGTGATCGGAGTACATATTCAATTTGTAATCCTTAGAGGATTCAAATTATTTATATTCAGACAGCCACCTGATTCTATCATATCAGGTTTAACAATCCTTTATGTGTTTTTAGAATTTGGTATAAAACCAAGAATCCGGATTAATTAGTTGATGCTATCAACTATATAGGTCTCTTGAGGAGTCCTTAACAACACAAAAATCCACACGTTAGCAGCATAAATTCTATTTTTTTCTTTCTCTTTCTTAAATCTGCAGTTAGAATTATGCTAGCTTAAACTCTTCTTTAAGATAGACTAGAGTTATTATTTTGATGCTTATTTCTTGAAAAACTCATGTAGTTGAGTTAGCATCGATAAATATGTCAAAAGTTGTACTTTTTTCCCTTGGCTTCAGGTTTTGTCCCATGTGGTTTTCCTGACAAGGTTTTAACGAGGCGACATCTCTGACGTTTAATATATATATATATATATATATATATTTTTAATGTTGATATTTGTGTTCTTTTTCCTTCGTCCAAATTTTTTCCCATTGGGTTTTATTGGCAAGGTTTTAGTGAGGAAATTTAATTCAACATAATGGTCATCCAAGGGGGAGTTGTATATATTTTGGTTGTTTAGTGGATGCCCACATTTTATTAAACCAAATCAACTTAATCATCTCCTAAGAATTTGGATTTCCTTCTAACAAATACGATTTTTGTTCACGTATGATAAGGTATTCATATCTTGGCACTTTGTTGAAGAAACTACATCAACTACATATGCAAATCATCTCCGAAGATAGCAAACCAAGACACAAGTTCTCAATGCATTTGGAGAAGCTTGAAGATTCGAGTACACTACTATTAGAAGACTAACACAAAAGAAGACTTCATCAGAACAAATATCTTCTACATTCAAGAAATTGGTTCACCGAAATTGGGAAGTCTCGACCAAGGTAGTTAATTTCGGATTTCGGAGTGTCTCGGCCGGGGCCGAGACACTGGTACAACTTTGTATCGGGGGAATTTCGTTTCCAAATTTCGGATTAAAATTTTACATTAATATTATATTTATGGTGAAAATTACACGTTGGATATGAAATAGGGAATAAAATAATATAAAATAACAATTCCGGCCGAAATACACCGATTTTGACCGGAATTTATTGATTCCGGCCGGAAAAAACGGCGACTTTTCGTTTGGCCGAAATTTCGATTTTCGTTGTCCAAAACCCGAAATCCGAAATTCCGCCGAAATTTCGGCCGAAATGGCCGAAATTGACTACTTTGGTCTCGACTCAAAGATTTGCAAGACAAGAATTTACTGAAGTACTCATCAGGGGGAGCGTCATCATCAAATTAAGGTGCATTCACCGGACTTTATCAAGTTGTACTCTTTTCCCTTCTTCAATGTTTTGTCCCACTGGGTTTTCCTTGTCAAGGTTTTAACGAGGCAACATATGCGTGTCCAACACTGTCTGAGTCTTTACATGCTTACGCAATTTCAGGTTTTTATCTTTTGAGTTTTCCTGATATGTTTGTAATGAATTAGCCACGGTGGTCATCAGGGGGAGTGTTATAAACCAAGTTTATTTACTAAGATTCCCTTCGTGTCTAAGATTAGGGTTTACACATCTTGGTCACCAAGTCATCTATCTATATAAATAGAGGCTTAAGCTTTGTATTTTACATACACATATTAATATAATTTCTCTCTCTTTTTCCCCTCTATTTTGTGTCTCCTTCTATTTTTTTCTATTTTACAACATTAACTAGGGTACTTTAAACCAAATGATGAAAAAATTTCTATCAAACAGGTGGCTCTACTACTAAACTTACACGTGAGAATTTTCTGTTTCTTCTTCTTTCCTTTTTTTTTTTGTCAAATAATGACCACATCATACATTTAAACTTACATTTTAAAAGAAAACTTTGACGTACATGCACGCCCACATCATACATTTTAAGTTTTTAACACACATTTTGGAAGAAAAGAACGAAAATAAACGGCCATGGCAGCTGATCAACGAGATACAACGACACCTCTTAGAATTTTTAACTTTTAACAAATTGACACTAGATTACTTCCCTGATGCTATAGGATCCAAACCTGAAATAACCGGATCCAATTTCCATTCATTTTAAGTTTAGTTGACTCCAATAATACCACTCATTTGGACCCAAATTTTTGTTTTTGTTTTGCACATGATATCTTTGTGTATATACCTAAACAGTCTGACAATTCGACAGGAGTTTCAGAGATATCATTCGCCTAAGAAACTCCCAGTAGTTATAAATAGATTTGGAATGGTGATCTAAAGATTCAATATTTCTTCTTTGCAATTGTTGTCAGTAAATTCATCTTATACACTTCACCATATAATGTTGTCATTTAATCAAACAAATAACCAGATTTAGCACGATTGCTAAAGGCGGGACCGGAATTAGCAGGATATCGTTTGAGTGATTCAATGGTCAGGATCGGATATAATTTTTTTATCTCATATGAAATGGTATCCTGCTAATTCCGGTCCTCCCTTAATAATCATGAGATTTAGTGGCTAATGTATTGATTGATAAAGTGTAGTCTTTATGTGACCTAGCTTTGGGAGCATCTACTGCCTGATGTTGATGGTCTATAGTACCCTGATCTTGTAGTTCCATTTGGAAAAATATTCGTCAACAAGAGGTAATAATTACTCTTTGCTTTTACTAAACACAAGTATGAAGAAACATTTTTTAGGGTGCTAACTATCACATTACATACATTTCTATGTGGTTGACCACAACTGAGTACTGACCTTATTGGTATGCCTTTAAATGATGCTACTTTTCCATCTAGAATGAAAATAAATACAAAAATTCTAAACGCACCGAGCTGGTGCACCGAGCTGGTGTCCCGCGGAGAGAGAGTGACACAATATTTTGGGTGGACCCCACATAATGGCCCACCCCCCCTGTTAGCTCCCCCACAGGGCGCCCCTAGCAGCCGTTCGATCCCTTCGTTGTACAGATCGCGGTGTAAAACGTTGTGAGTGTAGAATCACTCAAATAAATAATCTGGCAGCGCTCATACGATGATATTATTGAGTTCAGACTGCTGACTTAATTTTATTTAATTGCGTGTAGGTATTTTGAAAGAACGCGCAATTGGGGATATGAGAATTAATTGAGGGATATAGCTACATGACAAAAACGATGTCCCAATAGCAATTCTGGGTGACCCCCTATGTAATTATTTTTTTAATTACTAATCTAGCCCCCACTAATCAGGATTAGTGATTAATTATAATTAGTAAAATGTTAAGTATTGGGGGATAAATTAGTGTGTATTTATTTTTATTTGAATTTGTGTGGGTTAGTTGAGAGTAGAAGGATAGAAAAATATTGTTGAGTGGAAATTTTTTTTTTGAAAATAGAAGATGATTGTGATGAGAGAATTGATGCTAAGAGGTTGAAAATTTGTTTTTTTTTCTTTGAATCCACCATTGTTGCAGCTGAAAAAGCTCGATGCCGGCATGGTATTCAACCAAAAAACCATGCCGTCATTTGGTGGAAATTTTCAAAAATTGTTTGCCACTATCCGGGGTGTTCGGGGGGGGGGGGGCGTAGACGCTATTTTTTCCAGGTTTTGATCTTCAAAACCTATTTTTTCTGGTTTTAATCAGTATACTTCCGGCACAGTTATCTGATTTTCGAGCATGCCGGAACTACTTCCGGCATGGTTTTTGCTTAAATTTCTATGCCGGAACATGATGAAAAGTATCCAGAAACTTGATTTTTTTTTCACTTGACTACCAACATGGAAAGATTTATATCGAGCATGCCGGAACTCAGTACCGGCGTGGTCTTCATCCTAAATTACCATGATGGAACTCAGTACCGGCGTGGTCTTCATCCTAAATAACCATGCCGGTACTGAGGAACCCAGTATCGGCATGGCCTTAATCACTTTCGGCGTGGTTCCGGCGTGGTATTCATCCCTACCGAATGTAAAATAAATAAATAAAATCAAAGAGAGGAGCTGGCAGAGAAGGAACGGTTGAAGAACGATGAAGAAAAAAAAATCGAAAACCTAAACCTAAAGGACTGCCGGAACTAATGTTAGAAATGGAGATATATGTTTTGGTTTTTGATTTTAAAGTTTTAGGGAAAAAGGTATAACAGTCTTTTCATAAAGTTTTTTAATTAACCAAAGGGTATTTTAGTACTTTCATATCAATTGGTCACCCCTTAGCCGAAATCATAGGGTGGGGGAAGTAATCAATATCCCCCAATTAGTTTCCATATCCCCCAATTGCATGTTCTTTATAAAGGCTGATACCAGTATTACTGGGGTCTGATATCATTTAGCCGATCCAACGGCCAGGATTGTTTAAGATCTTGAGATGGTATCATCCCTTAGTAATTTGGTATCAGCCTTTATAAATTGTGTGGTATATGCCCCAATTTAGCAAGGTTTCATATGATACGTGTGTTTCTTTTGGTTTTTCATAGGGTATAAGGAAAAAAAAGAAACCGGGAACGATGGAAATTTTAAGGACTTCTGTACCAGAATCACGGTTCATGAAGGATTGAAGAGACATCCTCTTACTATATTTAAAAATAAGACCTCATACTATATTTAAAAATGAGACTGCTGCTGAGTTTGGCTGCGGTAATGGTTTGATTTTAATTGCTCTTGTTGTCAAATGCTCCCCAAAGAAGGTGACATTCTTACTAACAGTTGAGTTCTTTAACATTTAAGAGGTAGTGATCACTGTAATGTTTCGGTTTGCTTAGTTTAATATAAATCCTAGAGGGATTAAAATTGCAATAGTGGACAGCCAATTTATGATGCTGAAAAGAAAACAATGCTTGATGGAAAGGAATTTTATGAACTTGATCTATTGTCCGGATATTAAAATTATCTTGAATGAATTATCAGCTGAAACGATTCATGCAGTTGAGATCCTTAATGCCATGTCAAATCCGGGCAGCATTGGGAATGCCAAATCCCATCACACTTGCATGTCCTTCATTATAAGCTTTCTTGATTTCATTTTTCCTAAATTGCAATATATTGTTTAACGCTTGCGAGATAGTAATATTAATTGTGGGAGAAGGTATATATATATTTTTTTCTTCCAGGTCGTGGAAATGGTAGGATATCATTGGGTTGGAAAATTCTAATAGAGAGCTTCAGGAGGTATATACTGTACACCTATAGCTTGGTAGGATATCATTGGGTTCTCGCTACCGTTCCTTTATCCTATCCATATAAAGGTGCTTCACAAAAAAATACATAAAGCTAATTTTGGAAATCAAAGCGGACATTTTTTATTGGGCGCAGCCATCGAGAGTGCTAGATGGAGCGTATTTTGAAGACCTTGTTTTCAGATGGGAGGAGCTGGTGAGAGATTTAAGAGTTTTTGTTTGTATTGGATTGCACTGTGACCTAATTTTATGGATCACAATGTTTTATTTTCACCGGTGTATTCTCTATTCTTTTACCTTAATATCTATATATCCATTTTTGCTGATAAAAAAAAAAAAAAAAACATAAAGCTGCTAAACTTGCTGGATTTCGGAATCTAATATAGTTGTGGGATAAATTTTTTTTTTTTGATTGGTAAAGAATGTTATGTTAATGTTAGTTTGTTAGTGTTTGAGCGGAGACTCGAACCGCTGACCTCTTGTTTGAGAGTCAGGCTCCTGACCAACTGGGCTAACACCAGATGGTTCGTTGTGGGATAATTATTACAATGTTATCATCTACATTCGTGGAGCTACAAATAGTGTCTCGAGTTAAACTTTTAATGTTTATGCATCTATGTGCATATTTCAGATTAGAAACCAGGACAACATCTATGTGCATAAGTCACTCCTACTTCATAAAAGCAGTTCTGCGAGGTGATTAGGAACGGCTACATACTTTTTTGAAAATGTAAATGCAAACACTGCCTTTAGTTTTCCTAAGTTGGCTATCATGGACACACTAAAGGACGTTGTGCATTTTCAAGTGGGAGTTTGATTTCATCTTGGGAACTTTGTCACAACCCATGTAAGTGTAATGTGATCTTGTAATTTACACCTGCAGAAACACAAAACAACCATTGACGAATGAACAGGTGATTGCATTATTTACTCATAATATCTTCATTTGTTAGCTTAGATATTTTTAAGAGCTAAGGGCATACAAATTGCCTATTTCGTGGAAAGGTCCACATTTTGTTAGACTCGCTCAAAACCGCACAACCATGTGCGCTTCGAACTCACTACAACTCACTCAATAACCCGTCCAACTCAATACCTAATCTACCCTCCCTAGTCAGTCAGTTTGTTAGTTATGGTTAGGTTAGTTAATTCTTATCTAATCTTATTTCTTCTTCTCTTCTTTCTCTCTATCTATCTCAACTCTTCCACTGTAAGACTCATTTGGGTTCACTTAAACTTGCATCTCTTCCACAAATTTCTAACCTTTATTCAAAATTAGTATTTTTTATTACCTGGGTTCCCCTCGGATTTTATAAATCTGCCTAATTTTTCTGTTTTTCTGAGGTGTTTTCATTAGGGCAACAACTAGATCTATTTTATGTGTTTCTTGATCCAGAGCTACATACAAGTTCAGTGATCACTCAAATGGAAGGTCATCTATTTCTTGTTAATGTTTTTAATTGGTAAATGAATCTGTATACTAAATTGCTGTGAAGATAATGATGGTCATTAGGGGTAAAAGGGGTTTATTTTACTTAGATTGCATAGTTGCAATAGAATTCACACATTGAAGGGGCTAGTGATAGTCATTTCATGGGGAATAGTACTTCCCGAGTTGTAGGCTGCTTTGTGCCGAATGGTAATGGTAGAGGTGGGGAAGTTGATTTAGTCTTGATAGAACCATTAGATGAAGGATTGGGACATTCCTTTTGTTATGTTAGGAAAGTGGTTTTTGACTCACCTACTATTACCCCATCAAATTCTGAGAGGTTTACAGTAGATTCTAGCACACTTGATTCTGAAACGTTGAGCGGGTCATTTCGACGTGAGATTGTTGATGATCCGCTAAATTTGCTGAGACCGAATAAGAATTTTCCAAAGACTACGTTTAAAACCATCTCGGGAGTTTCAGTCAGTGCCAATGTCTCGACGGCTCGGACTGGAAACCGGAGTGCATGTTTTTCTAGTGATACCCAAGAACCTGCTGCATCGTTTGAGAGTACGTCTTCATTTGCTGCAATCCCATTGGAACGTGTGAAATATCAAACTCCTCAACTGAAGAGGTTATTAGTGAAGACGATATTAGTGCATCTGACTTCCATGCCGGGACAATTGCTAGTCGATGTTCTTTTAGGGGTTATAACACTCCCCTTCCCCCTGGTCCCCGGTGCAATGTTACCCCATTAATTACAGATCGTTCGAAGTGGTATATTTATATTTTTTGTTAGCATTCTTTACCCTACACCAGTTGTATTCCTTATGGTTACTTAACATATAAAATTTGTTGCAGCAAAGGAGGTGGCCCAAGTTCAGGTGGTGATGTAGAAGACACGCACACATTCCAACTTGTTAATAACTGCGGTCGTTTTTTTTCTCAGTCGTCTGGAACTCATGGGAGAAGAAATCAAAAACCATGACAGATTTTGGGGACGAGGAGTACAAACAGATGCTCTGTGTTGACGCTGCAGTGATTTAGAAACCAATCATGTTGAATCCAGGTGAAGAATGGAAAGGTCGATTAGGAATCACTGTCGTGCCTTTTATTCATTCCCATTTAGGTGCATTTTCTGTTGGCATATGAATTTTGTTTCGTTTGTGTTAACAGACCCAAATAATGCTTCCAATAATACTTGTTGGGTACTCCTCTTAAAAGGTTGCATAATATAAGTTGGGAAAGTTTTTTAACATATAATATAAGTCGGGTACCTCACTAACAAGATCGCATAAATTACAATGGGCAATGTGTTTTTCGGTGTAAATAAAATAAATTGGGTAAATAACAAAGATAGTCTTATAAAATAAATTGGGTATGAAACCAAGAGTGTCATATAAAATAAATTGGGTACGGTCACACTAAACTGACTAGGGAAGGGTAGATTAGGTATTGAGTTGGATGGGTCAGTGGGTGAGTTGGACTGAGTTGGAATCGCACATGGTTGTAAGGTTTTGAGAGAGTCCGATTGTGAGCGGACCTTTCCATGAAATGTGTAATATTTGTGTCCTTTGCTCTATTTTTAACCATATTTTCACACTAGAAAAGCACGTGTTTAATTTTGATGGCAAAGTTCAGAGCTTAAGATGGCTAATGGAGTAGAATGGCAAAGTTCAGAACTGGGTTGATCGATCTTCATCTAGCTTCCCAATAGTTGGGAGTGGATTCTCCACTGCATGCTAAGGGTAGAGCTTTTAGGAATGCCCTCTTCTATGACACAAGAATGCATTCTAGCTCCCTTGAAACAAGTGAATTTTCAACATCTTTTTCGTTGTTTCGGGTTTATCTACGCGAGTAGGCGTGGTAAATTTTGAAACGTCTGATCTGAGATGGGGGCATCCCATTGTGCTACTAATGGTATTATTCTTACTAGTTTCATAGTGAATTAAACCATACACCTTTTTCTTAAATGATTTGTTATCAGATATGTGATAACTGCTCCATTTTTTTTATAGATAAAAATAGAGGTCAATGACAATCTGATAATAGAGTCGCTGCCTCCCACATTTGAGGACTTAGGTTTCTCACCCCAGTTTGAGCTAAGTTCTTGAGATCCGGATAGTTTTTGGACTTAATGTCCTTACATACAACAACATCGAAAGAGGATAAAAAAAAGGAGCAACTGATCCATCATGGAGTTGGTTTTCCAACTGGTTCGCCTTAAGCTTCCTTGTAAAGTCTTATTGATCTGGGTCTTGTTTCCTTTTAGATAGAAAGATTTGCAGTTTAAATGGCCACCCCACTCAAGAGCATCGTGGACAGTTAGGAAGTCTCCTTCTTCTTTTCCATGGACTCTGGATCTTCTTGTCCTTTTGCCTATGGCCTCTCCATTAGTCCCTGTAATCGAAACACCAATACCATTTAGGCCTGTTACATGATCATAATATGTCAAATATGTAAAGGAGATGTTTAGTTTGATTTCAGGAGGTTGTATGACAGGGGTTCTATCTAGTGATCTAGTTATGTTTCTATCTTGCAGAGCCAAGATCAAGCTCAAATGGTCTATAATGAGTTTTCCTGTCCTTGTAGGACAAGGTTTAGTCTTTTGAAAGGCTACTTCGCATCTTGTCGTCCATATGAACCAGCATATGGTGGCACATAGATCCTTCCATGGGCCAAAATGGGTTTGAGGGTGTGTGGTTTGGAACCAGCTCGAGCACCAGTCATTAAAAGTGGTAAAGCCACGAACAACATTTTCCATATTTAAAGAACAAAAGGACCAAACAGCTTTAGCGAAAGGACAATGCATTAGAGAGTGTTCCCCTGTCTCAATATCATTCCTGCACATAGAACAGATGGGGTCAATATGGTTAATATGAACAGACATGGAACCATTATAAGGCACAATAATGGTTTTCACTTTCCAAATAAAGAACTTGATTTTTGGCAGAACATTTAGATCCCAGATTTTCATCGCAAGACTATCCGTAACTTGTTCATGTTTATTGTCAAGAAGATCATATAAAGATTTACTAGTGAACCTCCCTTGAGGATTATCAATCCATCTAAGAGTGTCATCTTTGTTTCTATCAGGGATGATAGTTAAATTTTTTGCAATAGTGTGCCAGTCGAAAATTTGTTGTAAAACATGGGCATCCCAACCATTGTCAGTGATTAAGTGTTCAACTAAAATATGGTTTCCAGTGTAGTCAGGGTTTACGATCAGTGGATGGTCAGCCAAGTATGGTATCCAGTTATCCTTAAAGATATGAACACTATTACCTCTACATATTTCCCAAATGCTATACTCTTTCACAAGCATAAGATCCGTGTGGATCCCTTTCCAAGCCCAAGAGGCACCATCATTACAACTAGCATGGAAAGGGTTGGTATGAGGAAAGTACCTTCCCTTCATAGTCCTAGAGTAAATCGAGTTCGGTTGTTTAAACAATCTCCAATCATTCTTAGCAATCAGAGCGAGATTCATTTTATTTAGATCTTTTAGGCCATTCCCCCCTTTTTCCTTACTCACATTGAGTTTAGACCATTTCTTCATATAGACACCTTTTGAGACACTAGGGTCACTAGATTTCCCCCACCAGAAGTCTCTAATTAGACCTGAAGCTTTCTTAGTAATTTGTTTAGGTAGAATGAAAGTAGACATGTTATAAACAGGAATGGTTTCAAGGACAGTTTTAGCTAAGATTCCCCTACCAGCAGGGGTAACCGATTTTTCTTTCCAACCTGTGAGATGACCACCCATCTTATCCAACATATTATCAAAGCAACCAATTTTTGATTTATTGGTAAATATGGTACCTCCCAGGTATTTATCATCAAGCCTATTTTTCTTAACCTTAAGGATGTCAATTATGGACTTACCAAAGCTATTACTAATGTGAGGTGTGAAGAAAATTCCAGATTTAAAAAAGTTTATCATTTGACCCGAAGTGTTACCATACCCCTCAAGTATGGTTAGGAGGTTTGAGCTCTGAGTGGTAGTGGCCTTGGTGAAGATTAGGCAGTCATCTGCGAAGAGCAAATGAGTTATAGTCGGGCAATGTTTGTTTATTCTAAATCCCGTGATTAGCCCCTGATTTTCAGCGTTGGTAAGAGTCCTCGAAAAGGATTCCATGTACAAGATGAAGATGTAAGGAGATAGAGGATCTCCTTTCCTCAGACCTCTAGTCGGTTTGAAAGGTTTACTAGGGACCCCATTTATGAGAATGGACGAAGAGCTGGTGCTAATGCATTGGTGTATAAGGTTACACCAAGCATCGCAAAATCCTTTTTTTTTTTTAAATAGCAATCAAAAAATCCCACTCAACCCGGTCAAAGGCTTTAGACATATCAATTTTCAGGCACAGGTAGTCAGTTTTAGATTTCTTCTTTTTCCTCATGTCATGAATTATCTCATGAGCAACAAGGATGTTGTCAGAGATTAGCTGATTTTTAACAAAATCCGATTGGTAGGGAGAAATCAACTTGTCTAAGTGAGGTTTCAACCTATTAGCTAGAACTTTAGAGATTATTTTACAAGCAATGTTACATAGACTTATAGGTCTATAGTCTCCTGGCGTTGTAGGGTGCAAGACCTTTGGGATTAGGGATATAAAAGTTTGGTTTAGCTGAGTGAGCATGTGCCCACTCCTGAAAAAGGCCCGAACAGTTTTGATGATATCACTACTGATAAGCTCCCAATTTTTTTGGAAGAAATAGGCCGGGAAACCATTTGGTCCCGGACTGGCATTAGGAGGCATGTTAAAGAGAGCATCATGAATTTCAATATCAGTAGGCTTAAACAACAACAAGATATTATTAACTTCAGTAATTTGAGAGGGAACAATATTAACTATATCATGATTAATAACAGGAGAAGAAGTTGTAAGTAAATTTTCAAAATGAATATTCAAGCAATTAGCAATATTATTCCTACCTTCTATCCACAAATTATTGCAGTCATACAACCCATCTATTTGATTCCTTCTTTGTCTAATAACTACATTTTGGTGAAAATAGTGATTGTTTCTATCACCTAGGAGGATCGTGCTTTCTCTACCTTTTATTTTCAATAGTTCTTCCTCAAAATCAAGCATTTACTGAATTTCCAATTTAGTATTGCAAATGCTAGGATCTTCAAATCTTATGTTAGATGTATTCATGATAGAATCAAGTTTATCCGTAAGAGCAACAAGATTATGATGTATATTTCCAAAGTCAAATTTGTTCCAGCGACTAACCTCATATTTAACAGTAGAGAGTTTATTAACAAGAATAAAAGCATGGGAACCCTGGAAGTTACCATTCCAAGAAGAGTGGATTAGGTCTCTACAGTTTTTATCTTCTTGAAACATGCTGTAATACTTGAAGGGTTTATGGCCACAAAACAAGGGAACCTCCGTATTCAAAAATATTAGAGAGTGGTCAGATCCGACATGGATGAGATGTCTGATGCTACAGTTAGGGAAAAGGGTAAGCTAAGCCTCTGTCCAATCTCTTCAATGAGAGAGTTGTCGGTGTGATGATTGGACCAGGTAAAAGGAAAACTTATACATCATACATCCTTAAGCCCCAAATTATTGAACATGGCGTTAAACTTCGAAATGTCAGTGTGATTAGCCGGGTTACCACCTCTTTTCTCCTCGGGGTGGAGGATAACATTAAGGTCTCCTAAGATTATCCAAGGAGTGAGCATATTATGACCCATATGATTAACTACTTCCCAAGATTTATCTTTCCTACTATATTTATAAGGGCTCCCATACATACATGTTAGGACCCAAACCGACTTAGTTTTTTCATTCCAAATTTCACAATTGTTTTGGTTATCATCTTGGTAGAGCACCTTAAGTTTCACAGAATTTTCCCATGCAACGAAGAGATCTCCCGCAATTCCCACTGGGTTTTGACAAACATGGTTATAGAATAAAAATTTATGCAAGATTTTCTCCATAAACAAGTTATGTTGTTTAGTTTCAGATAAGAAAATGATGTTAGGATTATTATTATGGATGAGTTTACCTAGTTGTTGTCTAGTGTATCTAGGTCCTAGTCCTTGACAATTCCAAGAAAGAATTTTAACAAATTGCCAAAAGTAGGAAACCTCGGGATATTGGAAGACAAAGAAATTGATGTTCATGCTGTATAGGTCAATGCAATTCAAGTAAATAGGGTGGATGAAAATTAAGAACTCATCACAGTCCAGATAAGAAAGGGTATAAAGAAGAAAAACCTGGTTCGGCACAATCCGACTATCATTAACTAGTGAATCCCTTTAAACCACCATGATAGGAACCTCCATTGCTTTAGGCCTTATTTCAATTGCAGACAAAGCCTTATACTTCTTAGGGGTTTTAGCACCTTTTGACGGTATAATATTTGTGAGATCCTTCGTTGAACTCAACTTTGGGTAAGAGGGCTAACATCTCAGTGCTCAGATCGCCCGAGTCAATTTCCATGGGTTTAATCGGTGGGAATTGAAAAGAGGGATTAAGATCCAATCTTTTGTTACATCGCAAATAACAATTTGGTTTTTTACCCGGATCGTGTCTCGTTCTTTTGGTCCACGCGTAGGAGGAGATGAGGTAACTGCTAAAGGGAGACATTTTTTCACCGGAGGCAACGCACCTGGGATGATAAGAAATGTAATAAGAACGGGCCCTAGCTCAGCTGGTCATCCCCGTTCCCCGAAATTTCATGCGTTCCAGGAGGTCTCAGGTTCAAGTCCCCAATGGCGTAATATTGCAGCCAGGAATTAACATGGAAGGTAGTGTTAGTTTGCCCCCCTTGTGACACAATCTCGCCCCCCCTCCCGCTTCGGCTCCCCTTGGCAAGGTTACCCATGAGGCTCTCTGGTAGTCTAGCACAGCAACCTGTTCAATTAATGTAGTAGTATGTCGTTGGAATTTAACTTGTTAGACTTCCAACTAGTTTCTTGTAATAATATTTAGAGAAAAAAAAATTATTATAAAAAAAAATAAGAGATTAAAATAGGGGGATAAAAATAAAAATAAAAAATGGATGAGAAAAAAAATTCTTGATCTAAAAGCCGATGGACAAATGCAGAACAACATAGTTTCAAAATCAAACTTCTAAACAAGTACAGACCAATTTTAATGGAGACTATTGCTTAAGCTAAATTGATTCGAATAAAGAAAGAATTAAAAAGAAAGAAACAAGAGAATAGCAGAAAGTATCGAAACACTGCAAAGAGTATCGAATTAAAAGGGGGGAGGGTCAAATTAATTAGAGCAAAAGATACATGAAAAGGATAAAAAAAAGAGAATCCGGATAGGATGTAGTCGAGATAGGTGATAATCTGCAAGTGTCTTTGAACTTCCCGGAGCTTGGTTTTTGTGTCTTTTGTATCTTCTTTGCTGTGACTTTTGTAGCTTGTAACAACGGAGGCTTATAGTGGCTCAGGATCTGTGTGACTAGCCTTAGAACAATGAATTAGAGTCTTAAAACTTATGTATCTTTGAATCACAGGTGTCTTCGTATCAATGATGTTTTAGTAACTGTGAACCTTGGAATCTTTAATACTCATAATGTAGGCATCTGTAGTAACAATAATGGACTGAAGCTTGAAGGTTTCAAAGAAACGAAGGGTTCGGAGATGATTTACAGCAAATGGGTTTAAAACATATAGGATTTCAATGAACTCCGGCGTAATTCCGATCGGAGGTTACCGTTAAAGTAGGATAACGGACTAATAACGGGCGAATAACGGTAATTAAAGATAAAAATTCAGGTTAGCATTTTTCCGAGCAAAAGTTAACAGAGAGGAGAGAGGGTAGAGCAAAAGTTGGAAAAAATTCAGGTTAGCATTTTTCCGTGATAACTGATCCTAATGTTTCAATTCGAAGTATAATGTTTTTGGAATGATTCAATGATTTTGATATTTGAGTTAAAAAAATAAAAAATTATTTGATCTAAGAGCTAAGTTTTCTAATATCATTTAGTTGATGCTAGAAAGTTATTCTTCGCTATGTCTAAATCTACCCATTGTTGTTGCACTTTTAATTCTTAACTGTACCATGTCACTCATATTGCTATATATGTTGTTGTCGTTATTCTTTGAATGCCATCATTTTCTTTTATATATTTCCTTCTTAAATGAATATAATGTAAAGTCTGGAAAAACTGAATAACGTCATTGATCTTCCATGTCATAGCTCTTCTTTTATCCTTCGTTTGGTCTAGGCGTTGTCTATTCCTAGTTAGTAATTCTCCGAATCATTCCCGAACGTATTCTTTGAATGAATTCTTAAATGAATATAATGACGAAAACTGAATCCATTGAATGATATTTTCAACTATTTTCTAGAACTATTTTCAACCTAGTTCCGGATTATATGGACCTCACGAATGATTCGCGAACGTATCCGAACTAACCGAATCCGAATGATATTTCCGAACTAGAACTTCGAACCTAGTTCGCACCCAACCTCGCTCTCCCATAAGTAATTCTCTGATCAGAGTTTTGTTGCTTGGTTTTTGTTTAATTTTGAATATACTTTATATTTAAATACAATTATTCAGTTAAATTTTTTATTGATAGTTGTTTAACCAGTGTTTTATGTGTTAATTTTTGTTTAAAAATCTATAAACTCGTTTTATAATACATTTATGCGATTAAACTGTTTACTTCTTGTTAAATAATCACGCTAAAATGTTTTTTTCATCTTATAAATCATATACAAATAAAATTAGTCTCGTAATAAGATCATAATACTTATCAATTTATCATTTATGTAATCCGAATTTTAAGTGCCGAACTCACATTTATAAAACGAATATACACGTACGTATGCCGTTCCGAACTACTGTCCGAACAACGAACCGTTGACCGGATTTTTGACCGAATCCGACCTATCCGAATCCGTATAATTCTCGTACGTATGCCGTCCCGAACTACTACCCGTACCCCGAATTGCTAACTAGGTGTCTATTATGATGGTGGTTTACAAATACCAAAATGTACTCAAGTTTTCTGTTCTCTTCCCAGGCAAAAGCTCTTGAAGAAAATAATGTGCGAGCAGCGAGATTTTCTTGCTCAAGAGAGAGCAAGCAGAGATATAAATTTTTTTTAAGAGTCTCTGGAATTCTTTATAATCATTGACTTTGAATAAAAACAATACAACTCAATATTGCTAATTCTCTGACAGACAAACTAATATGGCCTCATACACCAAATGGCCAACTGACAGTGAAGTTTGTGTATCACAAACTCCTTTTAGATATTCATGGAATCGATGTAAACCTACCTTCTAACACTATCTGGTCTAACATATGGAAACTAGAAATTCTACCAAGAATACAAGTTTTCGTGTGGAAGTGTTACAATGAAATATTACCTGTTATGGTAAAACTCAAAGCTAGAATGACAAATCTGTCAGACTTATGCAATCTATGTGGAAATCAAGAGAAAACTACATCACACTTATTCCTACATTGCTCTTATAGCAGGGCTGTGCGTTTTGGGCTAGGAAGCAGACAACCGAGCAGCAATGATACGACAATCACTGAGTGGATAGAAACATGGTTCACACAACTAGGGAGAGACGACTCTGACAATCTGCACAGGAGAAGGCTAGAAGAAACTACTTGCTGGTTCTTATGGAAACATAGGTGTAATATGAGTTTAAGGCAGTGCAGATCAAACCCGAAGCTACAATCGATCAAATCAAATACCATTCATACCCCAATAGTCCCCAAACAACTCTCATAAGAAACCCCACAAACAATCAGTTACAAGTGATCCAATTACACAAGATTACTCCAACAAGGACTTATGTCATACATTGTTACTACAAGATTCACCCGAATTTCTATATGGTCATTTCCTTTAATGCAAATAAAGAAGATAATATCCATGATAGCAGAATTTTCTGCTGCCGAGTACCATCCCAGAAGGAAGGCATCACACTAGGAGTTCTGGCAACGATGAAGTGGTCACAACAACAGAAGGAAAGAACCTGTAACATCCATATCAGGAGTCAGAAGCTACTAAAGGAACTGAAGAAGAAGTGGAGAAACAATCATGTTCACTACAACAATGAACTGTTAAATTCCTATATAGATTACATTTCCTATTTCCGTACTTTTACCGGAAATTCCCTAAGGCATGAGTGGTTTCCAAAATTGCATGAAATAGCTTCAAACTTTCTCTCTAACTACTTACAGTTTGAGATGAAGGAGTTGTTTCCGGACAGTGAAACATTTGTACAACACAATGCTCAGCAGGTTTATCGCATGACTGACTAATCCTTTATATATGCTTGTTTTCCAAAAATAATAAATATGTTAATTAGTTTCCTAGATCATATTTGAACTTTGATTCCAGTGTTTTTGAGAAAATCTAGATCCGATATTTGGAGATAAGCATAGAGGAGAAAGGTTCTCATACATCAATGAGTAGTTTTGAAGATCATCATCATGAAGAGAAATTGTTTATGGGGAGCTTTGTAGTTGTCCAGTCTACAAACCATGGTTTCTGTGAAGAAGTTAATTTTCTAGAAACCTTGATGAGTATCTTCTTCGACACATAGAGATTAATCTAGAAACATGTTTGCGATTTTCTTTACTCAAGAGTATCTAACTACTGCAAGCAAAACTAATTAACAATTAATGTGTACATTTTTGAGATATGAGTATAACAAGTGGTTTTGCTTATTTGTTTAGGTCATGCTTTCACACAAGAAATATGGCAAGCATAGTTTCATTTTTTTTTCTTTCGCTTTTTCCCCCTCACAAACATGATTTTTTTTTCCGGAAAATAGGTCATTTGTCCAAATATTTTTAAAACACGGTTCAAATGGACGAGTAAAAAATTTTATGGGTGAAATGGACACAAAAAAATAGCAAGGATGAAACTGGATTCATCTTGACTTAAACTTAAAAAATAGTGAGGATGAAACTGGATGCATCCTGATGTAAATAAAAAATAAAAAAAAAAGTATTTGAAATGAAACTGGTTACATCCTGGCTATTTTTATATTTTTTTCCATTTAAACAGTATCAAAATCTAGATGTCTTTTACACCCAGGAATTGTTGATTTTGGTCGTTTTAACCAATTTTGTGTTTTTTTTTTTTTGAAATTAGATATTTTTTATCGAGGGAAAAATATGGCTAGCCCAATTTTGGAATTTTTATATTATGAGCCCACCATTAATATACCCTATATTAGAAACCCAAAATTAGTTTTAGAACTACTAGTTTTATTATACTGACCTTTTATTATAATAATTATATTATTTTTATATTAGTAATTATCCGGTTTTATATAATTAACCGAAGGAATTTGGGATTTTCCTAAATTCTTGAGCAAATTTTCATTTTATTAATTATTTCTTCGGTTATCTCCCTAAAATATCTCGTTACCTAATTTAGTTTTCCTATCCTCTTTCTTTCACACCCAAGTGAAAATCACAGGTATCCCTAGTTCTGATTATTTCACTTTTCACCGTTACTAACAATTGCAATTTCGGAAAATTGATTTTTTCACTAAAACTCAAGTAAAAATCCCAATTTTCCGTAGATGTGATAATTTCAATTTTCATAATTACTATTGTAATTTTCACATCTTACTGAAAATTTTATTTATCACAATTTGGTGATGATTAAAATTTCTCCTTGTTAAAGGGTCGTGCTATCACACGGGCTTTCGTGTGATAAGAATAATGAACTCGCACCATCCAACCATTGGATGTGAGTCATCGAGATTAGATGCATAAGATACGGAATATAATATTCTTTTATTCTATTCTATATTTCTTCTCTTTCTCAGACCCACATAAATCCAATATATTTCTTATTAAATCCCTAATATATCTTTCGAATATTTATTTTGCAGTACTTGTACCATTAACTATTACATCACTTAAAATTCTGTAGCGACTATTTTTATACTACGACTATGTACTTTCTTTTGGGAAATGCGAATTTTTTTTTTCTTTTTTTTGAAGGAAACATCTTGATTTCATTAATACAACAAGAATGAATACATCCTGTTCGAGTACATCAAAGATGAAAACAATGATAAAGTACATATATCTCGTTTCTAAGATGAAACCGATATTTCAAACATGGCATATGAAATAATATTTTGCCATTTGAATTCTTCTTCTTCATTAAGAGTAACATGTCCCAGAGGGAAGTAATTTGCGCAGTCCATTGTTATCACGATCACTTCTACTAGCCATTGATCTTCCCATAACTGGAGAATTTCGACCACTTCCGGTAAATCATCGATGTTGTTGATATGAATGATCCATTCAATAGAAACGCCATAACGGCTAACAGAAACATCTAATTGGCTTACAGAAGCCATTAGCGATGAAATCAATTGAAGATAAATTAAAAACATTATCTACAAACCCTAGAATCGCTTAATGGCGATAATTTTATTCATACTTGAAAATAGTAATAATATTTATAACCAAATCTGCCGATAGATCCGAACATTTCAGGCCAAATCCGACAGATTTGGGTTAAAATCAAAGGGATTTTTGAATAACTTGATTTTAGAGAAAAAACAGTTATTTTCCGAAGAGAGGAGAGAAAGAGAGATGGGAAAAAAAATGGCGGATAACTGAAAAACGAAATGCGAATTCTGATCCCTATGTAATTAAGCCTTGAAATATATATATATATATATATATTTTTTGAAGCATTAGCCTGACAGATGAAATTGTATTGTATTTATTTTTATGGTAAAAGGTAATTGAATTGAATATCCAAATAAAATATCTGGCTTGATTGGGGGTATACCCAAAAAGACGAAATAGGGGCATTATGAAGTAAAGCTAAGCCACCCCTTAACGTTGTATTTTCTAAATGGCTAAAATGCCTTTGGTTAATTAACACTAAAATTCTGATTAGGTTAATTAATTGAGTTTAGATTGAAATTTTGAATTCATTAAATTAAACCTTTCATCTGTCTTATGATTTCGATTTCGATAAAAAAAAATTGGTTTTGAAAATGCACAAGGCCGGCAAGGTCATGGTTTGAATAAAGAGCCGGTCGTTCTCTGGCCGGCAAGGTACACTTTGAATAACCTGCCGACCAAAGTTTAACCGGCGGGGTCCACTTTGAATAAGCTTCCGACTAGATATCGGCCGACATTTTCTCGGTTGAAGAATACGCCGACTATCTTGGAAATTTTTACGGCCCACATGGTAATAACCATTCACCTAGCCGACCAAAACACAGCCGGCAGGGTTGTATTAAATAATGATGCCGGCTATAACTTAAAAAATATCAAGTTTCTGATGCCTACAGTCGGCAATATCCAAGTACAATACAATGCCGAATACAAATTAGCCGGCAGGGTTTTGTTAGTATACCCTGCCGGCCCTGGTTATTGTCTAACAATCTCCATGGCTGATATGAAAAGTCGGCAGGTTATTCATCCTCGTACCACACCGACGCTTAAGAAACAACAACCGCTGGCATGATGTTAAACTATCGACCTTGCCGACCAAAAACCCTGAAAATCAAAATTTTCAGTTTTTAACCTAATCTAACAATCAAAAAACACTAAACAATATTGGGTTGAGTTTAGAAATCAACTTACAGTCTTCTTTTCACCGGCGGAGGGTTGTCTTCAACATTCTCTGGGATTGAACTTTCGGGTTTACTAGTTCCCATCTTTTCCCTTATCTTTTTTCTCTGATTTGGATCTTTTGATACTTCCTGTTGAATCTATATTATCTCTTAATCGTTTGGAATCAACCTTTTTTCATGATAATCAAAGTTTTCAATTTTTAGATGAGATGAAGAAGAAGAAGAGAAGATTAACGGTTTGCTTAAGTTTTTAATTTTAGGATTATTAGATTAAGTAATAGGGTTAATTAGTGAAAGGGTAAAAAGGTGAACTCACCACATTTTGGCCTCCCCTTAGTAAGGGCAAATGTCCATTTAAATTTGGGTATACCCCAATCAATCCAGGATAAAATAGGTTAATCTGGTTTTTTTTAACTGTTCTTAAATCATAGTTGAAAGAAATGCCTTCACTAAAATATCCAAGCTCATTTATAGTCATCAGATTTTCAGAAACACTTGATCAAAGAGAAGAAAAAAAGACAAATGATGTTTTTAATCTCCACTTTATTTCTTAAAACTTCCGCTGTCAATCTTTTCGACGGCATTTTTAGTGACACCAATTTTATCCTCCTGCTAGTGAACATAAACATTAATTATATTAGATACGTTTGTGATAGACTAGTGTTTTAAATGATCTTTACATATTATTGAGTTCTCGTAAACTCAGATTCGTGTACCTATTCAGAATAATAAAGATCAACATTTAGATCGATTTTTTGTCGTGGTTGCTTTTCATCCTGCATTCAAAAATCAATATTTAAAATATATTTAATTACGCACTACAAAGAAAAACTATCAATAATGGGAGATATTGTCACCTGACTTGGGACCCCAAGCTTTCTTTACAACTAAAAATATTGTCTACGTATTGATCATCGTCACTGATAAGATTATGCATAAGTATTAAAATATGCATGCTAAGAACATAAACAAATCGAATATTTAATCCCCATTAACATAATAGATACATACTCATTCCGGTCGTTTATTGGCACAACACCCTTATTACGGCTTACTTTAACAGAGTGAACGCTTTGTTCTACAATTAATTAACAAAAAAAATACATATAGTATGATCAGGAATACGTAATCAAAAAAAAAAAAAGAAGGAATACGTAAAATTGACTACACCTCTAGACTAATTCATTAGTTTTGAATCGATGTGGAGAATACAATTATACATACTTGCTTTGCCATGTGGTTTTCATGCAGTTTCAGTCTTTGACCTCTTATTAGTTCCAGTCCTTGAACTCTTGTTTGATCCAACAATACTACATGAATAAAAAAACATCAAATTTATATGTAAAATATGACATATCAATAATGTAAGAGATCAAAATAAAACAAATAGAACATACATGGTAGATTTCTTAGTCGTTTTAGTTGCGCCGACTTTTCTTTTTCTGTCTTTCTTGTCGAGAAATGATTGCATCTTTCCGGTTCGCCCTTTAGTTGGAACAATGGTTGGATCAAGTAAGGGCTTTTTCTGAGGTATCAGTGTGTTCTCCACGCATTCAACTCGTATAATTGAATCATTTTGAGCTTGATCCATGGATTTATCTGGGAGATTTTTCAAAGCTTCATCGACCTCTTTTAATGCTCTATCAAGAATTACCTTCGTGACATTGTACATTTCAGTGGATGTGGAACCTTTAATTGTGATATTAATAGCTTCTTGGTAGAGTTTACTGTAATGGACTGTGGCAGTATCGCGCGAATTATCTACAAATTCTTCACCTTGATCAGAAATCACGGATCCCAACTTTGCATTTATTGTCCATCTTTTTAATATATACTGAGGAGAGATACTTTGAACATTCACAATGGAGAAAATCTTAAATATATGCCGACACAAGTAGCCCGCAAAATCATATAACAGACAACTACACTGTATGCTTTTGTCATTTGAATCATATATAACTGTGCGAGTTTTTTTTCTCATGCCCGAATCGCCATACCTGATAGGTTGATTTTGTTCCACTTTTAGAAGTTTCGTTTTGACAGTAGTGCATCCCTTGAAATAATTGTTCTTGGAACTTATAGAATACTTTCTTTGTATAGATTAAGGATGCCTCTTGCTCAATATTTACAGAGAACCTCAATAATGGTTTTTTGTGCTTAGTTTCGTAATCCTCATCATTTTCTGCTTCACGTCTAGCTGTGATAGCCATATTATATTGCCTAATGAACTCACAAAGTGGCATGTCCCTTTTCATAAAATAATCAAAATATGCATTGATACTTTCACTGCGCTAGGTTGTGTATATATCCGCACAAAATATATCACGAGTGTAAACAACATTTTTCCTTTTTCTTGTACTATTTCAATAACCACTCGTTATCGGTTAAATTATATGTATGAAGCATCAATTCCCATACATCCTCAAACTCTTCTATTGTCTCATTACCGTATAAACACTTATTAAAATCAGCAGTAAATGTAGGGTATTTGTTAATTGCATGAGATAAATGTTTACTCGCGAGTCTACTTATGTGCCATAAGCAATAACGATGACGCGTACCTGGCAAGATATTTCGAATAGCACCTGCTATAGCGGATTATTGATCTATAAGAATAACCTTTGGTTGCCGACCATGCATTGATTTCATCCATGTTTTCATAACCCATTCAAATGATTCTTCATATTCAGAATGAAGCAAAGCACCACCGAACAAATTAGTTTGATAATGGTGATTGACCCCAACTATAGGAACAAATGGCATGCCGTATATATTAGTGCAATAAGTAGGATCGAAGCACACAACATCGCCAAAGTGATAGTATTCCACCCGTGATCTAGCATATGCCCAAAAGAAATTAGTTATCTGGCCTTCTGAATCAACTTGGATAGAATAAAAGAAAGATGGATTATTTGCTTGTTGGCGCTGAAAATAGTCGAGTACGGCTTGTGCGTCTCCATGTTTAAGCTCCGCTGTTTTTTTCGCCGTTAAATAATTTCTTGCCTAATTTGTGGTAAACCCAACATTTTGGACTCCACCTGATGATATTTCCAAGAAGTTCATTGCAAGATTTGTCTTTATCCTTGCTCGACGAAGGTTATCGACGACTTGTTCTTGACCTTTACTCATTTTTCTTAATTATTTTAGATTATGTATTTTGCTTGGAGATACAATATGATGGTTGTGCTCTTCTACAACATGGGTTACAATCCATTTATTTTTTACTCTTTTTTTTATAATCATATGCGCGTTGCATCCGGTTCTAGTATTAGCCTGCTTTATTTTTAGCTCTTCAACGGGCTTAGCTCTAGCATCACGTGTACCTTGACATGCACAACAAAATATATGCCCGACTACAATTTTATTTTCCTCTGTACTACTCCGTGATAAACTAGTAGTATGCCTCCGAATACTAAATCCTACTTTTTCAGCATAACAATTATAAAAATCATATGCATCTTCTTGAGATCGGAACTCTTTTCCAACATATGGATGATATTCATTTAATCTATCGTCATCTAAGCTTGCACGAGCCTCATAAGTCATCTGCTTAACATGTTGCTCCATATTTTGTCCTGCTATAACTCGTTCCTCCGTACTGAAAAATTGATCCCCACTAATGTTGAGAACTTGTAAAAACACAAAATAGGCGATTAATGACATTTCATGTACTTTTATTATATGATTTCCTTCTATTCCCTTTGTTTTGTACATAATTTCTTTAAACATATAATTACCTTCTTGTTTGGAAACGTCATCAGAAGCTTGAGTTTGGTCCAAGCTTGCATCATCATCTTCACCATGTGAAGTCAGCACGTCTTCCATAAAAAAAAACCTCTGACCAATAGTACTTCGGTTGTCGCACCCAAATTCTAGGGTTTTTAATTTTTTATGTTACTTTAGACTTTTCCTTTAGTATGACAGGATGCTAAGAGAGAACTAGGTTTTAAGAGTTTAGTTTTATAATGTTTAGCTAAAAGGACTAAAGGGCCATACAAGAGATATATCAGTTTTATATGGGTGTGTCAGAGAACATAAATATAGAATAGAATTAAAAGAATATAATATTCCGTATCTTGTGCTACTAATCTCGATGACTCACATCCAAAGTTCAGAAGGTGAGAGTTCATTATTCTTATCACACGAAAGCTTGTGTATTGTATTTTCAGAAATCACAAAGAGAACAATTCTCAAGTTTATTGATATCACAATTTTCACCAGTTGGAATTGGCAGTATTTTTTTGAAAGTTAAAATTTTCACCAGCTCACTGTCAAGGTAAACCATAAAATAAAAAATAGAGATCATATGGGGCTACAAGTTTAATGAGGAAGCAAACACTCACTTTGTGAGGAATCCTTCATTGTGGACCAGAAATAATGATAATGAAATCAGTGGAGAATCTTTGCTAAATCTTGGATCAAATGTGTCTCACTCGTTAGGATGTTCACAAGAAGTTCTAGAAAAACATTAGACTAAAGAGATCTCGTACACCCACTGACCAGTAAGTTGCTACATAGTCGTTCTCTAATAAATCACCACAAACTCCCATATTCACACTCACATACAGTAAAGGAGAAAAGAACCTAGAAACCACTAATTAACCAAAATATTTAGATAAGATTTATGTATGACCAGAATATCGCTATAACATTTCTCTGCGAGATTAACAACATTTCCCAGCGAGCATCATCGCAAGTTTTTAACAATACTTTGCGAATGTCACAAAAAAGGTCAAAAGAGTGACGTAATAGCTAGCGATTGAAGGAAACATGAGAAAAGCATGTTTGTCCCGCGATGGTTACCAAACTTGCGAGAATGAATGTAGTTGCAGGAAATCCTACAACTACACCCTCAGTAGAATTTGTAAAACTTTAAGAAGTTCTTGATGAAGAATGACAATTTTGATTAATATTCTCAATTGATTACAAAGAAATATGTTAATGGAAATTAGAACAGTTACACCTTTCTCTGTTCTCTCTCCTAAGACTTGTTCTAACACTCACTTAAAGAACCTCCCAAATTTAACATTTGATCTACTATTTATAGTGAAATCTGTACAACTGTATATAGCTTGCGAAGTATCGTGACTTCTATTCGTAAGTTTATTTCATGTTCGCAAACCCTTCACATTTCTCCCGTGCTTCTTCTATCATCGTATTATCTTGTAACACTTTTCTCTTGTACTTGTTACTATGTTCGTAATCCAATATCTTGCGATATTCTGTCCCTACATCTTGCCTCTTCTCGTCTCAGTTCTGCGAAGAAGCAATGTCATGAGAATCATTATTTTTGCAAATTTAATATAGTTATCATCACTTGTTATATTCGCAACTCGTATTTTCTCTTTCATTAAATTTTTGACACGTTTTTTCGTAATCGCCATTCTCAACCGCTCACGTCTAATCGCATTGATGAATTTCTATCTCCACCAAACTCTTTTCTTTATAAATACTATCTTTAATTCCTCCTTTTATTCTTTTATCTTTCATCTTCCTCATTACGTATGCTTCTGCAATTTCTTCCTTCTTTCTTCCATTACTATCTCTTGCCTTTTTTATTTCTTTTCTTCTCTGTTTTCTATCCCTTATCTAATGGCTCCGAAGAAGAAAACTGTGGAACAACTTAATGCAGAGCTTGATGATAGAGATCTCATTCTTTCTGAGATTGTTGGTCATACCAATAAATCCCATCTCTGTATGGAACTCTTTACTGATCTCCATTGGGATGATCAGATAGTTTTAGTCTCACGAGGCCAAATCCTCGCAGGTCTTCCTCTTCCTATTTATGATGTCAATCTTTCTTTATTCTATGATATTATTTCTCACCCAAATTTCTCACGAGCGATTTATCAATTGACTGGGGATTGCATTCGCATTCTGGTTGAGTTCGCAACCCGTGCTGCTACTAGAAAATATTTATATCCAATTGCACTTAGGAAACCTGTATTTAGAGATGTAGAGATTATCGCTGCAAATTACACAGTCGAGAATTTTTTTAAAAATTACACATTAATTCCTGCGAAGAGGGAAGATAAGCGTTAGGGTGTTCGTCTTCATCGTAAAACTGATGTCGCAGAAGCGGATCTTCTTATGCATGATATTGATTATGCTTCTGGAAATAATCGAACCCCTCGCCATTATCATGATGAATATTGGTACAATTATCCTCTAGCATTATCGGGTTCTTACATATCTGGGATAGTAGATCTTCCTGCGAATCTTCATGATCGTAACTATCAACCTTGGGTCTTTTCTTGGCCTAATAGAGATAAAGATGTATGTATCTCCATCTTATTATCTTCTTATTATTTTTATTCTTTTACTAATCCTTCTGTAATATTTGCCAGGTGAATGAACTTAAGGAGAGTTACCTTAAAACTGGGAAATCCAGTACTCGTGAGGCTTTCCAATTGTTTTCAAATGAGGTAAGAAACATTCTTATATGTGTTTTAAACAATATATTGTTGCCTCTGTTTCTTATCCTTATTTGAATTTGTAGGTTCTTCCTGACTACCCTGGAGCTATTGTGAGTGAGAATAAGAATTCAACTTCTTCTGAAGCGCTAACTTCAAGACAAAGAATACTTCACTCTGCGAAGTACACCAAGATTTCTGGTAATAAAGGAGATGTTCTTCGCAAAGAAAAAGGGAAACTTGAGGATATTGTTTCTGCGAAGAAGAGGAAGAGACTTCCACTCAGTGCTTATTCCAATGTGATCTCCTCTAACAAGGATGTTGACGAAGAACAAAGTGATAAAGATGATAGACTTTTTGAGAAGGATCTTAGTTCTAATTCTGATACAAAATCTGATAGGAGGAATGATGATGATGATGATGATGATGATGATGATGAAGAAGAAGATGAAGACTATAGCAATGTGGAAACTTTTGAGTCTGCAATGACTCGATTGTCTGAGGCTTTTCTCAACTCTTCTCGTGGATTAGGAAACTCTTCTATTGCGAATGCTCATAGGCATATTGCGAAGGCTTGCAAAGTTCCAACTGTAATCAACAATAATTCCCTTAATGGAATCTCGAGATTTATCTCTCCTGTTGTATTATATTCTTTGGGGAGTATGGTGAGTTTCTCTCTTATTCCTTGTTAATTTCCCATATTTCATTGATTTCTAATCCTTTTTATTTGCTTAGGTTGGGAGGGTTAGCTGTGCAGCCGCTTCAGATTGGGAAAGACGTCATGCAATTGCTGAGAAGAAAACTTTAAGTCGTTATAACAAGCTGGAGGCTGAGAATGCAAAACTTGTCCAGAAGATAGAGGATTTGAACATTGATAACGCAGAATTAAAATCCCGCTGCGAAGATAATGCGCAATATGCGAGTATCGCAACTAGAAATTCTTCTCTCCTTGAGAAGAATAATCAACTGGAGCTTGAAGTCACTTCTCTTCGTAATGATAAGAAGCAATTAGAAGGTAAATTCGCAAATCTTGATCATTTTAACCCCACAATTTGCTAATCAATTCCTTAATTTATTCCCTTACTCTTTATTCTCTTATCTCTTACTTATCCTTTTTCTTTGTAAATGCTGAAGAAAATTATACGAAAAGGATTGAAGAGCTGGAAGCTACTCTTGCTGCGCGTAATTAGAAGATTTCTAATTTAAAGTCTCAACATCAAATTTCTCAAAACAACCATGGCTTAAACATCAAACGCTTCCGAGCTATGATGACTCGCAGGATTTGTGAAGACAATCAAATTCCTCTCACTAAGTATCAAACGCTCCTTTCTGAAGAAATCCCTGATGATACCCCAGATTTGGATATCTCTGATAGTGAAGCTGAAGATGATATCTCCGAAGAATAAAGAGAAGATCATTTTGATGAAGATAAATCTCCCCTAGAGTAGCTTTATTCATTTCTGTATATTTGCTTCAGTTATTTTCGTCTTGTCTGTTTGAGTACAATATTTTCTTCTTTCCTGCACTTTTAATCAACCGACAATTTCTTTTCGCAACTTAATTAGTACCAACGTCTTAATTTTGCGATGATGAGTTATTGAATGCTTTCCTTATTTGCATAACTTGATCATATGAAGAGAAATAATATATCTTGAAGACTTAATTTAGTATTCCTTTTCCCCTTATTATTGCTCTTCAGGTGATCAATTGTTGTTGTAAGTATTAAAATATCTGCCTCAGTTTAAGTTGCGAAGTATCTGGTTGTTGCGAAGTAAATAAGAAATCTCCTCCTTGAAGTATAAGAAGTATGAAACCTCCTTAAAGAATTATGAAACATTCTTGGAGAAGTATAATAATTATGAAACATCCTCGAAGAAGTATAAGAAGTAATCAATCCTTGAAGAAATATAAAAAGTATTCAATCCTCGTAAAATTTAATGAGTATGAAATATCCGTCTTTGATTGCAAATAGAATTGCCTTTTTTGGTATGAGTATAAGAAGTATTCTTGTTGAAAATATAAAGAATCTCCAATGATATTGACTTCATTAGTTTCTGTGGTCTTATCATGCCTTCCTAAGTAAAGGTCTTACTTTGCCACCTCTTTTGCGATAAAGTCGCAGGACGTTGGTGCACTCGCATGCCTCAACCCCTTGACTTTATCTTAACAATATATTTGTATTTGTAATAATATGACAAGTCTGAATGTATTTACGAATATACAGCCTTGTGACATTATCGTCTTGCGATGAAATCGCAGGAAGTTATTACACTTTCATGTAATAACCCATTGATCTCATCTTAACTTCTTTGTATTTAATTCTGCGAGTATATATATATATATTTATTTTATTTTATTTTTTACTCGCAGAAATACGATTGTTGCACAAATATGACAAGCCTTTACGTTCTTGCAAACAAAAAGCCTCGTGACATTTGCGTCTTATAGCACGTATCAGCTCCCTAATGGAGGGTGCTTCCCTTTATATTCCCCTTGGTTTCCCCTTCAAGGAAGCATACATATACAAGGTTATCTCTTCCCATACGGTTTTGCCAACAACCAGCCTTGTTCGCAACCTCTTATCCTTTTTGCCTATAGGGCTTATAGTTACGAGGTTGCACCCTATGGGGTATCTTTGGGCCAAGTGCATCATTTTCCAAGACTTGTCAAGAATGGCAGATGTGCTTCAAACCCATCCGGCACTCTTGACTCAACCGTGTACCTCGGCGTCTTGATCGTTTTCTGCACTTCTTGGGAAAGACAGTATGCCTTAGTTGCCCAACCTAAATCATGTTACATCGCAAGATTAGATTGAGAATCCAAGGTGTCTTACCCGGATAGGTACCCCGCTTTTGGGTTATGTACCCCGTAATGTCCATGTACTCAGGTTCCGTGGTGGTGTTCCGTTTCCCCTGAGCCATGCTTATAGGTACCCCCTTAAATGACGTACTTTAGGACTTTGCCTCTTGCGAAATGTTGCTTCGCGAACTAAGGTGTACGCCACAAAGGTTTGCCTGTGTAAAATTTCTACGGCTTTCTTTCTTTTTTGAAAGCTGATCACAGTTTGCGTCTTTATTTTATGAAAGCTGATCGCAAATAAATTTTTGTGTCTTTCTTTAATGAAAGATAATCGCAATAAATCGTTCGTAAAAACTCATCGCAAATATTTCATGTTGTGAAATACCTCATTTCATTTTCTTGTTTTTCAAAATACATTTTGTTATACGTTGCGAACAAATATACGGATTACCTTTTTGTTTCATTACCTTTTTTCTTCATTCTCTTTTCTTCGCAAACCATATCCCTTTTCTATCATCGTAAATTTCTTGTATGCTAAACATTGTAACTTTATTCCTTCATGCCTTAGTCCTCAGCCATTAAATTTTCGCTTCTTTGCGCAGCCTTTGCTCTTTTTCTCCAACTTTCCTTTTCAACAGCTTTTCCTTCGCAAACTTCTACTTCTGTATCGTAACATTTCTTCCCTTCTGCCCAATCACCCTTGATAACTCCAATACCCTTTGAATGAGGAAATTTTATGCATTGATGAAAAGTTGAAGCTACGCCTAGAATCCCATGAAGCCAAGGTCTCCCTATCAAATCATTGTATGGTGATTCGATATCAACAACGCAAAATAAAATTTCAGTTCGCATTCCACTTAAGGGAATTCACATGCTCACTTCTCCTTTAGGTTTATTAGCAGTTCCATTAAAGCCATAAATCTTGTAGGTAGAAGGTATTAGATCCGCGTCTTTTCCCCCCATGGTTTTGTAAGCAGGATAGAAGAGAATATTGACAGAACTTCCCGTATCAATTAAAATTCTATTAAGACCAAATGATTCTTCGTCTGTATCATCTTCGCTTTCTTCCGTATTCAGACAAATTTCTAATCTCACTACCAATGGATTATCATGTATTTCGCAACCTTCTGGAATTTCTGTGGCTTCAAAATAAATTTCACGCTTCTGTCAATCTTCAATTCGTAAATTTTTTGCGATGTTCATTATTTCCCTTCCTTCACCATCTCTCGCATATACCCTGCTTAACACATTATCATGAAAATCTTCTATGGTTTTATATGAGTGAACAATAGAATTGCAGAAAACATTCCTTGCTTTTTGTCCCACTTCTACGTGTAAGGTTTCCTTTCCCTTTTCTTGTATTATGTTCACCATGCGAGTTATCATTGGAGCATGTGGTAATTGTTGCGACTGTGCTTGCTTGAGTAAAAAGTGGTCTAGTTTGCCTTGATCGATCATTCGCAAGATAATCCTTTTGATATTATTGCAGTTATTTGTAGAATGTCCATGAAAGTGATGGTACAAGAAAAATTCATGACTTCTTGGACCCATTGGTGGTTCTTTTCCCATGTTCCATGGTGTTGGTATATTTTCCATCAAGATGATCGCTTGCCATATCTTTTCTACACTTGTATTCAAAGGTGGCATCTTTATTTCTTCCCTTATCATTCTTTGACCTCCCTGTCCATTGTTATAGTTTTGTCTATGATTTCCTTGTCCAAAATAGTTCTGCCTTTGTCTTCCATAATTTTCCTGTTGCTGATCTAATCTTGGGATATGGTTATTTCCTCCTCGGCTATAGAAATGCCTTTCTCTATCATACTCTTCTTGATCCTTGCTACTCATTGCTACCATTTTTGGTTGACCATTGCCAACTTTCTTCTCTTCTGATATCTGCGAAGATGTTTGCGAGGATGTCTGCGAGGTACCTGCTACGATATTGACTATTTTAGGAAGTAAGTTTGCTCCTGTATCTTGAGTGTTGGTGTTTGTCACTGGATATGACTCCATATTGTTTTGCTTTTCCTCTAATGTAATGTACTCCTCTTGCAATTCTCGCAACTCTGTCATCGTAATGGAATTCTTTCTTCTGGAGATTTGAACATATAATTGCTCAGTTGCGAACATCGCATTTACGAAAGACAAAATCAGGTACCTCTCGTCCACACGCCCTGCCATATCACTGCACATAGTTTTCCATCTTCTTACCAGATGCTTCAAACTTTCGCCGATTCTTTGTTTTAAACCAAACACATCTTCAATACCAAGTCGCGAGGAATGATTCGTGATATATGCTCCTAAGAAAGTTACTTGTAGATGATTAAATGATGTAATAGTGTTTTTTTGGAAGTCCTTCAAACCATTTTAGAGCTTCTCCTGTTAAGCTTGATGTGAAATACTTGCATAATACATCATCGTGATTCTCCCATTGTAACATGCATCTTATATACGCTTTAATGTGTTGTATAGCACATGAAGTCCCGTCAAAGATGCTGGTTAATGTAGGCAGATTGCATTTTGGTGGAATTCCTCCCAATTGTACTTCTATAGAGAAAGGAGTCCTCGCAGCTTCTTCTATTGCTTCATCTAATTTCCTTCTATCTCCTCCTCATCTACTGTTTATCATTCCTCTCATTTCCGCTAATTCTCTAAAGATCCGTTCATTTGCCTCAGAATTATCATCCATTGGTCTCTTCAACGCAGCCTCTCTTCTTCTACGTTCTTGCATTTCTTCTCTTGCGATCCTTCGCATTCTATCATACTCTTCATTAATGTTTCCATTTGCACAATTTTGCAAATATCTTCTTTCCATATTGTCACAATTGTTTTGTTGTAGAGCATCTTGAAATTCTTGTTCTTCCATTTCAATTCTTCTCATCCTTCTCATGTGAATATCAAGAATTTCTTCTTCTTTATTTCTCCTCCTTCTGCGATTTACCTCTCTCTGATTTGCCTGAATTCTGTTTTGAAAATTTGGCTCATTCCTTGCTATTTCTGTTCGTTGATTTCCAACTCTCCTCTGAATTCTACCATACTCAAGATCTTGATTGTTGCGAGGATGTTCATGTCTTCTTACTCCATCTTCGTAATTGTTTTGATGCATTGCTTGTTGTCTCTCAATTTCTTCCGCAAGTTGCTGCTCTTCCTCTCGATTTTCTTCGCCATTCTGGTTATTTCCCTTGGAAATGGTTCTGTTCGTAAATTTTCCACGTTTTGTTCGTTGTCCGGTATTAAAATGAAGCGATTCTCTCGATTTATTTCAACCAGATACTGTGTTTGTCCTTGCATAACACTTTCACTATTGATTGTTGGTGAATTTCGTTCTTCTCTCTCTGGTCTAACACTTGATCTTGCAGCACTTTGAGATCTCCTTCTTTGTAACATCTCATTTTCCCTCCTCAATTCTTGATTCTGTCTTGTTAGATTTGCACGTTCTTCAGCTTCAAACCTTCGTTCTTCTTGAATTCCCTTTCTCAATGTTTCTAATGCCTCCATCTCTCTTTCATGAATTATTCCTCCCATCAATCTCCCATTTTCTCTGATTTGCGGTTCTCTATATGTTTCATGTGGTGTATCAGTTCTCCAAGTGTGTATACTCACTCAATCATGATCTATTACTCTTCCTTGAGTTACTGTTTGTTGAGTTTGATTTCTTCGATTGCTCCTTCTCCTACTAGGTTCTCCTGTTACGTTTGCTTCTCCACCTGCGAGTCTTACACTTCTTCTTACTGCATTCAATGGTTCTGATATATTTGTTTTTCTAGCCATTTTTCTGATGCAAAATTCTTTAATTATCTCTGTTACGTTTTCCAGTGTCCCTGTTTCTAGCGCCAATTATGTAGTTGCAGGAAATCCTACAACTACGCCCTCAGTAGAATTTGTAAAACTTTAAGAAGTTCTTGATGAAGAATGACAATTTTGATTAATATATTCTCAATTGATTACAAAGAAATATGTTAATGGAAATTAGAATAGTTACACCTTTCTCTGTTCTCTCTCCTAAGACTTGTTCTAACACTCACTTAAAGAACCTCTCAAATTTAACATTTGATCTACTATTTATAGTGAAATCTGTACAACTGTATATAGCTTGCAAAGTATCGTGACTTCTATTTGTAAGTTTATTTCATGTTCGCAAACCCTTCACATTTCTCCCGTGCTTCTTCTATCATCGTATTATCTTGTAACACTTTTCTCTTGTACTTGTTACTATGTTCGTAATCCAATATCTTGCGATATTATGTTCCTACAATGAACATTGTAACTATCGCGGGACAATCGCAGAACAAATCCGAAATAAGAGGAAAACTTAGCTGTCATCCATTATGTAACTACCCTATAAATAGAGACCCAATATGTCCAGAAAAGGATGATGTATTTTTGAGAGTTGAGAAAGTCTTGAGGAGAGAGAAACTTCAAGAGAATAGTTGTATTCTTGAGTTCTTAAATTTCCTGTAAACATTTCTGAAAATCAAATAATAAAGTGTCGTTCTTAATCTTCAAATTCGAGTTGGTTATTACAAATTCTTAACAAGGGTGTAGTGTAGGATTTCCTGCAACTACATTTTGGCGCCCAAAACAGGGAGAATCAAAGCTAAGAAATCTCTAATTACAACTTGAAGATTTGAAGAAATTGTTAAAGTTGAAGAAATGGCTAGAAGAAGAAGAAATACATCAGAGCCGCCAACAACTGTGAGGAGGAGTAAAAGACTTGCAGGTGGAGAAACAAATGAAATAGGAGAATCTTCAAGGATAATAACAAGAAGAAATAGAACGAGGATTGAAGGAGAAAATCAAATTCCACAACCAAATTAACAAACACCAATACAGGATAGAAACGTGGATTATGAAAGGGTGAGTGTGCATACTTGGAGATCGGATTCAATGGAAGAAGAAGAAAATCAACGATTAAAAGATGGAAGAGGAGAAGAAAGAAATCAAAGAATGGTTGAAGGATTAATTCATGGAGAAGGTGAAAATGAAACAGTAGGAGATCTAAGACAAAGAATACAGGAGGAAAGAAGATTGGAGGCGGAAGAACGTGCGAATTTAACAAGACAAAATCATGAGTTTAGAATGGAGATTTTGAGATTACAAAGTAGAAGATCAAGAAGTACTATTATATCGAATTCAAGGTCATTTAGAGAAGAGCCAAGACGAAATTCCCCAATGAGAAATTCTAGGGAAAATACTCGAGAAGAAAGACAAAATCCAAATGAAGAGCAACGTCATAGGGAAGAAGAGGTAATTGAAGATCGCCATGATCCGCGAGGTGAAACTATGTAAGATAGATGCAATAATAGAAATCAAGAGGATGGAAATAATCAAAATGGTGAAGAAAATCGAGAAGAAGGTAGAAGAATATTACATGGGCGAGAAATTCAAAGAAATCAAAGAAATCAAAGAATAATTGAGGATGAAATTGAGAGACATTATGCTGAACAAGCACGTCTAGATTGCGAGAGAGAAAGATTAAGAGTAGAGATAGAAGAACAAGAATTTCAAGAAGAAATACGGCAAAATAACCATGAAAATCGAGAAAGGAGACGGACGCAAAATCGCCATAATAATAATATTCAGGAAGAGTATGATAGAATACAAAGGAGAATAGAAAGACAACGAACAAAAATGATGAGAAAGGAAGAAATTCGCAGAGAAGAAAATAGACAGTATAATCAGCTGCGATGGCAAGAAGAAGCTGAGGCAGAAGATCGCAGAAGAAGGAATGTGGATGTAGATGAAGATACACAAAATCTCGCAGGACAAGAAGTACATGAACGCAAGAGAAGGGAAGATGCATTGGAAAGACCAATGGAACCAAATTCAGCTGCGAATGAGCAAATTTTAAGAGAATTAGCAGAGATGAGGGGGATAGTAAATAACAGAAGAGAAGGAGGTAGAAGGAAACTTGATGAAGCTATTGAAGAAGCTGTGAAAACTCCATTCACTCAAGAAGTACAGTTAAGAGGAATACCTCCAAAGTGCAACTTACCAGCATTAACCATCATTTTTGATGGAACTACCTGTGTTGTACAACATGTTGTTGATGGTGGATTTCTATTTAAAGGCTAAAATTGTAAAAAGCTAATTTTTGTAAGCTGACGTCCTTCAAAGGATAAATCCTTCAGGTGATGAATATTTCTCACCATGATAATTCATTGGAGCATGTGCAACCATCCCTGAGAATTATAACCTACCCAGAGCGGAGCATGTAGCAACCATCCCGATTCTCTGTAGGTTTACAACATTACAATTAATGCCCTGCTCAAAGCCTTGTGTTCGACATGCAAACACCCGTAGGCTACCCGACGACGGGTTATATTAGCCCCATTGAACGCATGCAAGACTACCCATGTTAGTCTCACCTGCTGAAAACAAACTCAAAAATAGATCTCATCCGTCCAACTTCGCAGGCATGGTTGGACGGCCTAGATCACGCGCGGGACCGAGTAGCGCGCACGCACATGCTCACCGTCATCCCAACATTCCCCTCGCACCATCGACCTCACCAAAAGAGGTCGGAAAATGCCGGATTCGGTCGGATATAGGTAACAGGTCGGAAACCCTAAATTAGGGTTTGCATCAAGTGGTCGCAGGCAGCCACTTTGAGACAAACAAACGGAAGCCAAAGGAATGCGGGATTAGTTGGCCGTCCACACCAGCATGTCCAATGTGGGCCCATCTACACGGCCAACCAATCGGTTGCAAACAGTTACAGACCAGCCATCTCGAAATTCGTGCCCAAAGTAGCATGCACGCCCCCCTTATAATCTTGGTTGTCCATCATCGCAGGCTGAAACGAGCGACTTAGATTGCTCTGATTGACTTCCAACAAGCATGGGCATGAAGAGTGGCGTCCCGCCTACCTGCTGGACCGATCATCCACTCCATGCACGCCTTCCAAGGCATAAAACCGTTAGGGTGAAAGAGGAAGCTCGCAAGCCTTCCAAACCCTAATCCAACGGTTATTACTCCATCAATCTTGTCCGTCCAAGTTCGCATGCTTGGATGAATAGCCTAGGAAGGGAGTTAGGTGGAAAACAAGGTATCACCGTGATCACCATCCTCCACACTTCCCCATGGCATAACCGGCCAAGGTGGGTCCCGCTCATGCGACCTACGAACGACGCCTGAACATAGATAGTTGAGTCACTTCAACTTGTAATCTTTTCATCAAGGTTGTGTAGGCTTCAAGCATGTTAAGCATATTTAATGCACCGCATGCATACAATATGCGCCTACAAACAACTTGATTATTTTACCTAGCACCGTTTACTACCTTATGTGGGTCCCACGACTCACTCGAGACGTTAATCACGTCACAACTGGGGGATATAAACTGGGGTATTGGTCTGGCGGTTTACAGCGTGCAACACGCCATCACAAGATCGTGTCATGGAAACATGGGCGGTTAGCGATGATAGGAGAAGTGGGCAAGCAACCGTGTGACACTAACACACAACTCCACTTCCTCCACTTTCCCACGAGAGACGTGATGAAGGCTTATCGACTTGTATAAATAGGTTCTCCTCCCTATTTCCAACAACACAGAAAAACCAAGTGTTAATACCATCGTATTCAACACCAAGACTGCCTGAAACATTTGCTAGCCTGCTCAACCTATACATTAACAAGTCATCAAATAGCCTTCACCTTCATACTCTCAACACCTTCTTCGCTTCCCTCCCTAAGATCAACCTCACATCCTTCACCTGTGACCGAAACAAATATGGAATGGCCATGTCTTCGGTTTAGGCCAGAATTGTACAGATTATCTCTCGAATTAAAAGTGCTCATCGTGCAGCACATTTGTTGAAGGTTTAAATTCACTTCTCATCCACACACACCCAAAATTACCTAAACCTGCAGAAGTAGTTTTCTCCCACAAACACATGTTAAGGCTTATGTTAGATGTATGCTACAATAGGAAAACCATGATGCTGTATTATGCAAATATTTTGCATCCAGATTAACCGGCGAGGCGCTAAAATGGTTCGAGGGATTGCCAAAAAATACTATTACTTTTTTTGATCATTTACAAGCTACATTTCTGGGAGCATATATAAGCAACAATTCATCGCGGCCAGGCATTGAAGACGTATTTGGATTAAAACAGAGGATTGACGAGAGTTTGAAGCACTTAACCGTAAGATGGAAGACAATGTACAGTGAGATGGCATGAAGAGTAGACGAGAGATATCTTATCTTATCCTTTATCAATGCAATGTTCGCGACCAATATGTTGTACATACAAATTTTCAGAATCAAGAATACAATCACTATGACAGAGCTGCGAGAATTACAGGAGGAATACATTCCTTTGGAGGAAAAACAAAATGAGATGGAATCATATCCAATCGCAAATACCAGTTCGAGAGTGACAAATGGGAGTTTACTTCCTAAAATGATTAACAATGTGGCGAGCAGCTCGCAAGCACAACAAGAGAAAGTGGAAATTGATAACCAGCAAAAGTTGGTAGCTATGGGTAGTCGAGATCAAGAATAATATGAAAGGGAGAAGAATTATTACAATCGCGGTGGGAATAGTAAGATTCAAAGACTTGATTAGCCGCAAGAAACTTATGGTGGACAGAGGCAAAACAATTTCAGAAGCCAAGGTAATCAGAAGATAATTTTGGAAGAAATTAAGATGACACCTCTGAATGCTAGTATAGAAAAAATTTGGGAGGATATTATTTTGATGGAAAATATACCATCACCTTGGAATATGGGAAAGGAGCCACATCCTAATAATAGAAATCAAGAATTTTGTCCTTACCATCACTTTCATGGCCACTCAGTAAATGATTGTAGGAATGTAAATAGGATAATCTTGAGGATGATTGATCAAGGAAAGTTAAATCATTTTTTAATAGGACATCCACAATCCCAGTGGTTACCACCTCCACCATATAATCGCAGAGTGAATAATGTCAAAGGAGCAGAAACATTTGTAATAGAAGTTGGGGCTAAAGCAAAGAATTTGTTTTGTAATTCCATTGTACATTCTTACAGAACTATCGAGGATTTCCATGATAATGTTCTAAGAAGAGTCTTCGCAAGGGACACAGATGGAAGAGAAGTAATGAATATAGCGAGAGCCTCGCCACTAGAAGAATGGAAAAAGCAAACTATATCATTCACTACGCAAGAAGTACCAGAGCCTGGCGAGCAACATGATAACCCATTGGTGGTAACATTAGAAATAAATCCAAAGCAAGTAGAAGAAGAAGATGAAGAAAATGATGATAAAACTGAAGACTCATGGGCCATCAACAGGGTTTTAATAGATACAGGGAGTTCAGTTGACATCTTATTCTATCATACCTACAAGAAAATGGGTGGAAAAGATGAGGATTTGATACCATCAACATATAATATTTATGGCTTCAATGAACAGCTAACAAACCAAAAGGGGAAATTGCAATGCGGATTTCATTAAATGGGATATCTTCAAAGATCTTGTTCTGTGTTGTTGACATTGAATCACCTTATAATGCCCTGATTGGTCGACCTTGGCTACATGGGATATTAGGTGTAGCATCTACTTTTCATCAGTGTATTAAATTTCCTCATCCAAATGGTGTTGGAGTCATTAAGGGAGATTGGGGCGAAAGCAAGAAATGTTATGAGATTGATATAAGATCTTGCGAGGAAAGAGCTGAAAAGAATAGCAATTGGAAGTACAACATCAAGCAACAACAGAGATGTGAAAGTTTGATGATTGATGCAATAGAGCGACGATAGGAAGTTGATGGCGAGCATCTCGCGGGTAAAGAAAAAGCAACAAAACGTAACAGAAAAGAAAAACCAGAAAATAGTAAGTAGAAAGGTAACATGTTGGATTTTAAGAAATTCATGGATGAATTGTTTGAAGAAAATGTTTTGAGAAAACTATTTTGAGATAAAATTGAAAAAGTGTACAAGAAAAGAGAAGTTCGGAATAAAGAAATTTTATCAGAGTTATAACACTCGCGAGAAATGCGATTAAAATTTCGCAGAGATTAAAAGAATGGGACAAACATTTATGGCGTACACCTTAGTTCGTGAGTACAATCTCGCAAGAGGCAAATGTAACACCTAAAGTGCATCATATAAGGGGGTATCTCTTTACATGAATCAGGGATAAGGTTATACCGCTGCTAGAACCTGAGTCATACAGATGTTGGGGTTAAAGAAGACCTATCCAGGAGAGAGATATTGGATTTCCAACTATATAAGGTTATACCCTGATTGGACGACTGGGAATCTCTTCTAAGAAGTGCAAAGTATGACCAAGGCACCGAGGTACACGGTTGAGCCAAGGGTGCCTGGGGCGTACGAAACTACCCTGTCCATTCTTGGTAAGTCTTGGCTATGATGCACTTGGCCTGAAAAAAACCCCACTTAGGGTGCAGTCTTGTAACTATAAGCCATATAGGCATAAAGGATAAGAGGCTGCGAAAACAACTGGTTGTTGGAAAATCTGGATGGGAGGAGCAAGTCTTGTATGACCGATGTTCCCTCCTTGAAGGGGAAACCGGGGGGAAGATAAGGGCAGCACCCTCCATTAGGGAGCTGATAAGTGTCTAAAGACGACAATGTCATGGGGCTTTATGATCGCAAGAAAATTTAGGCCTATCATATTGTCGCGTGATGAAAATTATACAGAGGCAACAAGCCAAAAGAGAAAAGTTAAGATGAGATCAATGGGTTTTTACACGAAAGTGTAAAGACGTCCTGCGATTTCATCGCAAGACGGCAATGTCATAAGGTTAAATTATTGCAAGAGAGTTTATACTTATCATATTGTTGCAGAGATGTTGAAAAATATTGATAAGACAAAATCAATGGGTCAATACATGCAAACGTAAAGATGTCATGCGATTTTGTCGCAGAAAGAAAAAATGTGGCAAAATAAGACCTTTAATTAGGAAGGCATGATAATACCATAAGATTATTGCGATAATGCTCGCAGAATTTATGAGATTTGCGATTTTACGCACAGATCATAAAGTTACGCAATTATTGCTAGCGATAACATCGCCAATATTGAGGAAAATTTAATTTGATTTACAAATAATATCTAATCTCTATTCAATTTTTTCATATTGCAGATGAATAATAGAGGCAAGTATGGGAATGCGTAGAATGATGAAATTATTATTCATCCATCATATGATAAAATTGCATAGATGATACATTTATACAGATAATTAAAGGATAATAATTATATTGATTGATTATGTTGCAGAAAAGGAATTATTTTCTAATTCGTACAGATAAAAGCAAAAGAAGTTTACATATCAAGTTGGAGAAACTTGCAGCATTACTACGAGAAGAAGAAAATAAGTGTACAAAATTTACAAGGAAGATAAAGAGAAGAAACAGAACTAAGTAGATCCATCACCACCTTCATCGGATTTCTCTTTTTTTTCAGATTTCTCATCATTACCAGATTTCTCTCCTTCATCGTTATCATCATTACCTTCATCTTCATCAAATTTCTCTTCTTCGCCAGATTTTTCTTCATTACCATTATTATTGTCATCTTCATCTTCGCTAGATTCCTAAACTCAGCTTATCGAAATGTCAAGATTTGGAGTTTTTCTTTGGAATTTCCTTTGCAAGATCAGGATATGAAGAATGAGGAATATCGTGATCATCGCAAACCAGTTTAATGGATTTATTGCGAACTTCAACAAGAGAGCTATTAAAATTCGCAGTAGTAATTCTAAATTGTTTTTTCAACCGTGAATACTTCTCATTGCGAGCAGTTAGACTATTTGCGAGTTGATTCTTTTCAGCTTAAAGTTCTCCAATCCTTTCAGAATATCTCTTTTCGGATCCTGCGAGTATATAACAGCAAGTTGAAAATTTTGCAAGGAGGAATAGCACAAGAAAGAAATTAAAAAGGAAGGATGACTAACAACCTTCTTTTTCATAAATCATGTCTTTAATTAAAGCTGCTTGTTCAACATGAAGACTGACATCTACACGTAAATTAGTTCTGGCATTGTCAAGAACTTTCGCAGCCCAAGCAAACTCCACGTCATTATTTATAAGAAGACGGGAATGAATTTTGTTTTCTCTTTCAATAAAACCTTCCTTCTCATGGATAAGCCCATCCCTTTCAATTTGAACTTCAAGAATGGTATTATGGAAATTTGCTAAGGTTTCAGCTCCTTGTCTAGATATACGGTCTTTGTATTTTGAGAGATCTTTGTTCTTGGCCTTTAAAGTTTTAATCTCAACTTTGGAATTGTGATAAAGTTGTTTGAGTCTATGAGTTATATCTAAACAAGATCTGTAGTCAATTTCTAAGAGGCAAAACTTAGATCTGAGTTCATCTATGGAAAGGGAATTAATATTGGAAGGATTATTTAAAGAATTATTAAGAAGTTCTAGAAGAGTATCATTGTCTATTGGTTCAGGAAAAGAGTGAATTGTTAAAGCCTCATCAGTGAGACCATAAAAGTCTGTGAGAGTGATAAATCAAGTAAGAAAGAATAGTGAAATATAAAATTGTGAGGGAAAAGAAGAAGGTCATCATACCTAAGAGTTTTTTGTTAACAGTATCAAGATTAGATACTTTAAGAGATTGCTGAGAAAGATTGTTCTCAAGTTCTTTATTCTTCTCGCGAAGATTGACAAGTTCAACTTCCATTTGTTCATTCTTCTTGCGAAGATTAGTGAATTCATATTTTAGTTCTTCATTCTTTTGGCGAAGAACAACATTCTTCTGTTGATAAAGTGCACGCCTTTTGTCTAAATCAGAGGCAACGACAAAGGAAGCTCTTCCAATCTGCGAAAGTATAATATAAGTTAAGACCTGGCGATGGAATAAATACATAAACAGGTTGAAGAAATGAAAACATACCAGGGTACCAAGAGAATTTAAGAGACTGGGAGTCAGCGATCTTGAGATTCCTTGCATTGAATCATTATCTATCAATATGGGAGCATCGCAAACTTTGGCAAGAGCCTAGGATGTCTTATTAATAACTTCATCTTCATAATTATTAGCGATACCATGAGTAATATCGCCAAAAATCTTAGATAACTGGGCCATTAAAGAATCAGGAGAGGAAGAATCTTTCATGGAAGGAATGGCATTATCATCATCATTGTTGTCCTTATCAAAATCAATACTTAAATTTTCTGGAATGGGTTGAGGAATTGAAGAAGGAGAGAGTTGGGGTTTTCTTCTCTTTAAGGGAGGATCATCAGATTTCTCATTGTGATGGACAGTAGGTTTCCCTTTGGGAGGAGCAGTAGATTTCCCCTTGCGATCAACTCTGGATTTCACCTTGGTTCTCGCAGCCTTTATTGGTTCTAATTCTTCGATTTCCTGTGAACACAGATAAAGATAAGAAATAGGGGCTACAATATATTTTTAAAACTAATGAAAAGATATTTCTTACTTCATCTATGAAAGATTTAAGAGCTAAGAAAGTGTTGGGTTTCATAAAGGCCTGGTAGCTGAGTTTCATCCTGTCAATCTGGAAAAAATTGAAGTAATTAGCGAAAATATAAAAACATGGGGAAGAAAGTGAATAATAATTATACAAAAGATCAGAGAGATTATACCTCTTTAGTTCTTTCAGGCCAGTTGAAGACCCAAGGTTGATATTCTGAGAGATTCGCGGGTAATGCGCGAGGACCAGAAATATAAGAACCTTCAAGACATAACGGAAAAATAAACCAGTTGTCATCACTGGAGTGGCGAGGGCCTTGATTAGTAGATGTATGCCAATCAATGTCTAGCATAAGAGCTTTATCATCAGCAATCTTTTCTTTCTTCAAGTGGACACCCCAGCAAGTGCTATCCCTCTTCATAGGGACTATTTTGTAATTTTCAAAAAAAATTATCCATAGTATAATCTGCAAAGACAATGGGAACATCTTTAAATTGAGGATTCTTCGTAGCTTCAGGGTAGCGAGATCCTTTATCAGCACTGCGAGAAGCATATTCAAGCAGCAATCGAATACAATCTCCACCCAATTGATATATTGCTCGCGAAAACCTCTTGTCAGAAATTATTTCATAGAATAGTGGAAGTTCCGGATCATAGAGAGGAATAGGAAGACCAGCTTTAAGTTGACCTAGCGATATTATAACCTTCTCGCGAGAGAATTGATAATCAATGAATAATTTGAGACAAAGTTCGGATTTAGGGTTCTGATTTGGAATTGTAGACAGAGTAAAACCTTTGATCTTGAGTTTTTCTTGCATCTCACCAAAAGCAATCAAATTTTTAGCACCAGCGGCAACCATTTTTAAGTATGGGAATGAAATAGAAGGTTGGAAAATAAGAAAGAAATCACAGCGATAGCAGATGCGCAATTTGCGGAAGAACAATAAACTTGCAGAGGAGTTACGGAGAGAAAATAAGAAGAAAGTAAAAGAGGAAAAGAAAAGAATGAAAGGAGTATTTATAGAAGAAGAGATTTCTCGAAGAAGACGAATGCAATAAATGCAAAGAAAAGACATGAACGGTCAGATCGCAGCGGTTAGAGAGGACGTGTCATAAATTTATTAGAAGAGAGAATACGTGAAAACAGCTGGCGAAGGATACAGAAACGTGTCAGAATAGAGAAATCTGAAAAGATAAGTAGTTGTAGCATTTTTAAAGTTCTCATGATCTTCTCCTCTTCGCAGAAAATACATGATAAGAGGCAAGATGTAGGACCAGAATATCGCTACAATATTTCTCTGCGAGATTAACAACATTTCCCAGTGAGCATCATCGCAAGTTTTTAACAATACTTTGCGAATGTCACAAAAAAGGTCAAAGGAGTGACGTAATAGCTGACGATTGAAGAAAACATGAGAAAATCATGTTTGTCCCGCGATGGTTACAAAACTTGCGAGAATGAACATTGTAACTATCGCGGGAAAATCGCAGAACAAATCCGAAATAATAGGAAAACTTAGCTGTCATCCATTATGTGACTGCCCTATAAATAGAGACCCAATATGTCCAGAAAAGGATGATGTATTTTTGAGAGTTGAGAAAGTCTTGAGGAGAGAGAAACTTCAAGAGAATAGATGTATTCTTGAGTTCTTACATTTCCTGAAAACATTTCTGAATCAAATAATAAAGTGTCATTCTTAATCTTCAAATTCGAGTTGGTTATTACAAATTCTTAACAAGGGTGTAGTGTAGGATTTCCTGCAACTACAATTTACATTGTTAAGGATCTAGCTCGAGGTCAAAAAAATATTCGTTAAATACAACTTCCTCTTTTCTCTTGTGATCAAACCCTTTCTTGTATTTGCAACAGAAAACTGATCAACGATGATCCGATATATATTATTGTGTTTATAGTGATGAGAGGAGAAAAGATAAAGAGAAGAGATTAACCAGGATGACTAAGAATAGTGATAACAAATTGACCTAACTTAATGAGCGTGATAAAAGTCTAAGAATAAAGAAATATAAAGGGAAAAAGTTACTCCCACAAAAAATGGCCCAAAAATAACGTCGTTGACCAATCAACGATTCTATATGCATTTGTTTTTTCTTTTTGATAATACAGTTTGGATAGAGGTCAATTTGGTCATGTTAAAAATATGAAAATACAAATTCAATTTAAGACTATTAATCTTAACCATTGATCTTATCTTTTGGGCTACACATATTGGCCATCTTAATGATGGGTTTCTAAAAGAGAGAAGACTCAAAAGTGAGCTCCTCAAAAATTTCCACATTTTTTATCCAATTTGAAGGATACAGTAGATGTCTTGAGCCTAATGGAGGTTTTAGTGAGTCGATAGACTGACCTCATATCATTGTTACTTGATATTTGATTGTATGAGTTACTACTTCTGACTCTGTAAAAGGAGCATTTGGAGGTCTAAGAAGCATTAAAACGATGCTCGTAGGATCAACGATTCGAAAAGATTCAATTTTTGTTACTAAAGCCATTGTTTCTGAAAAATATGACAAATTGAAAAAGTGGAAATAACACTTTTCTAGAAACGAAAGAGTAAAAGCTATGAGGTGAGTACTATAAAATACGGGAAATTTATAGAACCAAATATCACCAAAAAATAAAACGAAGATAGGTTCTCAAAAATTGTTGTACGCTCAAGTAAACAGTTTGCATGTCACTAATTTATTAATTGGCTGTTTTTTTATTTTATTTGAAGAGATTTGAAGAGTAATGCTACAGTCACCGCGCCAATTATCCTGTATCACATTAATTTTGTCATTTGGTGTTGTGGGCATAAACTAAGATCAACATATAGTAGTGTGGGCGACATTTGTTCATATCAGTTGTTTAATTCTAAAAAAAGGAAGAAAAAAAAGTCACCAGAACCAATACCCAGACCGTTACGACTCGGTTTATATCCTAGTATGTATAAGAAAAGAAAAAACTTGGGTTATCGTAGGATCAAACAAAATCTCCAAATTTTTTTATACGAATCTAGAATAACATTTAAAAAATGAAAACCAAAACAAATTGATCAAAAAAATAACAAAAAATTGAAATCAAAACTAACCGGAGAAGGAGGAGGATTAATCTTCACTTTAATCAACTAAATCATATCTTATTAAATGGACTACCTTCGTCTTCAACATTGAATGACATATCCAAATGAGGAAAAGGATCAAAAAGTTAACAATCCCAAAATTGATTAAATCTATATCTCTTTATTCTTTTTCTTCGATGATCTATTAATGAAATTATTTTTCTTTTTCTTTCTTCTTTTTCATGAACCTTCTCCCTATTTTCTTCTTATTAATCTATTTTGGATTAGTTAGATTTTTTAAAAAAAAAAATCTAAAATTGATGATACTCTTGCATATGGATTCTCGAATCCTCTTCTTTCTCACATTAAAATCGAATACACAAAATCATCATGATCTTAGAAAACCAGTAGAAGCAGAGAGAATATATTCAGATCTGAAAAATTGAGCTCGATAAAAATAATATGCTAGACAAGTTTTTCTGTTAGATAATGATTAGATGGAGGGGAAATTGTGACACTTATAAAAAGAAACATAAAACACCTTGCACGTGTGTAGAATCAGCGAGTAAAAAAGTTAGTCCAAAAACATGTTTTTGGAAGAGCGATTAAAACTACTAGATACCAACCCAAGCTTCACCAATTACAATCACCTTACCACAAGGTACTCCAGTGGGTCTCATTAATATTGATACAAACACATACCAACTCATATTCCAATCATTCGACCTAAATACAACATAAAATATCATCAACATACACCTACCCACTCAGCAAATCCAAGACAGATATATTTGGCCGTATTCAAAATCAAGAGAGTATACATCAAAAACTGGATATACAATCATCACCAAATAACAACCACAAACATCCAATCCCCCATCATCAATACCCCCAAATCTAAACACCAACCTTGTAGACTACAAACTCATTTGTGAATTACAACGTCCACCAAAAATTCGACTTTTCTTGTGGAAAGTTGTCTTAGAAGGATTACCAACCTTCGACAAACTCCACCACATCAACATCGCTCCAACAAATCTATGTCCAGTTTGCAACAACCGTAGAGAAACTAAATAACGCATCTTCTTCGAATGTACCCAAGCAAGAGAACTGTGGAACCTAATTATCACCCATCTTCCAAGAAGCCCAAATTCAACCCCGATTTCAACTTCAGCACCCAATAAACAAAAAAAATATCTCAGAAGTGCTAGCTAAACATCTCCCAGCAAACACTAAAAGCATAATTGGTTTCACCATATGACATTTATAGCTGGAAATAAATTCTTAGGTTTAACGAAGGAAAAAGCACACCAGCATACAAAACTATAATCCTAACAATGTTTGCAGAATACCAATGGGATCAACAACATCTTGCCCCAATATATCCATAACAACAACCTCAAAAAACACCAGTTCGAATATTCAGAGACACAATGATTCTCATCACTTGGCATCCCCCTCAAAAACATTGGGTGCAAGATTAATACAGATGGAGCAACACGAGGAAATCTCGGACCGTCAGGAGAAGGATGCATATGTAAATCATATCAGGGAAGTAATCATGGAAATGGAAACCCCACTTGGAATCACAACAATAATTTCAGCGGAGACATTGGGGTCTCCTATTATCAACAAGACTAGAAAAGCAACAATTATGGCCTAAGGTTTGGTTTGAAGCAGACTACAAACACTAGTTCAAATGATGACAAATAACGGCGACACCATACCTTGGTACCCAAAAGGGATGATGCAGTAGATTAAGTTGCTAATGGAGAGCATTCCACACGTAAAACTAACGCATGCATACAGGGAATCCAACCAGGCGGCAGACAAACTGGAAAACGAGGTGGTCGATCATCAACAATGACACCCAACTACATAAACTACAAGAATTTGGGACAACACTTGCCCCTCTTTTATTTTAAATATTGTTATAGATGATATAAATGGGGTAACTTATACCCTAACTGTTAGAGTTGTTCTTCGCAGCTAAATTTAATAAATAAGATATTTTATAAAAAGGTCATATGTTTAATTTCTAATTAGAGTTTGGGTCGCTGCAGTTGATGTGTTAGGGTCATAGATTGAGAAAGACCGTTATAAAACCGTCAAGTGGCATTTTACTATTATATATAAAACACCCTGACCATGGTTGACTGGTGTTGACAATTATTGGGGCGTTATCCTATTTATGAGTATGAACTAAAACTAAACACCCTGCATGCAACTATGACACCCTTGTCAAATCTTCAAAAATGTAACCGCCGACTATATATCCCATACAACAAAAAAAACATAAAATTATGTCGATAACCTTGCATGTCTAAATTGATTGGACTTGATCAGATTTTAACGAAATTTGACAAAATCTCATTGGAAGATGATAAATTTTCACTTCTCACTGATTCAGAATCTTTCCTAGATCAAATTAATACAAATAGGGGAAGAATTCTAAAGTTTTGGGGGATATTTAAAATTGACCAAGTAAACATCTTAACTCTGTGAAAGTAATTCCATATCTTTGAGCTCCTTTTGCTGTCGCCATCACTTTCATTCGGTTTCTTTATTCATCAAGATGAATAGAAGAAGAAATTGATAGATATGGAATATATTTACTAGCTTTTGTCACATATTTTCGATGTACAACAACTAAAATAAAGATGTTTAAATGCACAAGATTAATGGTAGAAAATGTCGTTGATGTTCTTGAACTTGCTAAATTTGTGATGCACCTGATATATACTTGAAATGTTTGTGGTTTTTACCGAAAGAACTTAAAGCTGTTAAGAGAAATGATTGAGGGAAATTTTTAAGAGCTACTAATGTTGTGTCTAAACTCTGAAAAATCTTACCATTTAGCCGCAAAATTTTAATTAGCAAGTCTTTCAGATCTTTCACGAATAATACGATGTCATTGGGCTAATTTATAAGTGTTTTATGGTAATCAAATTAAAGGTCAAAGTTAGTCTCCGACCCTAACGCATTAACTGCATCTTTTACGATCCAGACCCTAATTAGCCATTAAACATACGAGTTTTTTTACAAAATATCTCTTAATAAATAAATGCTACTTTAAAAAAAAAAGACACTCGGAGGACCTATTTCTAATATCAATAGCTTGGAGGCTTTAGTTATAAATTAAAGCCTAACGATGAATAAGATGCTTGCTTATGTTGATGAACCGCGCAATCGTGCAGGATAGAAGTGCTCTTAATTAATATGCAATAACTAATACCAGATTAGTTATTGATCTAATTAAATGGGTAACACTAATTAAAACGAACGTTGTTTATCCATTATGAAAAACATTTAGAGAATGGTTTTTTTCAAATTAATAACTATTGTTTTATCATAGAAGCACCTGGAATGAAAAGACATATAATCAAGCTTATAAAGCACAATTTTGACAACTTAGCCAAGTTAAAGAGCGGTCTAGATTTTAGTTTTGGGAAAGTTAAATTTACGGGTGTAAAATAACCGGTTTAATTAACTTTTAATAATAAATGTTCTACTGATATTTCATCATGAATGTTTTTTTTAATCAAATAATATATTTTCATTAATGCAATACATAATACATTTATTTTATATTAAATAAGTAGGTATTAATGGTAGTTGTGATAGTGGCCGGGGGTGGTGGAGCGACGGTGGGGTAATGGTGGTGGGTGTTGGTGAGAATGGTGGAGTAATGACGTTGTTGTTGGTGGTGGTGGTGGAAGAATTAGTGGTAGTGGAATGAGAAAGGTGCCTTAAGGTAGATAAACTAAATTAATTATCCTTGCTTAATTTTTTTTTATTTGATATTAGTTTTTTTTAATTAAAATAAATATTAAAGGAAAAATATTTCTACGCAGAAGATAAATCAATAGTTGTGGTTTTAAGATTTGTCAGGTCGGGGCAGGAAAGAAGATGAAATCTATAAAATAAATTGACCATATACAAGGCTACACGCGAACCAATTGTGATGGATTTAGTTCCTCATATCTCTTTTTATTCCAATTTTTTGTGATGATTTCTGAATCAGCCATTTCTCCGCGAATTCATGTGATTATGCATGCTTGAGAAATAGTTCATGGTAATAGGTAAAGAGAGAAGATAAGTAGATAATAAACGAAAGGGATCAAGAAACTTATTAAACTTTAGGAAAATGAGTAAACACAAATCTATGTAAATAAGGAATTTATATCACCAAAGGGAGAAAAGTAATTCCTGAAGCTAGCAGATTTTGTAAGATTAATCTGATTGATTTTGAAGTAATTTTGTGTCTTCAGTTTTGTTACAAATTTGGTGAGCGACCTTTGATGATTTATTTCTTTTCGAAGTAAGGACACTACTTTATTGTGAAGAAGTTAATGAATCTATCCATAGGCCCATAGTATTTTGAGGGGTTGGCTAACGGTTAACTATGTTTTTCCTAAAGAATTGTATGATTTATAGACATAATATTAAAATATTTTAGGCTAAGGACATATTTACTAACCAACACCTCAAAAACATTTAGACTTCGATCGACTAGATCGATTTTTAGCATATGATAAGTATGAACTAATGAATATATTTGAAATACATATCCTAAAATCATAGAGGATCAAAGTGGTGTAGTGATGTCTGTATAATAATATTTAAAAAAGGGGTTTCTTTTTTCTTACTTTCTTTTAAATTTCTAAATATTTGTTTTTCCGAAACCTGGCTAGTTTGGGGCCCAATGTGATTATTTTGAGCCTACGACTACAAGACATAAATAAATTATGAAGTAAAACGGGATAACCCCTTATCCAACTATTTAACTTAATGGCAAAACTACCCCTTATTAATTAATACTAATTTGGGTGATTATATGATGTTTAATCAAGTTAACCTAGAAATTAACTACCATTAATTCTCATCAAAACTTGAAGAAAAGATTATTTTTTTTCCTAGAAAACTCGTTCCAGAATTGGTTGATGTTAGTGCAGTTGTAAACCGATTCTGGGTAGAGTTATTTCGAACAACGAAGTAAACCCAGAATCAGGTTTTTTGTCAATACTCACATAAATCGATTCCTATAATCGGTGTTTACTGATGTCCACATAATACGATTGTACCTTAATTTCAGAAACAAAATATTTTTTACATAGTTTAGGAAATTAGCCCATTACGTATATAGGATTCAGTATGGAAATTCTAGAATTTGGCACATCAAATGTTCGTCAATGAACCTCCGAACACGTTGGTACAACGTCGTATATTTTTTGTGGTGAATGAACTTAGTTTCCTCATTACGAATTCTCCATATCCAATTGAAACGTTCCAGCAGAAATTCAATGAATTCTTAAATGTTAGTATGCAAAATTTCAAAGATGACATAAGTATAAATGTTATTGGAATACTCACTTTTTTTCTAAGAAGAGCTTGTGGATGATGTTGGTACACCATATTTATAACTTTAACGTACTCTCGCGTTGCGCTTTTTATGTAGTTGAATCGAAATGCCAAGTCTCTCCATTTGCAGTTATTGGGATTCGCGGTACCCCCGTAAAAGAACTATTTAACTCTCTTCCAAAACATTGAATATATTTCATTCGGACGTTCCCGAAATGTATTAGCAAACGATTTAACGAGACACAAATCTTCATAAGGTTCCCATTCCATTTTATAGGCTACACAATCAGATTTTATGGATGTCCACATAGACCGATTGTGTCCTTGCAAAATCATATAAAACATGCCTCTCAAATAATCAGATTTTAATATTGCACATGTAATCTGATTCTTGGCAAAAAAAAAAAAATACATAAGAGGTACCATTTTTCCTTAGAAAAATCGGATTATATGGAGTGCCCACATAGACTGATTATGAAGGTTGTCAAAATATATTTCTCAACAATCGGATTTTAATACTGCACATGCAATCTGATTCTTGGCAAAAGTGTAGCGGACCAGAAAATCCTTGCTTCCAACAGGTCGGGTTACGACCTGTTTGGCAAGCTCCGACTCTTTGATACGCCACTCGAGAAACCATACTTCCAAAATTTTCCGACTAGCTCGATTTTACCAAGCAAATGCTTATAGATTCGAGAAAGTATCGTATCCTCATCCAGTTAGGACCCGACAGTTATTAGTTGTGGCTCATCCTCTTAGGGACCTGTTAGTTAGTAACTCATCCCCGTAGGGACGCGGTAGTTATTAGCCTAAGCACATCCCCATAGGGACCCACCAGTTATTAGCTCATCCCTGTAGGGACCCAACAATTATTAGCCGTGGATCATCCCCTCAGGGACCTGCCAGTTATAGCTCATCCCCGTAGTGACCCGATAGTTATTATCCTTAGCTCATTCCTGGAGGGACCCGTCAGTTAAACATATATGAACTACTCTCAAAAGAATTAATAATGATTTCCAGCTCGATGGTATGAACCGTCGCCATGTACAACAACCATCCTGCTCAGATGATATGAACTGGAAAACATCCCCTTCATAGGTAGTATGAACAAACAGTACTGCAACTACCTCTTACCAACAATATGTAATGTCAAGGTTGCAAAACCATATCTGGATAAATGGTATGAACTACCAAGCAATAACCAAATATTTTCCAATAATGTGAACAAACTCAGACAGTTGTGCTGAACCGCATAGTGGCTGCCTATGTACCCTCTCCGTTGCTCGAAGGAATCAAGCACGACCGTAGTTCGTCAAATTTTAGATAGTATGAACTACCCATGATAGCAACTATCTCTAACGTACGGCAGTATGTATTATGCACATTAGATCACCAAAGGATTTACCTTTTAAAAACTATTAATAAATGGCAAGATGTCAGCAACAATGTCCACACCTGTACCTGCAACTTAAAGTCAACAGTAGACTACAACTTATGGTAAGTCTCCATATAATTACATTTTAAAAGTTCCATAAATCTAACACAACTAACATAATTTAGTCCAATAAATTTTGTTAGAGCACTGCTCGGTCAAACTCGCATGCGTTGCTTTCTCAAGCATGTTTGTCAATCTTAGTGATCAAAACTATAAAGTCTTGATTTCTAGTCTACTATAGATAAGGTCTCAGACTAGGATAGAAAGTGTAGTTGAGCTCAAGAACTCCATGGCGATCATCATACAAGACGAAGGACTACTCACGGAACCAGTGGATATTCATCGACAAAAAGGTATGTGGAGACTTGAACTTATCTATCACTCAAAAGTCTATCCACTCTATCTCCTATCTTGAGACAAAAGTCGTTTTACTATATAGACTAAGAATATGCACATGTGACATTTCGAGATGACTATATCTCGCTTATCTATTTCTCGAAATGGGAGTTGGTAAAGCTTTCGCTTTATCCAAGTTCATCTTTGCCTAGTGACGAAAGTCATGTTATATTTCAATCACTTCGGAAATTTCTCTGATGAAAACTAGTTCGTGAATAACAACTATATGACGTCCTCTGAGAATGTTTCAATTATTGAAATGAGAGTTTAGACTATATAACCAATGTAGGATATAAACATTATTGTGGCAACATATATATGAATAAGTCCTTAGCACTTGAACCGAAGTTTGCGAACTTTGTTGATCAAGTGGAACCGAAACGTGAGCAGTCAACTCAGTCCGCGAACTGGCGTAAGTTCTTGAACCCGAGAATATATGCTGGAGTTGAAGCTCAGGTGCAGTCCGCGAACCCAGTCCGCGAACTGACGGAAGTTCTCGAACTGATAATTTCTGATGAAGTTTATTAACTTCAACCGGTTAGCTTGAGTCCTCGAACTCAAGAGGTTATGTCTGAAAATGTTATTCGTGAACTTATCAAAATTACTAAGGAATGCTTTTGCAAACCGTGGCTTTATAGTTCATGAAATGATTCGAGTGAATCACATCGTTTTTGATTCAATTATGTCTTGTGTAGTACATGAGATCTCATAGCAATTGAAAAACTCTCTAACTAGTTCATTTGAGTCATTTGGACTAGTTATGGGGAAGAAGAATATGGTTGATATGAAAGTTATCATTTGGCTAACCATTTGGTTGACTAATATTGAACCAACCATTGTACATGTTTGGGTACGGTTACACAAACCCAAATCTTCAAGTACATGTGTGTAGGGCAAGCTAAGTTTTCTATCTAATGGCTGAGAGATATTAGCTTGTATCTAATCAGGTTTTCATCTAACGGTGAATATTGAATGCTTTGTTAGTAAGCTAACATTGATTGCAAACCCTGATTTGAAAGACCATATAAGGGAGAACTCTCGCAACTGGGAAATCTAATCCCCACGCATTCTGTGTGATACTAGTTTGATAAATCTAGAGTCGATTCTCCTTTAACCTTTGGTTTTCTTCTTCTAAAACCAGGTTAACGACTTAAAGACTTCATTGGGATTGTGAAGCCAGACCGATACTACTTTTCTTGTAGTTGTGTGATCTGATCTTGCTGTTTCCATAATTACGAGTACAATTGTAATAATTGGCTTGAGATTTCTATCTCCGATAGGCAAGATAAAAGTAGTCACAAACATCTTCGTCTCATTGTTTGTGATTCCTCAATAATCTTCTTCGCTGCGTCGATTAAGTTTATTGTGAGGTGATTAATGAAACTGAGCTGTTCTTCGGGAATATAAGTCTGGTTTTATCAATTGGTTCATGTTCACCTTGATTTATCAAAAGATGGAACAAAACTTATAGGTTTATTCATGGGAGATGAATTTATCTATTACCTGTATACCTTTTTGTGTGAGACAAATTTGTTTATTAAAGTCTTCGACTTTGGGTCGTAGCAACTCTTGGTTGTGGGTGAGATCAGCTAAGGGAATCAAGTGCGCAGCATTCTGCTGGGATCAGAGGCGTAGGAGCATAACTGTACCTTAGATCAGTATGATATTGGTTGGGGTTCAACTACAGTCCAGACCAAAGTTAATTTGGAGTAGGCTAGTGTATGTAGCGGATTAATACATTGTATGTTTAATCTGGACTAGGTCCCGGGGTTTTTCTGCATTTGCGGTTTCCTCGTTAACAAAATTCTGGTGTCTGTGTTATTTCTTTTCCGCATTATATTTTTATATAATTGAAATAATACAGGTTGTGCGTTGTTCAATCGATTAGAATATTCGAACTTTTGGTTGTTGATTTAAATCGATTGAAACTTGGATATTGGTCTTTGGTACCATCCAAGTTATCTCTCTTTGATTGGACTCGCGAATCATATTTGCTTGAGTAAATCAAATCGAGAGATTGAGATAATAACTCCTTGAGTATTTTCTATTGATTGAGTCTAGCTGATTCTGTAGAAAACAACTCGGAGTTGTCCATACAGATTGCTAATCGAAATATTGGGTGAGGTTGTTAGACCCCCGCTTTTTCAAATTTAACATACTACAAGTAATTTATGGTGTCCAAATTATTCACAGTAATAATAGCCAACCACAGTCGTACCAGTGAGCTACTTTTATAAGTCATACCACCACACTTACAAAACTGACATGTAGGCTAAACTGAAATATCAATTACCTCAAGTTAATTTTACACACAAAAGAAAGACAAGAGGCATATATGTACCGGAGTCTCGATAACACAAGAAAGGCACCTTCTATCTTGCATAAAAATGTACATTTACGATTTAATAAAAATAGTCACTCACAGTGCCATAACAGTTGGAACTTAACAATACGTAAGGTATTAATTTAAAGTTCACATTAACAAGCTAGTGAAAGGATTATTCATTCTCAAGTATAATCTTAGTTATGTATTTACTTGTCCCTCAATTGTACCCTCGGATCCTTGTTGTAGGTCCATATGATGTCATGCCTCTATGAACATCCTAATGAAGAGAGGACAGATCCCATAAGTCTCAAAATCAAAATGACATCACCAATAAATCGTATAGCAGGTTAAATTTCCTAAGATCCAAGTGAATCCTTATAAATTCAGAACACATGCATAAAACATTTAGAGATGGAATCAGTTACTTATAAGCAAGCAAAACATACCCATAATTGGATACTTATGTTTATTTGTTAAACTATTGCACCAGACAATAACATAGCAGATATGTATTACTAGAAAGCAAGCAAGGTGAGATGACATTTCCGTTATATATTGTATCATAACATACCCATATACATCTATCTACCCAGATGTTGATTCTGTTACCACTTTCAAGATACTGTATTGCATACTAAGATAAGGGTATCAAGTGTAAACAACAAACTTGTGACTAAAGCGGACACCGTGAGTGTTTAAGCCACCAACAACTAAGTGATTGAAAATAGATTTCATTTCAAACACAACCAGCTAAATATTACTGGACAAATGTAACCTTTTGTAATCTCAGTTATTTTCATCAAATATAAGGACAAAATAAAACTAAGAAACTTACCGTAGGCAAGTGTGCTACCAAAAGTTTCCTAATGCCGAGTCCAGTAGCCGTCCGAGCACATGTGTTTTAAGATATGTACTTAATAATTCAAATGCATAATAATTTATTAACTTCACCATTACTGTAACGAGCCTCAAGCTTGTCAACGCTGTTGGACCAGTCATGAGACGACTAAGTCGTTATTGACCCGATTAATTAGAGACGAACGTTAATTAATAGAAATTAATCTAATAATGATCTAGATATGAAATTAGTATCACTAGATAGATCTCGAAAAGTTATGCGAGATAGACTACTCGAACGCGTCAATCGGTTACCGGACGAAGAAGATATTATCAGATTAGTGAGAAGGGCAAAATAATCATTTCTGAATCTAAACCGCCCGGCAGCCCTTATCCTTTTTCTGGGTGCCTTTATCATTTTATTTTGGCCTTATCATCACCAAACGTGTCGAGAGAAACTCATTTCTCATTTCTTTTTCTCTTTCTTTCTTCTTCCCGTTCTTTCTCTTTCTCTTCTCTGTCGATTTCAATTCGAAGAATTGAGTTTGTTTTCATAGGAGATTTCATAGAATCTTGTTAGTAAGTTGAATCGAAAGTGGAGATGTTGATTTTGTTGTTGATTTAAATCGGGATGATAAGAAGAAGGTGATGTTAATCTTAAATTGAAGTTAGGGTTTCTGAAGTTAGGGGTCGTGTATAGCTTACGATGTTATAATGTTATTAATGGATGAAGAAAAGAGGGGCTATTGCTGATTTGTTGAGATAAAGCAATTCTGATGATGAATCGAAATCAGGTAATTTAGGGTTTATGTTTAATTGATTTCTTTATGAAGTTGAGAGTGTTTTGGTGTTTTAATTCTTGAGTTTGTTGTTAATTAAGGTAGACATGATTGTATAAGGTTTAATTCCAGTTTCATAGAGAGTCAGGGTTTGTTTGTTCTTCCTAAATCAATCAGAAATTAGGTTTCATCCTGCTTAGGGTTAGTTGGTATGGATTTGGGTCTGTGGATAAGAAAATTAGAGTTGTTATGCTTATGTTTAACAAGGAGAAGATGAAGATCTATGTGTACATCAAAGGCAGGAAGATGAATTGGTGAGTTTGGGTTGCTGCTGATGTTTTAGAATTAGAGTTCTGTGACCAGAGGATGATAAAGATATATAGTGTTGTTGTTGATCAGCTGTTGGTGAACAAAAAAAGAAGATAAAGGTTAGTGTTGCTGATTAAAGGAGATGTAACTGTGATTGAGGACATGATGGAAGCTATGGTGAGGAAACTAGATTGGGTTTTCAATGAATGAAGTGTTGCAACTGGAATTGCAAATGGTAGTGGTTCCGTGGTGTAATTGTGTTGAAGTTAATGGAACTGTGATTGTATAATAAAGATCAAGGAATATATGGCTTTTGAAGTTGCAGTTGAGCTGTAAATGAAGAATTGTAAGTTTATGGGGATTTGTATGTGTTGAATGAGCAGTATCGCTTGAGAAGGTGTGATTAGTATTTGAAGTTAAGAGAGTAATGAGTATGTAATCAAGATAGTAGTTAGAATTGGTGCGAGTTAGAACTAAGATGTTGTCTTCTACTAGGGTTGGTCTTTGTGAATTTATATTTATGGTGATGTTTGAATTAGGGCTGTCAATGGGTACCCGTTACCCGGAACCCGGAACCGGACCCGCTAGATCGGGTCCGGTTCTGGGTCCTAAAGTTGGACCCATTAGCAACTTAGGACCCGACGGGTAATGGGTACCCGTTTATTTAACCTTTTGATCATATTTTTAGCAAAATTATAGGTATTTTTGCTAGTTTCGGCTTTGAATTTTTTTGATTTTTGATTTTTTTCTTACATTTAATATTTATTTAGTTCATTAATAAAGAAATAATAATAAATTTTTATAAAAATAATTTATATTCAAGTTAAAAAGAGAAAGAAATTAAGATTTTAATAGTTTTTTTAATACCCAACAGGTACCCGGAACCGACGGGTATCCTGGACTTTAAACGGGTCCGGTTCTAGGCCAACACATTATGGAACCGAACCCGGAACCGATGGTGATATGCCGGGTCCGGTTCTGGGCCATGTACTACCTGAGAGGACCCGGACCCGTTGACAACCCTAGTTTGAATGGACTTCTGTTTCTTGAACTAAGACCTATTAGTCATCCCAGTCAGATTGTCTGACTTTCTTAGTTGACTTAGGATTTCTGACTGAGTTGAATCGGTTCGACTCAGAACTGGCTCAGTGAGCCAAAACCAAACTTGACCATTGACTTGACCTGGACCAGTTGACCATTGACTTGACCTTTGACCTGGACTTAGACGTTGACTGTTAGTTAACCCGTGACCGTTAGTTGACTTGAATGGACTGGACCTTAAGTTAATGTGCATGTTTAAGGGACTTGCGCTTAGTGTCATGTTTTGTTAGTTTGATACTTTGGACCTCCTTGATCTCTGAGGCGCAGCGGTGCATGTCTCTCTCTACTTTGCTCTCTGTACCAAGGTGGCACTTTTTGTCATATATTGCTGATTAAGTGTCTTTGATCCGTTCAAGTATCATTGTTTTGTTCATTAAACAAACTCTTATGAGATACCACTGTTATTTGTAGAAGCATTCACTTTTTCTGCAACTTTTTATTATTAATAAAAGCATCCTAAAGGCTGTTCTGAGATCTGGAAACTATTAAATTTTGCATCCTTTTTCTAATAAGTAAATCTACTTCAAATTTACCATTATCTTTGTTCTAAGAACAGCTGTTTAATCGATTATACGGTGCAGACAGTTCATCGCCATATCCCAATATTAGTTCGCCCAATAGGATCTTAACGTGAGATTATTGCAATTATTACAGATCACCCTTCTGGCAGTGAGAGCCTTCTATTGCAGGTTGTTCAACCTTTTCATTTGCTTGTTTGCTGTATATGAAGTTTCAGTGCATTTAAAATAGTGATGTCTAAAGTTTTATTTAGTTACATGTTTTGTTCAACCCAGGCGGAAAGTCAAACTAAAACAGGCAACATGTTTTGTACCTCTGTTTCTGTTAAGCTCATGTTGAAGTGAAACTTATATTGCGTCCTCTGGGGTAGGTATTACATATATGAACGGATGTTACAGTAATACAGTTCCTTCACCAGATTTAGTATTCACTGTTTAATTTATTATTGACTCTATTCAATTCGTAACTGTTATCATTTATATTTATCTTGTTTTATGCTGCTTGTAGGATGTTGGAATTCTCATTCCAGTATTATCATCTGTAGTTCTCTACCAAAAGACTTCTTTGATCAATCTACCTTTTATGTTTCATCTCAATTCCATTTTGTCATTTGATCATGATATAGTTGATAAACATTTGTGATCTTCTTCCCCTGTTATATGAGTTCTGTATGATTCATGAGTTTGTTTAATCAGGTGTTACCAATTTTTCCTAAGCGTGTCAACCTTCTGGCGGATGAGTTTGAAACTGCACTTGCTCGCATGCTATGTTGTTGTGATGAAGGTTCATTTTCATTGTGAATTATTGCTATTCAACTTTTGTAAGATTGAGGTATATTTGGATACCCTCGTCTTTTCAGAGCCTTTTGAGGAACCAGCCAAGGGAGCCGCGTCGGATAGGGGGAAAGCTAACCCTGGAGCCGCAGATAGGGGGTTCGATTATGTCGCAAGGGGGGAAAACTAACTCTACCTTCCATGTCAATTTCTGACATATTAAGCCAACGGGGGACTCGAACTTAGGACCTCCTGGAATCCACAGAACTGTTAAGGAACGGGGACGACCAGTTGAGCACATGGAACCCTTTCTTCTTCTTTTTTTTCTTTTTTTTAAGTGAATTAAATTTTAAATTTTCAAAATAATTTTAATTATATATATATGTTATAAACGTATAATTATGTGAAGAATATCTAGAGTAAATCTCGTTTATTACTGGGATGCCCTTGTGTCTAGCTCTATAAATAGAGGCTTTAATGTTTGTCTATAATACTAATGAATAGAATTTGTCTCTCCTTCTTCTCTTCTTTCCCTCTATCTTATGTCACCTTCTTTCTTTCTCTATATCACAACAATATATATATTTTTTTAATTTTAGTTTAATCTTTTTAATTTTTCTAATTTTAGTTTTTCTTTAAATAAAATTTCGTAAAAAAAAACTAGACCTAGGTTCGACAGACAAGCTATCAAACAAACCTAATTATTTTTAAGACAAACCTAGGTTCGGCTGACAAGTTATTGGCCGAACCTAAAATTATCTTCGTATATGAATGGTATTCATAGATTCGGTTGATAAGTTGATCTATGTTTGGAGGTTACGAAGTGAAGTTCTGATAACTAACACGTTATCAGCCAATTAGGTTAGGTTCGACTAACATGTTATTAGCCGAACTTCTTAATGTTACCCCGAGGTTTGGTTTTTTTTTTTTTTTTTTTGAAGCATGTAATTTATTAAGCTAATAAGAGACTGTTACACAAGATTCATCAAATAAAAATTGGATGGAAAACCAAGAGTCGGCAGCATGAAATTGGAGTAGGATAATTGTCTTCAAATCGAAGTTGCATCGAGGTAAAATGTTGGAGTCGAAGGTCAAAGGGCCCCGAGGTTTGGTTGATAAATTGTCGGTCGAACCTAGTATGTTATAAATAAATTAAATTGTAAAAAAAAAAAATTAATACAAAAAAAATTAAAATTAAATAAAATATGAATAAGAACAATTTTGTCATTAATAAAATATATGGACGGGGGACTTTTAAGTATACTGTCTTTTAACCCTATTTTGTCTCTATTTGATATGCCTCAAAAAAAAAAAATTGTTGGCATGCCTCAAGTCATTTACATTTTCTGTATACAAGATCCATCATCATTCATGTCTTAGATTAGAAAATCTCTACCAAGAATATTGATAATTAGTAGGTAACTCGATAATAGCACAACTGGCAAGCACATTACAAGAAGTGGATAAGAATTTTCAAGTTCAATCTCATTTTGTGTGTACTTCAGGATTTTAATGCTTATCTGATCGATTTATGAGTCCTTTTATTTCGAAGAAACGTTCAAATAATATATTCCTAATTGTCTAGGAGGCACCAAGAGATGCAAGACACAAAATGTAAAACGATTTTTGCACGAAGAACACAAAAAAAAAGAAACTGGAATTCACAATGCAAAAGATAAGCGTTTCTGCTCTTGACCTCTGGAGTACCAGAAAAGAAAGGACACAATACTGAACAAATGATTCAAAATAAAAAGAGACTCCTAGCAAAGAAATTAAGGAAGAAAAAAAAAACTACTAATTTTTAACAGCTATTCCCTTCATTCAGCTTTTCCTATTTTGCTCCCCTCTTTTTTTAAAAGCATCCCTTGCTAGTTGAAATCAAACTGGTCTCTGCAGAAATATGAAAAAGCAAAGATTAGTTACCAACCACCTGACATAAATTCAACAAAGCTAATAATATCCAAATAAACTCCAAACAACACCAAAAAGAACATGATAATAAGCTGGAACACGGTAACATCAAAGTGACAGTCTTGCATTTTTCTCAATCATGGCAAGAACGATCACGGAATAAGTACTAAATATAGAGTATCTAAGCATATCCCAGCATAACTTCATGCTTTGAATTTGAGTTCTATATCTGATACTACGTATAACGAAATAATGCTTCTAGATGAGTACCTATACAGAACTGAACTACTATATTAAGAAACAGCAAAAACCAATGTACTTTAAAGGGATCCCTACTTTAAAAGAAAACCAAATTTGATTGATCTACTTACAGTTTGCTATCTCCCAACATAAGTACCAGAGTTTAGTGATACTAGGATTTCGACGTAATTCTCCATATCAAAAGAGGATGTGAAACTCCGAATCTCCAGTTTTCTGACGCTGGCATTTTCGGGTCATATAAAACTAAATCACCAACTTCAACATTAAATAATAGAATCTCATCATGCTTGAAACACCACATCAGATGCATACAGTAGGAGTCCATACTCTGCTCGCAGATGATGTCAAAATGTTTAGTCCAAGATTCTTGCACACCCAACAATCTTAACACCATCCCCAACAAATACACAAAGACAGCCTCTCAACACTGCCATAGTCGTAACAAGTTGTTCATTCTCGAAAGCTTCTTTCGGTAATTGCATTTCCCCAAATCTCTCATTGCTGATATCCAAAGATATTATAACATTATTACAAATGCCGGAAACAATTCTATTTCCTAACCAACGATGACCTCGATTGACAAGCACCCTAGATCTTCGCGCTTGAAACACATAAGGTAAGCCTTGAATGCTTCTCCATGAATTCGATCTTAGCGTATACACGTCAACTTTACATCTTAGATTATGCACGTCAGCTTCACAACAACCTCCAACTGGCACTAAAAATTTAAATAGTTTGTAATCATCAGTCTTAGAATCATAATCAAAAGCATAACCACCAATCTCTTCAATTATCACTTCATTTGGTGAATCAGGTATCTCCTTATACTCTTTGGTACATGGATTCCAAATGAAAACAAAACCCATATTAAAATTATTTAAAACCCGTAGACAAACCAACCCATTGCAACAGTACACCAAGCGAATATCATGACCTAATGACTTAAATGGATAATCAAATTCAATAGTATTTTCGATTACATTATTATTCCTAGGCAACGTCGACAATAACGTATCATAACTTATAGAGCCGATGATGACTCCACGCCTATGGTCTCCACATCCTCCTGTAACCATGAGCTTGTAATTGTTGTTTTGGATAGAAACATCAATGTGAGATTTGATAAGGATGGTGATATTATCCATTCTAGCTTAAGGGGCATCTATGTGACTTCTAGTGATATTATCCATTCTAAAACCTGTCACATTCATTTCATGTATAGTGAACCTAAAAGTTCTCTTATAACCTCTTTTTGGGAACAACAATGTCAGCTGACTATTGCTCCCATTGATGAGCATGTTTTTTTATTGGTGATTTTAATACTCTCTTAGGAACTGAAGATAAGAATGGTGGTCTAGAAGTGAATGATTCTGATTTTGAACTTTTAAAAAACTTTTGCTCTACTCACAATTTGCATGATCCTGGGTTTTCTGGCCCAAGACTCACTTGGTATAATATGCAACAAGGTCCTGATCTAATCCTTGAAAGACTTGATATATGTTTTCTAAACCAAATGGCTGAGGATCTTTGTCCTAAATTCTGTGTTAACAATCTCCCTAGAGATTCTTCCGATCATTGTCCTATGCATATAGGTTTTAACTATGAGGAAAATTGTTTGCCTAGGTCTTTTCATTTTATGGCCATGTGGATTGAGGATCCTACCTGTAGAGATATCATTGCTAACTCTTAGTATGTCAATGTCATAGGCTCTCCTACCTATAAACTAAAAGCTAAACTTCTTAGTACTAAGAAGGGTCTTAGAGATTGGAATAAAGCTTCTTTTGGTAATATTCAATCTGATATATCTACCACTAGGAAAGACATGTTAAATTTACAGATTTCTAATCCCAATGATTCTACCACTACCTCTAGACTTAAAGCTAGATTAGAGTATCTCTACACCATAGAGGAACTCTACTGGAAAGAAAAGTCTAGAGAAGTATGGCTCATTGAAGGTGATAGAAATACTCCTTACTTTCATAGAGTTACTCTTTTCTTAAGAAAGAGGAATGATATCAGTTGGATCAAGAATTCTACCAATGCTATTCTAACTGATAGAGATAGTATTGGTAACTTATTTTTAGATTATTTTAAAAATCTTTATTCTTCTCAGCCCCAACAATTTTAGGAGGAAATTCTAAAGAATCTCCCTGTTAAGTTTTCTGCTAAGGATAATGACTTACTGAATATCTCTCACTTCTGAGGAAATAAAAAATAGTGTTTTTCAAATGGGGGAAAAAAAATCTCCAGGACCAGATGGTTTTACCGGTCTCTTCTACCAAAAACACTGGGATATAGTGGGTGAAGATGTGGTTGATATGACCCAAACCTTCTTTAGAACTAGTCATATTGCTAAAGTTTTCAACCATACCAACATAGCTCTCATCCCCAAAGTCCCCCTGGCTGAGTTGGTCAACCAATACAGACCCATTGGTTTATGTAACTTCATTTACAAGAGAAAAAATCTTGCCAACAGGCTCAAACCCTTTATGAATAACATTATATCCCAAAATCAAAGTGCCTTAATTCCAAAGAGGAGTATTTATGATAATATCCTTCTTTCCAATGAAGCCATATATTATGTTAATCATAATGACAAAGTTGATGGCACTGCTGCTATTAAACTTGATATGTCAAAGGCCTATGATAAATTGGAATGGGATTTTCTAGAAAAAGTCATGAGGAAAATAGGTCCAGCTGAAAACTGGATTAAACTCATAAATCAATGTGTGTCTACTATATCTTATTCTGTTTCTTCTTAATGGTAGTCCTACTGGTTTTTTTTTTAACCTGAGAGAGGCCTTATGCAAGGGGATCCTTTATCCCCTTACCTTTACATTATCTGTGCTAAGGCTCTATCTTCTTATATAGATAGTCTCCAAAGAAATGGTTCTCTGAAAGGTATCAAAATTTGTAAAAATTCCCCTGAGATGACCCATCTCCTTTTTCCTAATGACTCTCTTATCTTTTCTTCTGCCACTTCTAAAAATTTGTGATAAAGAGTTACCTTCAAAAGTATTGTCTTGCCTCTGGTTAGGGAATAAATTTTCAAAAGTCTGGTATTCTTTTTAGTAAGAAAATCCATGATCATAGGAAAGCCATTTTAGCCAATATTTTGGATATCCAAAGCAAGGATTTAGGGGAGAATATCTGGGTACAATCTTCTAAAATTCAAAGCCATATGAGCATTTTACAAGCTGTGGATGCCAGAATAACTATTTGGATTCATAAACTTCTCTCCCAGGCTTCCAGAACTACTATGGTAAAACACATTGGCCAAGCTATCCCCCTTTATCAAATGGGAGACTTTCGAATCCCTAAGCACCTTTGTAGACAGATGGATGCCCATCTCTGCAAGTTTTGGTGGGGAGAATCTTTAGATCCAAAAGATAAAAAGCTTCATATTTTGGGGTGGGATATTCTTTGCTCCCCTAAATTTGAAGGTGGTATGGGATTTAGAAAAGCTGAGCTGAATAATTTGGCTATGTTAGCTAGAAATGCTTGGAAAATCATTGAAAATCCTGATTGTATGTTAGCAAATTTTTTAAAAGTAAGGTACTTTCCTAGAACCAATTTTCTCAATGCCAAGTTCCCACCTAATTGCTTTTGGACTTGGAAATGTCTTCATACCATAAAAGAGTTGATTAAACCCTTTGTTTCCTGGATTGTAGGAGATGGTAAATTCATCAACCATTGGTGTGATAAATGGATACCAAGTTTAGGGTCTGCTACCCCTAATCCCCTTACTCCTTAAAATCCCACATTAACTGTTGATTATTTCATTAATAAACCTACTAGAACTTGGATTGTTTCTATAATCACTACTCATTTTGATGATGCTTATGTTAAAAAGATTATCAGAATTCCCTTAAGCCAGCTTTGCACTCCTGACAGGAGGGTTTGGGACCTTTCGAAGAATGGGAAATTTTATTCAAAATCTGCTTATTTGGGACTCAGAGTCTCCTACCCCTCCCCCTATAAGACTATTTGGTTACATATCTGGAAAATTAGAGTTCCTTACAGAATTCAACTTTTTCTTTGGAAGGCTGCTAAAAATGCCTTACCAGCTAGAACTGTTCTTCATACCAGAATGCCCATGCATTCTGTTGATTGTACCAGGTATAAGGATCCTCTTGAAACTATTATGCATACCCCGGTCCTGTGTCCTTTTTCCTCTAAAGTCTGGTTTATGTCTAATTTTTGTGTAAATACCTATTTCTTTACTCAAAAAACTTTTCAGCAGTGGCTTGTTTTCTGGTTGCTGGACCAAAACTTTAGATTTCCCGATGAGGATCAACAACTCTTTGTTGCTATTTTTATGGTCAATCTGGACTAGTAAAAATAACTTGATCTTCCGAAACTTGTCTGAAGTTCATAAGTATGTCTTAGAAAGAGCTAAAACTATGCTCATAACTAGGAAAAATACTTTTGTAGCCACTCTTTCTAGTCCTATTGGACTGAACCACAAATGGATGCCCCATATGGTTGGATGGATCAAATGTAACACTGATGAAGCTTTTGATGTCATCTCTAGAGATAATGGTGCAGGTTATGTGATGAGAGATCACACTAGTAAAGCTTCCCTCTATGCTGCCTTGGTTTTGTAAGTCTTGTCAGCTGAAGAAGCCGAAGCTAGAGCTATCTGGGGAGTTCTCAAGAAAGCTGTGGAACAGAAGATGACTCATATTATTGTTGAAAGTGATGCAAAAAACTTGGTGGAACGATTTTCTTTAGGTTCCTTTGAGGTGATTCTAGGACAGATGCTATCTTTAAAGATATTCAGTTTTTTTCATGTAGCTTAATCCCTTGTATCTTTACTTTTCAACCGAGAATCTGTAACTATGTTGCTCATGAGTTAGCTCTATGGGCTAAACAGAAAAAAACTTCTATGTTCTGGTATATGCCTCCTGCCTGGATAGCTCCAGCAGTTGAAGCGAACCTTTAGCATGTTTCTTTCAGGCCTTTGCTTATAAAAATAAATAAAGAAGTCGATAAGAATTTTCAAGTTCAATCTCATTTTGTGTGCATTTCAGGATTTGAATGCTTATCGGATCGATTTATGAGTCCTTTTATTTCAAAGGAAGGTTCAAAGAATATATTCCTAATTGCCTAAGAGACACCAAGAGATGCAAGACACAAAATGTAAAACGATTTTTGCATGAAGAACACACACAAAAATGCTGGAATTCACAATGCAAAAGATAAGCGTTTCTGCTCTTGACCTCACGGAGTACCAAAAAAGAAAGGACACAATACTGAACAAATGATCCAAAATAGAAAGAGACTCCTAACAAAGAAATCAAGGAAGAAAAAAAAACTACTAATTTTTAACATCTATTCCCTTCATTCAGCTTTTCCTATTTTGCTGTCCTCTTTTTTAAAAGCATCCCTTGCTAGATGAAATCAAACTGGTCTCTGCAGAAATATGAAAAAGCAAAGATTAGTTACCAACCACCTAACAGAAATTCAACAAAGCTAATAATCTCCAAATAAACTCCAAACAACACCAAAAAGAACATGATAATAAGCTGGAACACGGTAACATCAAAGTGACAGTCTTGCATTTTTCTCAATCATGGAAAGAACGATCACGGAATAAGTACTAAATATAGAGTATCTAAGCATATCCCAGCATAACTTCATGCTTTGAATTTGAGTTCTATATCTGATACTATGTCTAACGAAATAATGCTTCTAGATGAGTACCTATACATAACTGAACTACTATATTAAGAAACAACAAAAACCAATGTACTTTAAAGGGATCCCTACTTTAAAATAAAACCAAATTTGATTGATCTACTTACAATTTTCTATCTCCCAACATAAGTACCAGAGTTTAGTGATACTAGGCTTTCGACGTAATTCTCCATATCAAAAGAGGATGTTAAACTGCGAATCTCCAGTTTTTTGACACTGGCATTTTCGGTTCATATAAAACTAAATCACCAACTTCAATATTAAATAATAGAATATCATCATGCTTGAAACACCACAGTAGATGCATACAGTAGGAGTCCATACTCTGCTCGTAGATGATGTCAAAATGTTTAGTCCAAGATTCTTGCACACCATAATCCTGCATTACCCACACAACAAGCTTAACACCATCCCCAACAAATACACAAAGACAGCCTCTCAACACTGCCATAGTCGTAACAAGTTGTTCATTCTCTAAAGCTTCTTTCGGTAATTGCATTTCCCCAAATCTCTCATTGCTGATATCCAAAGATATTATAACATTATTACAAATGCCGGAAATAATTATATTTCCTAACCAATGATGACCTCGATTGACAAGAACCCTAGATCTTCGCTCTTGAAAAACATAAGGAAAGCCTTGAATGCTTCTCCATGAATTCGATCTTAGCGTATACACGTCAACTTTACATCTTAGCTTATGCACGTCAGCTTCACAACAACCGCCAACTGGCACTAAAAATTTAAACAATTTTTAATCATCAGTCTTAGAATCATAATCAAAAGCATAACCATCAATCTCTTCAATTATCACTTCATTTGGTGAATCAGGTATCTCCTTATACTCTTTGGTACATGGATTCCAAATGAAAACAAAACCCATATTAAAATTATTTAAAACCCGTAGACAAACCAACCCATTGCAACAATATACCAAGTGAATATCATGACCTAATGACTTAAATGGATAATCAAATACAACAATATTTTCGATTACATTATTATTCCTAGGCAACGTCGACAATAAAGTATCATAACTTATAGAGCCGATGATGACTCCACGCCTACGGTCTCCACATCCTCCTGTAACCATGAGCTTGTAATTGTTGTTTTGGATAGAAACATCAAGGTGAGATTTGATAAGGATGGTGATATTATCCATTCTAGCTTAAGGGGCATCTATGTGACTTCTAGTGATATTATCCATTCTAAAACCTGTCACATTCATTTAATGTATGGTGAACCTAAAAGTTCTCTTATAACCTCTTTTTGGGAACAACAATGTCGGTGACTATTGCTCCCATTGATGAGCCTGTTTTTGTTATTGGTGATTTTAATACTCTCTTAGGAACTGAAGATAAGAATGGTGGTCTAGAAGTGAATGATTCTGATTTTGAACTTTTAAAAAACTTTTGCTCTACTCACAATTTGCATGGTCCTGGGTTTTCTGGCCCAAGATTCACTTGGTATAATATGCAACAAGGTCCTGATCTAATCCTTGAAAGACTGGATATATGTTTTCTAAACCAAATGGCTGAGGAGCTTTGTCCTAAATTCTGTGTTAACAATCTCCCTAGAGATTCTTCCGATCATTGTCCTATGCATATAGGTTTTAACTATGAGGAAAATTGTTTTCCTAGGCCTTTTCATTTTATGGTCATGTGGATTGAGGATCCTACATGTAGAGATATCATTGCTAACTCTTAGTATGTCAATGTCATAGGCTCTCCTACCTATAAACTAAAAGATAAATTTCTTAGTACTAAGAAGGGTCTTAGAGATTGGAATAAAGCTTCTTTTGGTAATATTCAATCTGATATATCTACCACTAGGAAAGACTTGTTAAATTTACAGATTTCTAATCCCACTGATTCTACCACTACCTCTAGACTTAAAGCTAGATTAGAGTATCTCTACACCATAAAGGAACTCTACTGGAAAGACAAGTCTAGAGAAGTATGGCTCATTGAAGGTGATAGAAATACTCCTTACTTTCATAGAGTTACTCTTTTCATAAGAAAGAGGAATGCTATCAGTTGGATCAAGAATTCTACCAATGCTATTCTAACTGATAGAGATAGTATTGGTAACTTATTTTTAGATTATTTTAAAAATCTTTATTCTTCTTAGCCCCAACAATTTTAGGAGGAAATTCTAAAGAATCTCCCTGTTAAGTTTTCTGCTAAGGATAATGACTTACTGAATATATCTCACTGCTGAGGAAATAAAAAATAGTGTTTTTCAAATGGGGGAAAAAAAGCTCCAAGACCAGATGGTTTTACTGGTCTCTTTTACCAAAAACACTGGGATATAGTGGGTGAAGATGTGGTTGATATGACACAAACCTTCTTTATAACTAGTCATATTGGTAAAGTTTTCAACCATACCAACATATCTCTCATCCCCAAAGTCCCCCTGGCTGAGTTGGTCAACCAATACAGACCCATTGGTTTATGTAACTTCATTTACAAGAGAAAAACTCTTTCCAACAGGCTCAAACCCTTTATGAATAACATTATATCCCAAAATAAAAGTGCCTTCATTCCAAAGAGGAGTATTTCTGATAATATCCTTCTTGCCAATGAAGCCATATATTATGTTAATCATAATGACAAAGTTGATGGCAGTGCTGCTATTAAACTTGATATGTCAAAGGCCTATGATAAATTGGAATGGGATTTTATAGAAAAAGTCATGAGGAAAATAGGTCCAGCTGAAAACTGGATTAAACTCATAAATCAATGTGTGTCTACTATCTCTTATTCTGTTTCTTCTTAATGGTAGTCCTACTAGTTTTTTTTTAACCTGAGAGAGGCCTTAGGCAAGGGGATCCTTTATCCCCTTACCTTTACATTATCTGTGCTAAGGCTTTATCTTCTTATATAGATAGTCTCCAAAGAAATGGTTCTATGAAAGGTATCAAAATTTGTAAAAATGCCCCTGAGATGACCCATCTCCTTTTTCCTAATGACTCTCTTATCTTTTCTTTTGCCACTTCTAAAAATTTGTGATAAAGAGTTACCTTCAAAAGTATTGTCTTGCCTCTGGTTAGGAAATAAATTTTCAAAAGTCTGGTATTCTTTTTAGTAAGAAAATCCATGATCATAGGAAAGCCATTTTAGCCAATATTTTGGATATCCAAAGCAGGGATTTAGGGGAGAATATCTGGGTACAATCTTCTAAAATTCAAATCCATATGAGCATTTTACAAGATGTGGATGCCAGAATAACTATTTGGATTCATAAACTTCTCTCCTAGGCTTCCAGAACTACTATGGTAAAACACATTGGCCAAGCTATCCCCCTTTATCAAATGGGAGACTTTCGAATCCCTAAGCACCTTTGTAGACAGATGGATGCCCATCTCTGCAAGTTTTGGTGGGGAGAATCTTTAGATCCAAAAGATAAAAAGCTTCATCTTTTGGGGTGGGATATTATTTGCTCCCCTAAATTTGAAGGTGGTATGGGATTTAGAAAAGCTGAGCTGAATAATTTGGCTATGTTAGCTAGAAATGCTTGGAAAATCATTGAAAATCCTGATTGTATGTTAGCAAATTTTTTAAAAGTAAGGTACTTTCCTAGAACCGATTTTCTCAATGCCAAGTGCCCACCTAATTGCTCTTGGACTTGGAAATGTCTTCATACCATAAAAGAGTTGATTAAACCCTTTGTTTCCTGGATTGTAGGAGATGGTAAATTCATCAACCATTGGTGTGATAAATGGATACCAAGTTTAGGGTCTGCTACCCCTAATCCCCTTACTCCTCAAAATCCCACATTAACTGTTGATTATTTCATTAATAAACCTACTAGAACTTGAATTGTTTCTATAATCACTACTCATTTTGATGATGCTTCTGTTAAAAAGATTATCAGAATTCCCTTAATCCAGCTTTGCACTCCTGACAGGAGGGTTTGGGACCTTTCGAAGAATGGGAAATTTTATTCAAAATCTGCTTATTTGGGACTCAGAGTCTCCTACCCCTCCCCCTATAAGACTATTTGGTTACATATCTGGAAAATTAGAGTTCCTTACAGAATTCAACTTTTTCTTTGGAAGGCTGCTAAAAATGCCTTACCAGCTAGAACACATTCTTCATACCAGAATGCCCATGCATTCTGTTGATTGTACCAGGTATAAGGATCCTCTTGAAACTATTATGCATACCCCGGTCCTGTGTCCTTTTTCCTCTAAAGTCTGGTTTATGTCTAAGTTTTGTGTAAATACCTATTTCTTTACTCAAAAAACTTTTCAACAGTGGCTTGTTTTCTGGTTGCTGGACCAAAACTTTAGATTTCCCGATGAGGATCAACAACTCTTTGTTGCTATTTTTATGGTCAATCTGGACTAGTAAAAATAACTTGATCTTCCGAAACTTGTCTGAAGTTCATAAGTATGTCTTAGAAAGAGCTAAAGCTATGCTCATAACTAGGAAAAACACTTTTGTAGCCACTCTTTCTAGTCCTATTGGACTGAACCACAAATGGATGCCCCCTATGGTTGGATGGATCAAATGTAACACTGATGAAGCTTTTGATGTCATCTCTAGAGATAATGGTGCAGGTTATGTGATGAGAGATCACACTAGTAAAGCTTCCCTCTATGCTGCCTTGGTTTTGGAAGTCTTGTCAGCTGAAGAAGCCGAAGCTAGATCTATCTGGGGAGTTCTCAAGAAAGCTGTGGAACAGAAGATGACTAATATTATTGTTGAAAGTGATGCAAAAAACTTGGTGGAACGATTTTCTTTAGGTTCCTTTGAGGTGATTCTAGGACAGATGCTATCTTTAAAGATATTCAGTTTTTTTCATGTAGCTTAATCGCTTGTATCTTTACTTTTCAACCGAGAATCTGTAACTCTGTTGCTCATGAGTTAGCTATATGGGCTAAACAGAAAAAAAAACTTCTATGTTCTGGTATATGCCTCCTGCCTGGATAGCTCCAGCAGTTGAAGCGAACCTTTAGCCTGTTTCTTTCAGGCCTTTGCTTATAAAAATAAATAAAGAAGTCGATAAGAATTTTCAAGTTCAATCTCATTTTGTGTGCATTTCAGGATTTGAATGCTTATCGGATCGATTTATGAGTCCTTTTATTTCAAAGGAAGGTTCAAAGAATATATTCCTAATTGCCTAGGAGACACCAAGAGATGCAAGACACAAAATGTAAAACGATTTTTGCATGAAGAACACACACAAAAATGCTGGAATTCACAATGCAAAAGATAAGCGTTTCTGCTCTTGACCTCTGGAGTACCAAAAAAGAAAGGACACAATACTGAACAAATGATCCAAAATAGAAAGAGACTCCTAACAAAGAAATAAAGGAAGAAAAAAAAACTACTAATTTTTAACATCTATTCCCTTCATTCAGCTTTTCCTATTTTGCTGTCCTCTTTTTTAAAAGCATCCCTTGCTAGATGAAATCAAACTGGTCTCTGCAGAAATATGAAAAAGCAAAGATTAGTTACCAACCACCTGACAGAAATTCAACAAAGATAATAATCTCCAAATAAACTCCAAACAACACCAAAAAGAACATGATAATAAGCTGGAACACGGTAACATCAAAGTGACAGTCTTGCATTTTTCTCAATCATGGCAAGAACGATCACGGAATAAGTACTAAATATAGAGTATCTAAGCATATCCCAGCATAACTTCATGCTTTGAATTTGAGTTCTATATCTGATACTATGTCTAACGAAATAATGCTTCTAGATGAGTACCTATACAGAACTGAACTACTATATTAAGAAACAACAAAAACCAATGTACTTTAAAGGGATCCCTACTTTAAAATAAAACCAAATTTGATTGATCTACTTACAATTTTCTATCTCCCAACATAAGTACCAGAGTTTAGTGATACTAGGCTTTCGAGGTAATTCTCCATATCAAAAGAGGATGTTAAACTGCGAATCTCCAGTTTTCTGACACTGGCATTTTCGGTTCATATAAAACTAAATCACCAACTTCAATATTAAATAATAGAATATCATCATGCTTGAAACACCACAGCAGATGAATACAGTAGGAGTCCATACTCTGCTCGCAGATGATGTCAAAATGTTTAGTCCAAGATTCTTGCACACCATAATCCTGCATTACCCACACAACAAGCTTAACACCATCCCCAACAAATACACAAAGACAGCCTCTCAACACTGCCATAGTCGTAACAAGTTGTTCATTCTCGAAAGCTTCTTTCGGTAATTGCATTTCCCCAAATCTCTCATTGCTGATATCCAAAGATATTATAACATTATTACAAATGCCGGAAACAATTATATTTCCTAACCAATGATGACCTCGATTGACAAGAACCCTAGATCTTCGCGCTTGAAAAACATAAGGAAAGCCTTGAATGCTTCTCCATGAATTCGATCTTAGCGTATACACGTCAACTTTACATCTTAGCTTATGCACGTCAGCTTCACAACAACCGCCAACTGGCACTAAAAATTTAAACAATTTGTAATCATCAGTCTTAGAATCATAATCAAAAGCATAACCATCAATCTCTTCAATTATCACTTCATTTGGTGAATCAGGTATCTCCTTATACTCTTTGGTACATGGATTCCAAATGAAAACAAAACCCATATTAAAATTATTTAAAACCCGTAGACAAACCAACCCATTGCAACAATATACCAAGCGAATATCATGACCTAATGACTTAAATGGATAATCAAATTCAATAGTATTTTCGATTACATTATTATTCCTAGGCAACGTCGACAATAACGTATCATAACTTATAGAGCCGATGATGACTCCACGCCTACGGTCTCCACATCCTCCTGTAACCATGAGCTTGTAATTGTTGTTTTGGATAGAAACATCAAGGTGAGATTTGATAAGGATGGTGATATTATCCATTCTAGCTTAAGGGGCATCTATGTGACTTCTAGTGATATTATCCATTCTAAAACCTGTCACATTCATTTCATGTATGGTGAACCTAAAAGTTCTCTTATAACCTCTTTTTGGGAACAACAATGTCAGCTGACTATTGCTCCCATTGATGAGCCTGTTTTTGTTATTGGTGATTTTAATACTCTCTTAGGAACTGAAGATAAGAATGGTGGTCTAGAAGTGAATGATTCTGATTTTGAACTTTTAAAAAACTTTTGCTCTACTCACAATTTGCATGGTCCTGGGTTTTCTGGACCAAGATTCACTTGGTATAATATGCAACAAGGTCCTGATCTAATCCTTGAAAGACTGGATATATGTTTTCTAAACCAAATGGCTGAGGAGCTTTGTCCTAAATTCTGTGTTAACAATCTCCCTAGAGATTCTTCCGATCATTGTCCTATGCATATAGGTTTTAACTATGAGGAAAATTGTTTTCCTAGGTCTTTTCATTTTATGTCCATGTGGATTGAGGATCCTACCTGTAGAGATATCATTTCTAACTCTTAGTATGTCAATGTCATAGGCTCTCCTACCTATAAACTAAAAGATAAACTTCTTAGTACTAAGAAGGGTCTTAGAGATTGGAATAAAGCTTCTTTTGGTAATATTCAATCTGATATATCTACCACTAGGAAAGACTTGTTAAATTTACAGATTTCTAATCCCACTGATTCTACCACTACCTCTAGACTTAAAGCTAGATTAGAGTATCTCTACACCATAGAGGAACTCTACTGGAAAGACAAGTCTAGAGAAGTATGGCTCATTGAAGGTGATAGAAATACTCCTTACTTTCATAGAGTTATTCTTTTCATAAGAAAGAGGAATGCTATCAGTTGGATCAAGAATTCTACCAATGCTATTCTAACTGATAGAGATAGTATTGGTAACTTATTTTTAGATTATTTTAAAAATCTTTATTCTTCTTAGCCCCAACAATTTTAGGAGGAAATTCTAAAGAATCTCCCTGTTAAGTTTTCTGCTAAGGATAATGACTTACTGAATATCTCTCACTGCTGAGGAAATAAAAAATAGTGTTTTTCAAATGGGGGGAAAAAAGCTCCAAGACCAGATGGTTTTACTGGTCTCTTTTACCAAAAACACTGGGATATAGTGGGTGAAGATGTGGTTGATATGACACAAACCTTCTTTATAACTAGTCATATTGCTAAAGTTTTCAACCATACCAACATAGCTCTCATCCCCAAAGTCCCCCTGGCTGAGTTGGTCAACCAATACAGACCCATTGGTTTATGTAACTTCATTTACAAGAGCAAAACTCTTTCCAACAGGCTCAAACCCTTTATGAATAACATTATATCCCAAAATCAAAGTGCCTTCATTCCAAAGAGGAGTATTTCTGATAATATCCTTCTTACCAATGAAGCCATATATTATGTTAATCATAATGACAAAGTTGATGGCACTGCTGCTATTAAACTTGATATTTCAAAGGCCTATGATAAATTGGAATGGGATTTTATAGAAAAAGTCATGAGGAAAATAGGTCCAGCTGAAAACTGGATTAAACTCATAAATCAATGTGTGTCTACTATCTCTTATTTTGTTTCTTCTTAATGGTAGTCCTACTAGTTTTTTTTTAACCTGAGAGAGGCCTTAGGCAAGGGGATACTTTATCCCCTTACCTTTACATTATTTGTGCTAAGGCTTTATCTTCTTATATAGATAGTCTCCAAAGAAATGGTTCTCTGAAAGGTATCAAAATTTGTAAAAATGCCCCTGAGATGACCCATCTCCTTTTTCCTAATGACTCTCTTATCTTTTCTTTTGCCACTTCTAAAAATTTGTGATAAAGAGTTACCTTCAAAAGTATTGTCTTGCCTCTGGTTAGGAAATAAATTTTCAAAAGTCTGGTATTCTTTTTAGTAAGAAAATCCATGATCATAGGAAAGCCATTTTAGCCAATATTTTGGATATCCAAAGTAGGGATTTAGGGGAGAATATCTGGGTACAATCTTCTAAAATTCAAAGCCATATGAGCATTTTACAAGCTGTGGATGCCAGAATAACTATTTGGATTCATAAACTTCTCTCCCAGGCTTCCAGAACTACTATGGTAAAACACATTGGCCAAGCTATCCCCCTTTATCAAATGGGAGACTTTCGAATCCCTAAGCACCTTTGTAGACAGATGGATGCCCATCTCTGCAAGTTTTGGTGGGGAGAATCTTTAGATCCAAAAGATAAAAAGCTTCATCTTTTGGGGTGGGATATTCTTTGCTCCCCTAAATTTGAAGGTGGTATGGGATTTAGAAAAGCTGAGCTGAATAATTTGGCTATGTTAGCTAGAAATGCTTGGAAAATCATTGAAAATCTTGATTGTATGTTAGCAAATTTTTTAAAAGTAAGGTACTTTCCTAGAACCGATTTTCTCAATGCCAAGTGTCCACCTAATTGCTCTTGGACTTGGAAATGTCTTCATACCATAAAAGAGTTGATTAAACCCTTTGTTTCCTGGATTGTAGGAGATGGTAAATTCATCAACCATTGGTGTGATAAATGGATACCAAGTTTAGGGTCTGCTACCCCTAATCCCCTTACTCCTCAAAATCCCACATTAACTGTTGATTATTTCATTAATAAACCTACTAGAACTTGGATTGTTTCTATACTCACTACTCATTTTGATGATGCTTCTGTTAAAAAGATTATCAGAATTCCCTTAAGCCAGCTTTGCACTCCTGACAAGAGGGTTTGGGACCTTTCGAAGAATGGGAAATTTTCTTCAAAATCTGCTTATTTGGGACTCAGAGTCTCCTACCCCTCCCCCTATAAGACTATTTGGTTACATATCTGGAAAATTAGAGTTCCTTACAGAATTCAACTTTTTCTTTGGAAGGCTGCTAGAAATGCCTTACCAGCTAGAACTGTTCTTCATACCAGAATGCCCATGCATTCTGTTGATTGTACCAGGTATAAGGATCCTCTTGAAACTATTATGCATACCCCGGTCCTATGTCCTTTTTCCTCTAAAGTCTGGTTTATGTCTAAGTTTTGTGTAAATACCTCTTTCTTTACTCAAAAAACTTTTCAACAGTGGCTTGTTTTCTGGTTGCTGGACCAAAACTCTAGATTGCCCGATGAGGATCAACAACTCTTTGTTGCTATTTTTATGGTCAATCTGGACTAGTAAAAATAACTTGATCTTCCGAAACTTGTCTGAAGTTCATAAGTATGTCTTAGAAAGAGCTAAAGCTATGCTCATAACTAGGAAAAATACTTTTGTAGCCACTCTTTCTAGTCCTATTGGACTGAACCACAAATGGATGCCCCCTATGGTTGGATGGATCAAATGTAACACTGATGAAGCTTTTGATGTCATCTCTAGAGATAATGGTGCAGGTTATGTGATGAGAGATCACACTAGTAAAGATTACCTCTATGATGCCTTGGTTTTGGAAGTCTTGTCAGCTGAAGAAGCCAAAACTAGAGATATCTGGTGTGTTCTCAAGAAAGCTGTGGAACAGAAGATGACTCATATTATTGTTGAAAGTTATGCAAAAAACTTGGTGGAACGATTCTCTTTAGGTTCCTTTGAGGTGATTCTAGGACAGATGCTATCTTTAAAGATATTCAGTTTTTTGCATGTAGCTTAATCGCTTGTATCTTTACTTTTCAACCGAGAATCTGTAACTCTGTTGCTCATGAGTTAGCTCTTTGGGCTAAACAGAAAAAAAAATTCTATGTTCTGGTATATGCGTCCTGCCTGGATAGCTCTAGCAGTTGAAGCTGACCTTTATCCTGTTTCTTTCAGGCCTTTGATTATAAAAATAAATAAATAAGTCGATAAGAATTTTCAAGTTCAATCTCATTTTGTGTGCATTTCAGGATTTGAATGCTTATCTGATCGATTTATGAGTCCTTTTATTTCAAAGAAAGGTTCAAAGAATATATTCGTAATTGCCTAGGAGACACCAAGAGATGCAAGACACAAAATGTAAAACGATTTTTGCATGAAGAACACAAAAAAAAATGCTGGAATTCACAATGCAAAAGATAAACGTTTCTGCTCTTGACCTCTGGAGTACCAAAAAAGAAAGGACACAATACTGAACAAATGATCCAAAATAGAAAGAGACTCCTAACAAAGAAATCAAGGAAGAAAAAAAAACTACTAATTTTTAACAGCTATTCCCTTCATTCAGCTTTTCCTATTTTGCTATCCTCTTTTTTAAAAGCATCCCTTGCTAGTTGAAATCAAACTGGTCTCTGCAGAAATATGAAAAGGCAAAGATTAGTTACCAACCACCTGACAGAAATTCAACAAAGCTAATAATCTCCAAATAAACTCCTAACAACCATTAAAGATTACTAAAAAGAACATGATAATAAGCTGAAACACGGTAACATCAAAGTGACAGTATTGCATTTTTCTCAGTCATGGAAAGAATGATCACGAAATATGTACTAAATATAGAGTTTCCAAGCATATCCCAACATAACTTCATGCTTTCAATTTGAGTTTTATATCTGATACTACTTCTAACGAAATAATGCTTCTAGATGAGTACCTATACATAACTGAACTACTATATTAAGAAACAACAAAAACCAATGTACTTTAAAGGGATCCCTACTTTAAAAGAAAACCAAATTTGATTGATCTACTTACAGTTTTCTATCTCGCAACATAAGTACCCGAGTTTAGTGATACTAGGCTTTCGACATAATTCTCCATATCAACAAAGGATGTTAAACTGCGAATCTCTAGTTTTCTGACACTCGCATTATTCGGGTCAAATAAAACTAAAACACCAACTTCAACATCAAATAGTAGAATCTCATCATGCTTGAAACACCACATCAGATGCATACAGTAGGATTCCTTACTCTGCTCGCAGATGATGTCAAAATGTTTAGCCCAAGATTCTTGCACACCATAATCCTGCATTACCCACTCAACAAGATTAATACCATCCCCAACAAATATAAAGACAACCTCTCAACACTTCCAAAGTCGTAAAAAATTATTTATTCTCGAAAGCTTCTTTGGGTAATTGCATTTCCCAAAATCTCTCATTGCTGATATCCAAAGAGATTATAACATTATTACAAATGCCGGTACCAATTCTCCTGCCTAACCAATGATGACCTCGATTGACAAGCACCCTAGATCTTCGCACATGAAACACATAAGGTAAGCCTTGAATGCTTCTCCATGAATTCGATCTTAGAGTATACACATCAACTTTACATATTACCTTATACACGTTAACTTCACAACAACCTCCACGTGGCTCTAAAAATTTAAACATTTTGTAATCATCAGTCTTAGAATCATAATCAAAAGCATAACCACCAATATCTTCAATTATCACTTCATTTGGTGAATCAGGTATCTCCTTATACTCTTTGATACATGGATTCCAAATGAAAACAAAACCCTTATTTAAAACCCGTAGATAAACCAACCCATTGCAACATTACACCAAGCAAATATCATGACCTAATGACTTAAGTGGATAATCAAATTCAATAGTATTTTTAATTACATTATTATTCCTAGGAAACGTCGACAATAACGTATCATAACTTATAGAGCGGATGATGACTCCATGCCTACGGTCTCCACATCCTCCTGTAACCATGAGCTTGTAATTGTTGTTTTGGATAGAAATATCAAGGTGAGATTTGATAAAGTTAGGGTTAGAAATTATAGAATACCAACTTTTGCAAATGAACTTACAGGCTAATATGGATTTCACCGGTAATCTTAAGAGGATGTCAAGGTATATCTCCTCCGGAATGCTTGACATTGCCGATTTGCTTCTCCTTCCTCCTTCCTCTTTGGCGGCTTCTGATTTCTCAAAGATTCAGAGTAGAGAGATTAGGGCTGTCACATTTATTCTTCTTTTATATCTTTCATTTTGCTGCACTAGCCACTAGGCAACTCATGAGGCTTAGTCTATCGGCGAATTAATGAGTTAACTCATCAGTCAAATCGATTCGAAATTCTTACTTTTTCTTCATTTTTCAAATTATCTAATCTTCTATTCTTAGTATTTTATGCATGAGTAAATCTTATAGTTTTTGATAGAATCTATCCATTGATCTCTTCTTCATTTTCATTAAATCTTATTATCAAACTTTGTGCACTGTTTTTATTTTTCGATCTTTTTATTTTTCTCAATTTTTCGTTTACGATGGATTGCTAAAACTTCTCTGATTCCCCATATATGTGATTGTTAGTCTGGTTTTCTCTAATGGCTTTTGCCTCTTTTGTTGTTGTGATTATAGCTTTTGCTGAGTATCTAATCAAGCTTTTGCTTAAGGGTCTTAATAGATTTGTAATCAATGCTTTTTCTAATGGTGTTGTGTTGAAGAAGTCTCAGATCGCTTTCAACTCATTAAAACTGGATCATAACTCATCACTCCTTTCAAATTACTCAAAAAATTCAAAAACTCTAAAGTCAACTTCATGCAGTTATTCTGTTACCTTATTTTACTGTCAAATCTCGCAGCTGCCAGCTTTCTTACTACCATAACTAGGAAAGATTTGAAATATCTTTGTTACCTTGATCAACAACCTAAAATCACTCCGCAGTTACATATCAAGATTATTCATACCCAGTTTCATATCCAGAATTATTTTACTGATTATTTTCATAATTCCAGACTTCATAAAAAATTGTTTCTCATCTTCCTTCTCAGAGAGAGTTTCTTTTCTTATTGAGTAAAACACCTACATCAAAAGAAGTTCTTCATGGCGGAAGATCAATCTAATCAAGTTGTTGCTCTGGTTAACAAGTTCAAGCAAGCTACTTTGGATCTGGGAGATGTCAATGAACTTGTGGTTATTAGAAATGATAGTAAGTAGGATGAAAACAAGGATGAATGGGAAGCCAGTGCTATTGGTAAGGTTATCATTGAAGGTCGTATGTCTTATGACATGGTGGAAAAAGGCATCACTTTTACTTGGCCTTTTTTAACTCTTGATAATCTAAGAATTATAGAGGTGGAACCTAATATCTTTATATTAAAGTTTAGTCAATGGGATCTACTCAATAGAGTTATCGATGAGCGCCCATGGAGTATTAACAAGCACCTTCTTGTTATCCATGATTACATCCCAGCAATGGTTTACACAGAGAAACATTGGGGTTTTCATCTTTTTTGGATTCAGCTTAAATACTTATTGCTTGAACACATGAATGTCACTTCTGTTACTAAAATCGGGCAAGTCATGGGTGAAGTTGTAACAATAGAACCAAAGGATGCAATTTCTATTGGTGGATTTCCAGTGAAAGTGTGTGTTAATGTTGATCTATCAATGCCTTTGAGAAGGGGAATTAAGTGTTCTACCAGAGCAGGAGTTACCAAGTGGCAACAATTCTTTTTTGAACGTCAACCTAAGAGTATATGTACTGAATGTTATATCATTAATCATTCAAAGGAAGTTTGTAAGGATGCTGCAATTTTCTTGAAGAAAGCCCATGAAAATCCCTATTTTGTTGGAAAAATTACTGAAATACGTAAAAATATTTCAATTAGAGCTGCAAACAATGAGGTTGCTTCTACTGCTATCAAAACTCCAGCAATCAAAAAGATTCAATTTTTTTTCTTCAAATCAAATGCTTTTATCCCTCCAAAAGATGGTGAATTTATCAATCTTGAAGCTTTACTTAAGGGTGAATAGATACCGTCAGAAGAAGATATCAGACTTGGAAAACGTCATAGAGCTGGTGAAGCTGTTTCATCTACCCTCCCTGCGCCTGAGACTTCCTCACACATCAACATTATGATTCCAAACAATTCCCTTACTAATACTCAAGTAATCACAACTGGAGTTAATCAGACAACTCAGCCACTCAAGGGGGATCAGTTATTTCTTATCCCATTCATCTTCTATTTTCACACTAATTTTCTGCATTTAAATTTTTCAGACTCCCGTAGTTTGTTTGTTATTATTACCCTACTATATTTTATTAGGCTATGTCAATATTTAGTTAGATGTCTGACTAGCTTTAAATGCTTTCATGAAACCCTCACGTTAGTCATTCAATTTTCATGCATATCTTCTTTAAAACCTTTTAGGAAAATTTTCATATTGATTTACATCATATTATTACTTAATTCATCACTCAAAATGAAATTTGTTTCCTGGAATGTGCAAGGACTCAAGACACCTGCTACTAAGGATCATCTTAGGGATTTAATTAGAACTCAATATCCTGATATCATCTTTTTATGTGAAACCAAAATTCATGAAGACAAGATGAAAACATTATTACCTCCTCTTAAATTTCCCAATATGAAATTTCTTCAACCCATAGGTTTGTATGGGGGATTGGCCCTCTTGTGGAAGAATGGTTTTATTTGTGATGTTATTAGATGTGAGGACAATATGATTCATACGGCAGTTCAATGTGATCCCAGCCAACCAGAATTGCTTCTTTCATGTATGTATGGTTACTGTGATTATACTAAGAAGAAAGCTCAATGGGAATTCATCAAAGATATTGGTCTTAATATTTCTCAACCGTGGGTACTTCTGGGAGATCTTAACTTTCATATTCTAGATACTTCTTCTTCAGCTTCTTCTTTAGGTGATGGCCATGTTAATAATATCATTCAGGAAATTGGTTTACAAGACATGGGTTTTATAGGCAGAGAACATACTTGGTCCAATAACAATTTGGGTACTGGAAGTAAGAGATCCAGATTGGATATGGCTCTCACAAATGGTGCATGGAGTTTGCATTTTCAAGACTCAAGATTGATTCATTTAAGTCAAAATGGAAGTGATCATTGCCCTGTTATGCTAGTGACTCACTACTCCCAACCAAAGCTTTGGAATCCTTTCAAATTCTTTCAGACTTGGCTTCAAGATAGAACTTGTGCAGCTGAAATTGCTAAGGCTTGGGAAAAATCAGTTCAAGGTTCTCCAGGTTACAAACTCATTAAAAGGTTGCAATACACAAGAATCACTCTATCTAAATGGAATAAAACTCATTTTGGAAACATTGACCAGAATGTGAATTCTTTGCAACAGAAATTATCTGAATTACAAGCTTTACCCTTCTCCCCTGAAAATACTTCAAAAGCTTACTCAGTCAGTCAAGAGTTGGACAAGTGGAATAAAATTCAGCATGAATTATACAAGCAAAAGTCCAGAGACAACTTTGTTAAAGATATGGATTACAACACTAAGTACTTTCATACTTTAACTAAGAGTAAGAGAGCTAGAAATAATATTAATTCTTTAAAAACATATGGTGGTGATTGGTTACAGACTAGAGAAGATATTTCTGATCTACTTTCACAACATTTCAAAGATATAAGTACTTCTCAAAACACTATCATTGAAGAACAATTCTTTGATCATATTCCTACCTTAATCACAGAAGAAGAAAATGGAATTTTCTATTGCTAGTGAAGAAATTCACAAAGTTCTCAAAAATATGGAGAGTTGGTCTGCCCCTGTCCCTGAATGTTTTCAGGATGATTTTTACAAATCACAATGGAATATTGTTGGTAGTGATATTTGTGACATGGTTAAGAATTTTTTTGATACTAAGTTCTTACCCAAACAACTCAACAAAACATACATATCTTTGATTCCAAAGAAGAATAAACCTAGTACTCCTTTTGATTTCAGACCTATTGGGCTTTGTAACACTTCTTACAAAATCATTTCTAAAATACTAGTATCTAGAATGAAGCCATTAATGGAAATAATCATCTCCCCTTATCAGGATGCTTATGTCTTAGGTAGACTTATTAATGATAACACCATTATAGCTCATGAAGTTATCCACTCTATGAAGAAAAAATAAGGAGAAGGAGGTTGTTTAGCTTTAAAACTTGATATGTCCAAGGCTTTTGATAGATTAGAATGGTCTTTCCTTCTTAAAGTTCTTCAAAGCTTTGGGTTTTCTGAAGATTGGTGTCATCTTATCAAGGAGTGTATTAGTACAACCTCTTTGTCTATCATGCTAAATGGTTCTCCCTGTGAAGAATTCTCTCCTACAAGGGGAATTAGACAAGGATATCCCCTTTCTCCTTATATTTTCATCATTTCTATGGAATGTTTTCCAGAACTCTTTTAGAAGCACATAACTCAAAAGCTATCAAAGGTATTTCCATTGCTAGAAGAGCTCCACCTATAAATCATCTTCTTTTTGCAAATGATTGTCTCATTTTCACTCAAGCTAATTTAACCAGTGTGAATAATCTACTTCAAGTTCTGAAGGACTTTAGTTCACAATCTGGTCAGGTCATAAACTTTGACAAATCTTTAGTTTTTTACAGCAACAATATGGATCCATCTGTGTGTAATACTCTTAGTAATATACTGGGAGTTCAATGTATGAAGGAAAATGAAAAATATCTAGGTCTCCTATTATTATTGGTAAATCCAAATTGAAGGCTTTTGAAGATATAAAGTTGGATTTTGAAAGAAGACTTGGTAATTGGCAGGGTATTAATTTACATCAAGCTGGTAGAACTACAATGGTTAAGGTTGTGCTTAATGTTGTTCCAATGTACCAGATGAGCACTTTTAAGATTCCTAAGACTCTCATTAAGAAACTTGACACTATTCAAAGGAAATTTTGGTGGGGATACAAGTCTAATAGAGGATTAAATTTAATTGGTTGGAACAATATGAATTTATCCAAGGACTTAGGAGGTTTGGGGTTCAGAGATCTTGAAATGTTAAATTATGCATTACTCACTAAAATTGCATGGAGAATTTGTCAAAACTATGATCATTTGTTAACTAGAATTATGAAAGCTAAGTACTTCAAGAAAAAAGATTTTCTACATATTGAAGGAGAAAGAAAAAACTCTTCTTGGACTTGGAAGGGGATTGAATTGGGACTTTCAGTACTATAATAAAACTACAGTACGGAAGTCAACAATGGCAAAGGAACCAAAATTTGGGTTGATAGATGGATCATTGGTCTTGATATCAAAGTAGAGCCACTTCATCCAACACATCTACAATATGTCCTTGTAAGTGTGTTGATTTTACCAGACACAATCTCATGGAACATTCCTTTACTCAACATTATTTTTTCTCCAGAAATTGTAGATAGAATAATCAATATGCAGCTTTCTCTAGATGAACAAGATGTCATTAGGTGGAACCCTTCAAAGGATGGAGTTTTCTCAGTCAATTCTGCTTATAACAAGCTTACTGAAGCAAGAGTACAAAATCAAGTTGCTCTAAATATAGTTCCAACAGCTGTTTGGAAAGCGTTATGGAAAATGAAGCTGCCTCATCGGGTTAAACTCTTCATCTGGAAGTGTTTGAAAAATATAGTTCCTACAAGAGGAAGGTTATCTCAAGCAATGCAAGATATTGAAATACATTGTGAAATCTGCAAATAGGAGAATGAAACTCTTTTCCATCTTCTCTTGGGTTGTTCTCATGCTAAAGCAGTATGGATGTCTCTTAATATTAATATTAATCACGTCATTACTAAGGGAATTTCGGTTACATAATGGATTATCCCTTGGTTTCAAGATGTTCAGAATACAGAGTATGCTGATATCAATAACTAGAGGTGCCTGTTAATGGTAGGGAGTTGGATAATATGGAAGGAGAGGTGTGACTGTGTTTTTCAACATAAATCTCTCAATCCATTTCGTACTGCAGAGAGAATTCAAAGCCAGCTGATTAGTTATAGTGAATCAAAATATACGGCTTCAGATACTGCTTCAAATGTTGCTCTAAGTAGTTCTACTATTTCAAATGAGATTACTACTAACACTTTCAACTGTTTGCAGGATATTTTGAATGAAGCATCTCTATTTAAATTCTTTGTAGATACTTCATTCGATAAATTTACTAATGATTCCGGTTCTGGCATTGTCTGTTATGATACTGCAGGTACCATTGTTGGGTTCAAGGGATCTTATGCACCGTACTAGAAGGTCTAAAGTGGGATAAAGATATGGAATTAGATGGTGTACACATCATCTTAGATGCTGAGACTGTAGTCAATTCTATCAACAATAAAGCTCTTTCAGTTAGATGGGAGAATAGGAAGATTATTCAAGAGATTAATCAACTGCTTACCTCTTTTAATTCTTCAAAAGTCTCCTATGTTCGTAGGTTTTTAAATTCAGAAGCAGATTCTATTTCTAAGGTAGTAAGGAGGAATAAACTCCTAGTAGAAGAGTTTAATCATAATGTTTCTCATGTTCAAACAGCATTAAGCAGGTTTTTGGATCCTGGTATTTCGTAATAAAATGTTCCTCCTTTATCTAAAAAAAAAAAAAAAAAGACTAGGTCACTAACCAAGCTTTGAGTGACGGTCTAAATTTGGTCATTAGGCTAATGGTAGTCATCTTGAAGTCAATGAACTGGTTGTGACCAGTTGTGTTCATGTTGGAGTTTATACCGCGTTTGGATACAAATATGTTTGTGGAAATTGAATTATTGTCCTTACTTTTGATGGGTTTTACAAATATCCTTATCACACAATAAATATATTTTTTCTCCTTTTACAAGTCCATCAGGGGTCCAATAGCAAATTATGGACTTCCAAATATACCCCCTTGTATATATTTGGATAGCAAAATCAAATTTCAGTTATAAACGGAAATTAAAACTGAAAGAGAGAGAGAGAGAGAGAGAGAGTTTTTAGCTGCAGATGAGAGAAATCGAGGAAAAAATCGATTTTTTTTCCAGTGAATCAGCTGCAAACAGATATTGGAATTCTTCTTCTCCTCTTTCTTATTCTTCATCTTGATCAACAAATCAGAGATTTTGTCTCTATTTTTCAATTATTATTAATCGACAAAAACCACTAGATCTGTTTTTCTGAAACAAATTGGTAATGTTGATGTTTATTTGAAGATTCATATAGTTGTTTTTGATGATTGCATGTTCGTTTCATTGATTTTTATGTACAATTTTTGTTTTTTGTTGTTGCAAAGATCGTGATTTATGTGGGAAGATTGATTTCGTGAATATTTCGTTAGATTGATTGGTTAATATTGATATGGTTTGATACAAGATCCTTACTCATCTCTTAAACATGTACATTTTAAATTTTTAAATTTTTTGATTATTTTTCTTAAATATGCTCATCAACTTTGGTTTTATGATTATGCTGAAATATTGAAGAATCATGCTTGTGATGAACTTTAGACACTACTGATTATGTTTTTGATGAAATGTAGATATTATTTTGGATCAACCTTGATTGTTGATACAAAAACTGGTGTCAACTGTTGTTGTTGATCCAAATTTTTGAACACAATATATTTTTATTTTGATACCAGCACTAATGCACCAGAACCCATCAGAACTCTGCAGTTAAGCGTGCTTGGGCGAGAGTAGTACTAAGATGGGTGACCTCTTGGGAAGTTCTCGTGTTGATTGCCTTTTAAAAAAATTCAACTCAACCGTTGACAATATTTCCTTGGATAATTCTCTTTCTTCCGATTTTTGCTATGCAAATCGGAGGCCAAATCAGTCCCTTTCCTAGGCTTAGAAACAACTTGAATGTTTACAGAATTGTTTCAGAAATCTGCTATTCACCTAGTAATCCTCCTATGCAACTGCTTTAACTACAGATTCTTGCACTATCTAATCAATTTCACAACCAGAAAAGAACAACAGAAGAGTACTAATTCTACCAAAACCAAACATAAATTCTACTCAGATATCTTTGAAAGTAGCAACCATCAGTTCGAATTCAAACATAAATTCCATACAGATACTTTAGAAAGCAACAACAATCAGTTCATAATTTCTAACAATAATATCTCTTTAACCCTGTTTCATCATTACATTCCAACCATTACTACTACATACCATAATATCAACATTACAAATAATCAAAATATCAAACCAAATTCAAAGATCATCGTTCCAAACTCCACCAACAACACAAAATTCCAAAAAACTATCAAACATCTGCACAAACCTCAAAAGACTATAACCCTTTCTAAATCCAAAATAACTTCTAACAAAGCCGACCGATCTTCATCTGAACACATCAAAAAAATTACCATTGTCAACATCAACAGATTCAAGAGGGTGGGTAGACAAGGAACTCACCATAAAATCCATCTCATAAAATATCTGCTAATCATTTTCAGACTCTATTCTCATCCAAAAAATTTGGCTTCTTCTGGTAACTTTGTGGCTCTCACCACAAATCATCATGTCATCCACCTCCTCCCCTCTCACTATCCTCGCTGTCATACGAAGCAGGAGAAGTTCCACTGGAATCTGTATCACCATTTTGATCATCATCACCATAATAAGCTCTCACACTTACACTTAAGCATATTGGCTCACCTTCTTTCATGGTGCGTGAGAAGATTTTCGGGTTGGCTAGTTCATATGCAAAGAGATTCTGCAAATGCTCTTCATCATAAACAATTTGTTCATTACCTTTTCCTTCATCTCTTTCATCATCTTCATCTGAATCCTTGTTATCGGCTGCCATCTCATAATCATATTCACCATCTGCTTCAAACCCTTCTGACTCATCAGAATCTTCTTCTGTCTTGCTTCCATAGTTGGGTGCTTTGGTATTTCTAGCATCTCTCTCTTCTTGTTGCTCCTCCCATTCCTAATCTTTCCTCTCTCGTCTATCATAGTATTTTGGAAACCATGCTTCATAGACCCTATCACACCTTCTTGCCTCGAGTTTTCTCTCTTGAGCAGCATGCTCTTCCTCTCTCTGCCGAATTTTCAATTGCTCATGCCTCTCAATTTCTGAGAGAATGACACCCTGCAACTTCCGCAACTCCTCCAACTTTAAGGAGCACATAAGAGATTTGGCTAATTCATACTATGAAGATTCTGGAGATGCAACAGTGGAGGTTTGTGAGGACCCTGGTGGAATTATTCCATTCCCGGTATTCTATGAAGAGTCTCCGGTCATTCCTTAATTCTGCAAAATTTTCTATAAACTTTTCCTATTATGGTAAAACTGCTATAATCTTTTACTTGGTTTTTGCTAATTATCCTCATAAACCTCCTTTTAAATCCATCAACATACCTATTCATTACCATTTAAGACGCTTGGTTACGCGTCATGTCGCTTTGTTTACCACACCTCATCAAATCCATGTGTCCGATTCTACCATTCCAATTCATAATTACACTACCAAGACCTATTTTCAACACCTAAACTTTATTATAATCTCGACACCCTACGGAATTTCTATTAAGAGGGTATTGGGTGGGTTACCAAACTTTGAATTTTATATTTGGGGTCTAATTAACATTTTATGTTTCATGCAGATTGGGAAAAGGCAGCATCAGTTGGGAGGCACCGCTGCGATCTGGGGCATATTAACCAGGAACGGTTCTAATCTATCCACCAGAAATAATTGTCTAACAAATAAAATAACAGTCCCACCCATTCACTATTTCATAAAAGAAAATTTCCCCCCATTCTCAACCATTATTACTCTTGGAAGTTTACATCATCACCCCAACGTTATCACAAAAACTGACAAACAAAATAAATACTCAATAACCCAACTCTTAATCATCCATATCTATTACTATCTGTCCCAAAGTTACTTTTATATCACCATTAATCATGCTCTATTGTGGTTCTCATCCTATAATACTCACGGGTACACCTTGAAGCAAAGACAAATTCAAAAGTCTGTTACTGAAAGTGACTTACCATATGCTAAGCCTCTCACCCAAAGTAAAACCTACAACCTCTTTCCAATAACCTTATATCAAAAACACCTGAAATCTTCTCAGACTTTAGTCAACATTATTCTCATTCCTTTTTTAAGGTTCAAATTCAAAAATCTACAAACCTTTCCAACATATCCCTCATATACACCACCTGCTCCATATATCCACACAATATCCAGCAAAATTCTTTTTCATTATCTATATATTTTATAATAGTTACTGGGAATCCTAAGTCTATTCAAATATCTGAAATATATATCCTCATCACTCTCACTATGGAAACCCCATCTTCTTCTGAGAAATATCATAATCTTAATCTTGAGATTCAAGCTCTCTCTACTCAAATGTATGATAAGTTAAACCTTCCTTTCTCCCTCACAAAACCTATTTTAATTGACAAGAAAGTTATTCTAGCAGAAGCTGACACTAATTGGAAATGGTGTATGAATGGTTATATCTGATGTGAAACTCTTATTCCAAATACTTATATCAGATTCTATATTTGCAACAATTGGCCTTTGGCTCAACACCCTACTGTTACCACTTTCAATGGTCAAAGAAATAAATTCCTCATCCATTTTCTCTCAGAGGAAGACTTCAACAGAATCAATTCTCAGAAACCTTGGTTTGTTTGTGGTTATCAATCAGTTCTGAAAGTAGTACTAGTTGAAGGATGGCCTCCAAGTCAACAAATCACTTTTAATGAAGAAAATATGTGGTTCATATTGTGCAATATACCAAATGAATGCACAAAATTTGAAAATTTGAAGCTTCTTACTATAGATATGGGTCAGCTCATTGAAGCTCAGAACTCATTTGGCAAGCACCCACACAAGAAGAATGTTAAAGTTTGTATCAGAATTCCAGTCCAGAAAGCTTTACCAACATGCATCCCTTTTTTTTACTAATGGAAGGAAGGAACCTTTTCTTATTGAATGCATACATATCATAGTTCCAAGATAATTCTATACCTCTTGTCGCATCCTTGATCACAAGGATCAAAACTGCCCAGCTTGGAAGCTTAAACAGAAGAAAATCAAAGATCTAGATCCCAACCGTAACAACTACAATCTTTCAAGAGTTTCAAAACTTATGATGCCGTCCCCTATCAAGGAAGTCAGTTCTTTATCAAATGGTACTTCTGAGATTAGCATGCAAAGTTCTAAGGATATACTAGATACTCCTTTGAGTTTAACAATTGGAGTAAGTTCCAAAGGTAAAACTGGAGCGGTTGATCAAAGATTAGAAAATACTGCCCAAAAAATCTTGTCCAATTCCTTCCAGATGGGTCCTTTTGTCAATAGATCTACTGCGTTGAAGATTTTTGATGTTGGTCCTGTGCAAAAACAAACATCACAGATGGAAAATGACTTGCCAATAATAGTTAAGCAAGTTACTACCTAAAATGTTAATGTGGCTGCTTCAATTACTGGTACTGATCCGACACCTAGTGGACCTATTCGAACTACCAATTCCTCAAGAAGATTCAAAACAGCTGCTTTACCAAATATGAGCCCTATTATCACTAAAGGAGCTGTAAATTCTGTTAAAAAAGATGTTATAGCTAATCTCAAAAGAAAGATCAATCCAAGGTCTGACCTAAGGAAGCGTACCAGAGATAACTCTAGTCTTGATGCTATCCCTGAAGACCAAATCTCCAATGAGCCGGATTATGCCAAACTATGTTCTCCAATCACCAATGTGGGTGAATTACCATATATAGATCTGTCCAATTGCTCCCTCAATACCCAAACAATGTTCAACTCCTTTGGTAACTTCACTGTTCCTGCTGATACTTCCCCAGTAAGTAATGGTGTCTGCAATAATTCCCCTCTCAATGCTGCCAATACTAATCTGATTTCTTCCCAAAGTTCTACTCAGAGTGGTGATGATTCCAATTCTTCTTTTGGCAGTGGTTCCGACTCTCTTCCTCGGGTAAATTCTAATCCCAATCACCCTATTCTTGATAATTCTAACCCTATCTTAAACCAATTCCCTATCAATAACATCAATCTTATAGCTTGGAACCTTAGAGGCTTTGGAAAAAAATCTGCTAATAAAGAACTTATCATGCTTTGTAAAAATGTTAATCCTGATATTATTTTCCTCTTTGAGACCAAAATGGGTAAAGACATGGCTGCTAGGAAACTTAAAAACATGGGATTTCCTTACACCTTCAATGTCCCTAGTATTGGTAGAAGTGGTGGTCTGGTGCTGGCTTGGAAAAAAGAAATTCATTTGAATGTTATATCTTCTAGCTTAAGGGGCATCTATGTGACTTCTAGTGATATTATCCATTCTAAAACCTGTCACATTCATTTCATGTATGGTGAAGCTAACAGTTCTCTTAGAACCTCTTTTTGGGAACAACAATGTCAGCTAACTATTGCTCCCATTGATGAGACTGTTTTTGTTATTGGTGATTTTAATACTCTCTTAGGAACTGAAGATAAAAATGGTGGTCTAGAAGTGAATGATTCTGATTTTTAACTTTTAAAAAACTTTTGCTCTACTCATAATTTGCATGATCCTGGGTTTTCTGGCCCAAGATTCACTTGGTCTAATATGCAACAAGGTCCTGATCTAATCCTTGAAAGACTTGATATATGTTTTCTAAACCAAATGGCTGAGGAGCTTTGTCCTAAATTCTGTGTTAACAATCTCCCTAGAGATTCTTCTGATCATTGTCCTATGCATATAGGTTTTAACTATGAGGAAAATTGTTTGCCTAGGCCTTTTCATTTTATGGCCATGTGGATTGAGGATCTTACCTGTAGAGATATTATTGCTAACTCTTAGTCTGTCAATGTCATAGGCTCTCCTACCTATAAACTAAAATCTAAACTTCTTAGTACTAAGAAGGGTCTTAGAGATTGGAATAAAGATTCTTTTGGTAATATTCAATCTGATATATCTACCACTAGGAAAGACTTTTTAAATTTACAGATTTCTAATCCCACTGATTCTACCACTACCTCTAGACTTAAAGCTAGATTAGAGTATCTATACACCCTAGAGGAACTCTACTGGAAAGACAAGTCTAGAGAAGTATGGCTCATTGAAGGTGATAGAAATACTCCTTACTTTCATAGAGTTACTCTTTTCAGAAGAAAGATGAATGCTATCAGTTGGATCAAGAATTCTACCAATGCTATTCTAACTGATAGAGATAGTATTGGTAACTTATTTTTAGATTATTTTAAAAATCTTTATTCTTCTCAGCCCCAACAATTTTAGGAGGAAATTCTAAAGAATCTCCCTATTAAGTTTTCTGCTAAGGATAATGACTTACTGAATATCCCTCTCACTGCTGAGGAAATAAAAAATAGTGTTTTTCAAATGGGGGAAAATAAAGCTCCAGGACCAGATGGTTTTACCGGTCTCTTCTACCAAAAACACTGGGATATAGTGGGTGAAGATGTGGTTGATATGACCCAAACCTTCTTTAGAACTAGTCATATTGCTAAAGTTTTCAACCATACCAACATAGCTCTCATCCCCAAAGTCCCCCTGGCTGAGTTGGTCAACCAATACAGACCCATTGGTTTATGTAACTTCATTTACAAGAGAAAAACTCTTGCCAACAGGCTCAAACCCTTTATGAATAACATTATATCCCAAAATCAAAGTGCCTTAATTCCAAAGAGGAGTATTTCTGATAATATCCTTCTTTCCAATGAAGCCATATATTATGTTAATCATAATGACAAAGTTGATGGCACTGCTGCTATTAAACTTGATATGTCAAAGGCCTATGATAAATTGGAATGGGATTTTCTAGAAAAAGTCATGAGGAAAATAGGTCCAGCTGAAAACTGGATTAAACTCATAAATCAATGTGTGTCTACTATCTCTTATTCTGTTTCTTCTTAATGGTAGTCCTACTGGGTTTTTTTTTAACCTGAGAGAGGCCTTAGGCAAGGGGATCCTTTATCCCCTTACCTTTACATTATCTGTGCTAAGGCTCTATCTTATTATATAGATAGTCTCCAAAGAAATGGTTCTCTGAAAGGTATCAAAATTTGTAAAAATGCCCCTGAGATGACCCATCTCCTTTTTGCTAATGACTCTCTTATCTTTTCTTCTGCCACTTCTGAAAATTTGTGATAAAGAGTTACCTTCAAAAGTATTGTCTTGCCTTTGGTTAGGAAATAAAGTTTTAAAAGTCTGGTATTAGTTTTAGTAAGAAAATCCATGATCATAGGAAAGCCATTTTAGCCAATATTTTGGATATCCAAAGCAAGGATTTAGGGGAGAATATCTGGGTACAATCTTCTAAAATTCAAAGCCATATGAGCATTTTACAAGCTGTGGATGCCAGAATAACTATTTGGATTCATAAACTTCTCTCCCAGGCTTCTAGAACTACTATGGTAAAACACATTGGCCAAGATATCCCCCTTTATCAAATGGGAGACTTTCGAATCCCTAAGCACCTTTGTAGACAGATGGATGCCCATCTCTGCAAGTTTTGGTGGGGAGAATCTTTAGATCCAAAAGATAAAAAGCTTCATCCTTTGGGGTGGGATATTCTTTGCTCCCCTAAATTTGAAGGTGGTATGGTATTTAGAAAAGCTGAGCTGAATAATTTGGCTATGTTAGCTAGAAATGCTTGGAAAATCATTGAAAATCCTGATTGTATGTTAGCAATTTTTTTAAAAGTAAGGTACTTTCCTAGATCCGATTTTCTCAATGCCAAGTGTCCACCTAATTGCTCTTGGACTTGGAAATGTCTTCATACCATAAAAGAGTTGATTAACCCCTTTTTTTCTTGGATTGTAGGAGATGGTAAATTCATCAACCATTGGTGTGACAAATGGATACCAAGTTTAGGGTATGCTACCCCTAATCCCCTTACTCCTCAAAATCCCACATTAACTGTTGATTATTTCATTAATAATCCTACTAGAACTTGGATTGTTTCTATACTCATTACTCATTTTAATGATGCTTCTGTTAAAAAGATTATCTGAATTCCCTTAAGCTAGCTTTGCACTCCTGACAGGAGGGTTTGGGACCTTTCGAAGAATGGGAAATTTTCTTCAAAATATGCTTATTTGGGACTCAGAGTCTCCTACCCCTCCCCCTATAAGACTATTTGGTTACATATCTGGAAAATTAGAGTTCCTTACAGAATTCAACTTTTTCTTTGGAAGGATGCTAAAAATGCCTTACCAGCTAGAACTGTTCTTCATACCAGAATGCCCATGCATTCTGTTGATTGTACCAGGTGTAAGGATCCTCTTGAAACTATTATGCATACCCCGGTCTTGTGTCCTTTTTCCTCTAAAGTCTGGTTTATGTCTAAGTTTTGTATAAATACCTCTTTCTTTACTCAAAAAACTTTTCAACAGTGGCTTGTTTTCTGGTTGCTGGACCAAAACTCTAGATTTCCCGATGAGGATCAACAACTCTTTGTTGCTATTTTTATGGTCAATCTGGACTAGTAGAAATAACTTGATCTTCCGAAACTTGTCTGAAGTTCATAAGTATGTCTTAGAAAGAGTTAAAGCTATGCTCATAACTAGGAAAAATACTTTTGTAGCCACTCTTTCTAGTCCTATTGGCCTGAATCACAAATGGATGCCCCTATGGTTGGATGGATCAAATGTAACACTGATGAAGCTTTTGATGTCATCTCTGGAGATAATGGTGCAGATTATGTGATGAGAGATCACACTAGTAAAGCTTCCCTCTGTGCTGCCTTGGTTTTTGAAGTCTTGTCAGCTGAAGAAGTCGAAGCTAGAGCTATCTGGGGAGTTCTCAAGAAAGCTGTGGAACAAAAGATGACTCATATTATTGTTGAAAGTGATGCAAAAAACTTGGTGGAACGATTCTCTTTAGGTTCCTTTGAGGTGATTCTAGGACAGATTCTATCTTTAAAGATATTCAGTTTTTTGCTTGTAGCTTAATCGCTTGTATCTTTACTTTTCAACCGAGAATCTGTAACTCTGTTGCTCATGAGTTAGTTCTATGGGCTAAACAGAAAAAAAAACTTCTATGTTCTGGTATATGCCTCCTGCCTGGATAGCTCCAGCAGTTGAAGCTGACCTTTAGCCTGTTTCTTTCAGGCCTTTGCTTATAAAAAAAAATAAAGAAGTCGATAAGAATTTTCAAGTTCAATCTCATTTTGTGTGCATTTCAGGATTTGAATGCTTATCTGATCGATTTATGAGTCCTTTTATTTCAAAGAAAGGTTCAAAGAATATATTCCTAATTGCCTAGGAGGCACCAAGAGATGCAAGACACAAAATGTAAAACGATTTTTGCATGAAGAACACACACAAAAATGCTGGAATTCACAATGCAAAAGATAAGCGTTTCTGCTCTTGACCTCTGGAGTACCAAAAAAGAAAGAACACAATACTGAAAAAATGATCCAAAATAGAAAGAGACTCCTAACAAAGAAATCAAGGAAGAAAAAAAAAACTACTAATTTTTAACAGTTATTCCCTTCATTCAGCTTTTCCTATTTTGCAGTCCTCTTTTTTAAAAGCATCCCTTGCAAGTTGAAATCAAACTAGTCTCTGCAGAAATATGAAAAGGCAAAGATTAGTTACCAACCACCTGACAGAAATTCAACAAAGCTAATAATCTCCAAATAAACTCCTAACAACTATTAAAGATTACTAAAAAGAACATGATAATAAGCTGGAACACGGTAACATCAAAGTGACAGTACTGCATTTTTCTCAATCATGGAAAGAATGATCACGGAATAAGTACTAAATATAGAGTATCCAAGCATATCCCAACATAGCTTCATGCTTTCAATTTGAGTTTTATATTTGATACTACTTCTAACGAAATAATGCTTCTAGATGAGTACCTATACATAACTGAACTACTATATTAAGAAACAACAAAAACCAATGTACTTTAAAGGGATCCCTACTTTAAAAGAAAACCAAATTTGATTGATCTACTTACAGTTTGCTATCTCGCAACATAAGTACCCGAGTTTAGTGATACTAGGCTTTCGACATAATTCTCCATATCAACAAAGGATGTTAAACTGCGAATCTCCAGTTTTCTGACACTCGCATTATTCGGGTCAAATAAAACTAAAACACCAACTTCAACATCAAATAGTAGAATCTCATCATGCTTGAAACACCACATCATATGCATACAGTAGGAGTCCCTACTCTCCTCGCAGATGATGTCAAAATGTTTAGCCCAAGATTATTGCACACCATAATCCTGCATTACCCACCCAACAAGCTTAATACCATCCCCAACAAATATAAAGACAACCTCTCAACACTTCCAAAGTCGTAACAAATTGTTTATTCTCGAAAGCTTCTTTAGGTAATTGCATTTCCCAAAATCTCTCATTGTTGATATCCAAAGAGATTATAACATTATTACAAATGCCGGTATTAATTCTCCTTCCTAACCAATGACGACCTCGATTGACAAGCACCCTAGATCTTCGCGCATAAAACACATAAGGTAAGCCTCGAATGCTTCTCCATGAATTCGATCTTAGAGTATACACATCAACTTTACATATTACCTTATACACGTTAACTTCACAACAACCTCCACGTGTCTCTAAAAATTTAAACAGTTTGTAATCATCAGTCTTAGAATCATAATCAAAAGCATAACCACCAATCTCTTCAATTATCACTTCATTTGGTGAATCGGGTATCTCCTTATACTCTTTGGTACATGGATTCCAAATGAAAACAAAACCCTTATTTAAAACCCGTAGATAAAACAACCCATTGCAACATTACACCAAGCAAATATCATGACCTAATGACTTAAGTGGATAATCAAATTCAATAGTATTTTTAATTACATTATTATTCCTAGGCAACGTCGACAATAACATATCATAACTTATAGAGCGGATGATGACTCCACGCCTACGGTCTCCACATCCTCCTGTAACCATGAGCTTGTAATTGTTATTTTGGATAGAAACATCAAGGTGAGATTTGATAAATTTAGGGTTGGAAATTATAGAATACCAACTTTTGCAAACGCATTTACAAGCTAATATGGATTTCACCGGTAACCTTAAGAGGATGTCAAGGTATATCTCCTCCGGAATGCTTGACATTTCCGATTTGCTTCTCCTTCCTTTTTGGCGGCTTCTGATTTCTCAAAGATTCATAGTAGAGAGATTAGGGCTGACACGTTTATTCTTATTTTATATCTTTCATTTTACTGCACTAGCCACTAGGCAACTCATGAGGCTCAGTCTAGGTCACTAACCAAGCTTTGAGTGACGGGTCAAAATTTTTTCATTAGGCTAAAGTTGGTCATCTTGAAGTCAATGAACTGGTTGTGACTAGTTGTGATCATGTTGGAGTTTACACCGCGTTTGGATACAAATATGTTTGTGGAAATTGAATTCTTGTCCTTACTTTTGATGGGTTTTACAAATATCCTTATCACACAATATATATATATATTTCTCCTTCTACAAGCCCATCAAGGGTCCAATAACAAATTATGGACTTCCAAATATACCCCCTGTATATATTTGGATAACAAAACCAAATTTCAGTTATTAACGGAAATTAAAACTGAAAGAGAGAGAGAGTTTTCAGCCGCAGACGAGAGAATTCGAGAAAAAAAATAGATTTTTTTTCCAGTGAATCAGCTGCAAACAGATATTGGAATTCTTCTTCTCCTCCTTCTTATTCTTCATCTTTGGAAAGGCGAGGTTTCCCCAAATATACCTCAAGCTATAACTTTTCCTTCCTATAAGTCCTTTCCTCGAAAGTGATTGTCTATAGACTGAGTCGAGACAATACAACAAATCGGTTCACACTTTGTGTGATCGTCTATGGATACTAGATCGAGATAATACAACAACAAAGTGTGTTTACTTGATACAAAGGTTCGGACTTAACCAAACTCAATAGGATTCACGTATCAAGTAAATAGGAATTAACGTTTGTGCAATTTACTTTAATTATAATAAAAACAATTATAATGCGGAAATATAAAGTAAATGACACAGCGAGATTTTGTTAACGAGGAAATCGCAAATGCTGAAAAACACCGGGACCTAGTCCAGAATTGAATACTCTCAGAATTAAGCCGCTATACAAAATAAGACAACTTCGTATAGTTGAGACCAAGCAACTAAACCTATAGTTCACCTAGTTCCCTCAGTATTCCTATGCCTCCAACCTGTAAACAAGTCACGTACTTGGACCAATTCCTTTGGTTCGTATTCCAAACAGTAAAGGAACAACAAATCTGTTTGGTATCAACTCTCTTCAACCAAGTGATATGAGTTGCGCAAAGGTTCCCTTATTTATCTTAACATAAACTCCTTTGCCAGGTTCCAAAATCTATCTTACGTTAAATCACCCAAAGTCAATCACTAAGATTAATCCAACAACACTCTTCAACCAAGTGATATGTGTTGATGCCGATCTTCCTCAATTAATCAATCCAATCTACCACAAGGATAAACCGATTATTAATTGGATCCTCTTTTTCCCAAACAAGTATTGTGCACACCAAAGATTATAAAAACACCAAGTAAGAAATATTCAATATCTTCTTTGTCTTCAAATCTTCTTAGATCTTTAATAAACACCTGCACACAATCACTTGAATCTCTTGTGATCAATCACACACAGAACGGAGTCTGCTAACAATGGATTATCACAAGATCGTCTTTAGATCTAACAACAGTCTAAAGATCCTTGTCGAAACCTTGAACTAGTTTGAGTGAATCTTATATCAGAAGATAAGATTCTCAAGCATAAACAAACTAGGTGCAATCAAGACTCAACCTCCGTTAGTCAATCAAATCAATCAGAAAACTAAAGATAAACCGCAATATCTAGTTTCCCACCAACGGGTCGCGCTAGATCTTCTCAATCCCAAAGAATACTTTAAACTGAGTAGTCGTAAGAGATTTCACCTAATTAGATTACTCTCCTCTTCGATAGGCGCCTCACCAGTAACAAAGACAAAAGAGTAAGTCTAGGTTACGCAAGATTAGTTTGCTAGAAATGCAAACTCAAAGTATTTATAGACAAGGAAGTTTGGACACCAAGGAATTTCCAAAACCGAAAATATTCTCAAGATATTTTCATTACTCCACCAAATTCTGTTTTCATAATTCCTGTGAATGCACTATCCAAAAATAGTGATCGAAATCTCCTTAGAAAATCTTTAATTAGCAAATGCATATTACTAATTCTTATTTTCCATATACAATTAAAAACCCTTAATTAAAAAGATTCTTAACTTATTTAAATTCGATCTTGGGATTTACTTCCTTCTTAACCTTTAAGGAATATCTTTGAACAAAATAGAATAAGCATTAATGCACCGTGTTCAAAGAGTGCCGATCAACATCTTATTCTTGCAAGTCTTTACCATGATTGCTCACTTGAAACCGATTTACCACACTTCCAAACAACTTTAGAATTGGTTCATCTGACTTTCAAGAACTATGTGATTGATCAAGTTCCACTCAATCACAACTCATGGGTTTCCATGTGAGTATTGTGCATAGTTACACTAGCTTACCAAAGAAACGGCTGACTAGGTACTAGGATCGGTTCTCCACATATATTTGGTATCTAACTTGTATGCACTGCACATGTCTATAGGATCGGTTCCCCCTTCCCAAAACTTTGATGCACATGTTCATAGGATCGGTTCCCCCTTTCCAAAACTTTGCTGCAATGTTCATAGGATCGGTTCCCCTTTCTTCCATAAACCTTGATGCACATCATACAAGGATCGGTTCCCCCTTGTGATGCACTACACCTCTTACTAGGATCAGTTCCCCTCTTCCCAGTAATAATTTCAGACATACACAACCCGATCATACCCCAGGTGATTACTTAAGATTGGTTTCACTAATAAAAGTCATACCAATACAAAAGTCAAGCCTTATGTGAACAGTTTTACCAAGAACACAAACAAGTTGTGAACGGTTATACACATCACACATATTGGTCGTTCATAAGATATGCAATGAATAACAACCCCAATAACGCCTGACGATTTCCTTTTCGGTTCACAACACGTATCATGAACTTACTTCCTTAGAACACATGTAAACATTGTTCCCTAGGATGAAATCCTCACCTCATACCCATACATAATCACAATAACATTCATACGATTATGTTGATGTGCTATATATAAAGTTTAATGGTTAAGCAAGAAACTTCATATTGTATTCCTTAATACTATGTCTATCTAGAGTGTTCATGCTTCGCAGTTTTATATTTTCAATATGCACGACTTGAAAGATACGTAAAGAAATGAAACAATTCAAATCAAATATCACTAACCTCAAGTGGAAGGATTATGTTGTTGTTGTAGCTCCGTCTTCTTCTTCACTTCTTCAAGTCTTCGCAATACTTGTAATGTCTCATCCTAATACTTTCAATCTAACCTATACGAAGTTGACTCTAGTACATATAAATCAAGGACTCTTAAATGAGTTTTGCTTCACTAAAATATGACAACCAAACTTGACATACCAACGCTTGGTGGGTTCAACCGAACAATGCTCTAACAATCTTGATCAACAGAATCAGAGATTTTGTCTCTGTTTTTTAATAATTATTAATCGACAAAAACCACTAGATCTATTTTTTGAAACAAATTTGTTATGTTGATGTTTATTTGAAGATTCATATAGCTGTTTTTGATGATTGCATGTTCGTTTCATTGATTTTTATGTATAATTTTAGTTTTTTGTTGTTGCATAGATCGTGATTAATGTGGGAAGATTGATTTTGTGATTATTTCGTTAAATTGACTGGTTAATATTGATATAGTTTGATCTCGAGATCCTTACTCATCTCTTAAACATGTACGTTTTAATTTTTTGATTAGTTATTTATTTATTTTTTTCTTAAATATGCTCATCAACTTTGGTTTTATGTTTATGCTGAAATGTTGAAGAATCATGCTTGTGATGAACTTTAGACACTACTGATTATGTTTTTGATGAAATGTAGATATTATTTTGGATCAACCTTGATTGTTGATACAAAAACTGGGATGATTTTTAGTTTATTTGTGTCAACTGTTGTTGTTGATCCAAATTTCTGAACACAAAATGTTTTTATTTTGTGTTTTTATTTCTTTGGTAGATTGCAGGTAATCATTATGCATTCATTTTGTTGATAATGTAGCTTTTATTTTAGGTCTCACATTCTACATTGAATTTAACTTTCACGAGGGGGGCGTAGCCCCCGAGTGAGGTGCAAGTGCAACGTAATACTATATGTAGCTTAGGGTAGCTTAGATTGTTTGTTGTTTTTTTTTGCATTGAAATTCATGCTTTAACTTTGGTAAGAAGACCAGTAATCATGAAGACCAATAATCATTTTACTGGATTAAAAGTAATAATTAGTCCAGTATTTCAACACTTGATGGCATTCATTATCACGAAAAATCTTATCTATTATATTTGGCTGCTTTATCTATGTGGTTGTCGGATTCAAATTTCAAATGATTAGCTTTTGCGTCTGGTCTGTACAAAACTAAATTAGGTGAATTCTTACACCACCAAACAAGCATCCACAGTACCCTGCCATAGTCAGTCCAGCTGTTAGTCAGGTGGCTCAACTAGCTCATGCACCAGATAAATAGACGGCAGAAATTAATGAAAATAATAAACTTGTGCAAGTTCCAAGATGTGCCACGTCAGGAATAAAACCATCTAGTAGCAGAAATGAAGGAGCATAAAATTATTTCCACATTCGAACACTTATTGGTGTCCCGATGCACTCAAGAATGGGTTTCATTTGCAGTAGGGTTATTTAAAGGGGTAGGAGCAGCGAGAAATAAAGACCCAATTGGAGAAGCTATGGTAGGAGTTACCAGGGGTTTAAAATCAGGAAATGAAATTGCAGATCTAGTAGTCTTTATTTGGCGAGGCTTCTTGGTGAATTTATTCTCATCTTCAGTATTCTGTGAATACCAACTCAGATAAGAAACAGAGGCAATAATATTGTTATTAAAAAAGTAATATTTCTTACTACCTTGCTATTCGAAGACTTCCTTTTGCTTGTAACAACCTTGTGTTGCGAGCTTTTGGAAACCTTAGGGTTTGGGACTGTGAATTTGGTTGAAGAGGTGCTTTTGCTGAAACTGAATCAGTATGGGAATTACACAAAATAATAAGATTAGTTAGAAAAATCGGAAAAACAAGATCAGTTCCAGCAAAATCAGAGAAGAAAAGTAAAACGAACCTTGGTGAATCCATGAAAGCAGCAACAGATACATAAGGTGATGAAAATCAGAGAGGAAGAAAGTTGCAGAGGATGAAGATTTACAGAAAGTTTGAATATGAGGAAGACGAAGTAAAAAAATAAATTTATTCTTCCGTAAGCTTTCTCCTTAAATAGACAAAAAGAGATGACCGGTTGAAGTTGGACGTACCGGTTGCTTCTCCTTACTCCTTCCTCTTTGGCGGCTTCCGATTTCTCAAAGATTCAGAGTAGAGAGATTAGGGCTGACACGTTTATTCTTCTTTTATATCTTTCATTTTGCTGCACTAGCCACTAGGCAACTCATGAGGCTCAGTCTATGTCACTAACCAAGCTTTGAGTGACGGGTCTAAATTTGGTCATTAGGCTAATGGTGGTCATCTTGAAGTCAGTGAACTGGTTGTGACTAGTTGTGATCATGTTGGAGTTTACACCGTGTTTGGATACAAATATGTTTGTGGAAATTGAATTATTGTCCTTACTTTTGATGGGTTATACAAATATCATTATCACACAATAAATATATCTTTCTCCTTCTACAAGCCTATCAGGGGTCCAATAACAAATTATGGACTTCCAAATATAACCCCTATACATATTTGGATAACAAAATCAAATTTCAGTTATAAACGGAAATTAAAACTGAAAGAGAGAGAGAGAGAGATTTCAACTGCAGACGAGAGAAATCGAAAAACAAATTCGATTTTTTTTCCCAGTGAATCAGCTGCAAACATATATTGGAATTCTTCTTCTCCTCCTTCTTATTCTTCATCTTGATCAACAGAATCAGAGATTTTGTCTCTGTTTTTCAATTATTATTAATCAACAGAAACCACTAGATCTGTTTTTCTGAAACAAATTGGTAATGTTGATGTTTATTTGAAGATTCGTATAGTTGTTTTTGATGATTGCATGTTCGTTTCATTGATTTTTATGTATAATTTTTGTTTTTCGTTGTTGCAGAGATCGTGATTTATGTTGGAAGATTGATTTCGTGATTATTTCGTTAGATTTATTGGTTAATATTGATATAGTTTGATCCTGAGATCCTTATTCATCTCTTATACAGGTACGTTTTAATTTTTTGATTTGTTATATATTTTTATTTTTCTTAAATATGCTCATCAACTTTAGTTTTATGTTTATGCTGAAATGTGGAAGAATCATGCTTGTGATGAACTTTAGACACTACTGATTATGTTTTTGATGAAATGTAAATATTATTTTGGATCAACCTTGATTGTTGATACAAAAACTGGGAAGATTTTTAGTTTATTTGTGTCAACTATTGTTGTTGATCCAAATTTCTGAACACAAAATGTTTTTATTTTGTGTTTTTATTTGTTTGATAGATTGCAGGTAATCATTATGCATTCATTTTGTTGACAATGTAACTTTTAATTTAGGTTTCTCACATTCTACGTTGAATTTAACTTTCACTTGGGGGAGGTGCAAGTGCAACGTAATACTATATGTAGCTTAGGGTAGTTTAGACTGCTTTTTTTTTTTTTTTTTTTTATTTGCATTGAAATTCATGCTTTAACTTGTAATCGTTTTACTGGATTGAAAGTAATAATTAGTCCAGTGTTTCAACACTTGATGGCATTCATTATCACGAAAAATCTTATCTATTATATTTGGTTGCTTTATCTATGTGGTTGTCGGATTCAAATTTGAAATGATTTTCTTTTGCGTCTGGTCTGTTCAAAACTGAATTAGGTGAATTCTTACACCACCAAACAAGCATCCACAGGACCTTGCCATAGTCAGTCCAGCTGTTAGTCAGGAGGCTCAACCAGCTCATGCACCGGACAGACAGACGGCGGAAATTAATGAACCTGTGCAAGTTCCAAGATGTGCCACGTCAGGAATAGAACCATCTAGCAGCAGAAATGAAGGAGCAAAAAATTCTTTCCACATTCGAACACCTTTTGGTGTCCTGATGCACTCAAGAATGTCTGTAACTGAAGCAGTGATACCTGATGTAGGACGAGCAAAGTTATTTCCACTCAAACATTCATGTACAACTTAACAAATACCCAACCCTGATCAACCTACTTAAACAGCTTCAGCCACCCCTGCCGAGCCATCAGCCAGCCATAACTGAACCCAACACAGCACTTCCTCATCATCCAGCAAACCCAACCCACTATCCCATTTCTTCACCCAACGATATATCAACACTCTTGCATCTGTTTTGCAGGATAAAAACGCACAAGTGAATATCGTGGTCACCACTGTAGACGAAGAGCCGCATGTCAAAGTCACCTTTCATAACCCCTTCCCCATCACCTCCAACACCCATCCAAACCTACAAAAGAAAAGAGAAACAACCAAGGAAAGGCATACCACACCACCTCAACATACCACCAACCCCAGACTTCGCGGCTCCTCCTCCACCCCAAAAAAATCGAAAATTCGTCTCTGTTTCATCCCTCACTGCCCCTCAACCACCAAGGATCCAACAACAATATGAAGTACCAACTACTAGAATCCTCAAACCCAGATCAACAAGATTCATTCACCCTGATAACACCATTCGATCATACAAACCATCCCCATCCAACCAAACTCAAAAGCCCTATCAAACCAAACCAGCTTGGCAACTTTCTGTGGGAAACGAGATTGATGCCACTGAAGATGACAATGGAAGAGGAAAGCGAGTTGTTGGCCCTGACCAACACTCACAATCATCATGAATACAATGGCGTAGAACTGTCAAGGAATCAACAACGCCTTGACAGTTTAAAAAGTACGTGAGTATGCACGTAATTATCAACCTTCTCTTTTGTTTTTATCTGAAACTCTAACTTCTGTTTCTACTATGCATAAGTTGTGTTCGTCTTTTGGTTTTCATGAATGCTGTGTTATCCCTTGTATTGGTCGTCAAGGTGGACTGTTTAATGTGGAAAGTCCATCTTAAGGTCCAAATATTAGTAGCAAATCAGAACATCATTCATGCAGTGTTCAAGAACACAATGGTTACAGCAAGGATCTCTTAATACCACATACTTCCACACTCAGGCTTCTATCCACAAGAGATTCAACCACATCCACCAACTCATGACAAACCAAGGTACATGGACTCAAAACAATCATGAATTGACAACCAATACAGGGCACCACGAACTCGCATAGATGAAATGCTGTTTGAAGATTTACAGCCAAGGCATGACAGGAAATCAATGTGCTAGATTAAATATGGAGATATCTATGACTGAATTTGAAGAAGCATTGAGATCCATTGGATCTCAACAAGCCCCAGGCCCAGACGGCCCAGCCCTCTTTGATATGGTGAACCAATTTTTCAGGCACACTGAACTGCAGTACCCGATCAACCGTACCAACATTACCCTGATTCCCAAAATAAAAAACCCAACATAACCATCTCATTTCCGACCAATTGGTCTCTGCAATGTGGCTTACAAAGTAATCGCAAAAATTTTGGTTAACAGAATGCGACCCCTACTAACTACAACTTTACATGACAATATTTTTGTTGCAGCCTATTTCATCATATAATAACTACAACACCAACAAAAAACCCAAAGATAGCTTTGAAACTAGACATTAAGAAAGCATATGACAGTCTAGATTGGGGCTTTATTGAAATGGCTTTACGCAAGTTGGGGTTTCCGGAGAAATTCATTGGTTACGTACCTCATGACATGCATAACGTCAGTCTCCTACAACATCAACATAAATAGCACTGCACAAGGAAATATCCATCCTAGCAGAGGACTCCGACAAGGAGACCCCTTATTACCATACATTTTCATCATATGTGCAGAGATTTTATCAACCAATTTGTGAAAGATGGAAATGCAAGGAAAGTTGACAGGAATCAGAATTTCAAAAAAAACTCCACCTATTCTACATTTGGTGTATGCAGACGACCTGTTGATTACATGCTCAGCCAAACCGGATACGTGCACTTTTCTTCAACAAATTCTCCATGCTTATTCCACCTCGGCAGGACAAGAGATCAACAAAACTAAGTCGATAATCATACACCATCCAAGACTGTGGCCGGAAAAAGTAGCAGAACTAGAAGCAACTTTTCAAATAAGCACCTCGGAAGAACCACCAAAATATCTAGGAGTAACGTTCAGGAATGGCAAGAACACGCAAAGAGGGAGGAGTGGGTATAAGGAAAGTAAGGAACACAACCAAGCACTACTTACCAAGAGTGTCTGGCACTTGCAACACAATCAACAATCAATATGGAGAAAAATGTGTGGTGACAAGTACCTCAACAATATACCAATACTGGAACAACATGGTGGACTACCTCATAAGCCGGCTGCAAGCCCATATTGGAAAAATTTGACTAACCTGGTTATTTTTTTGCAGGAAAATTGTTTCAACAAAATTGGAAATGGAGAAACCACAAGCATATTCGATAACTGGATTCCACAACAGAATACACCCATCACAACCAACCTCCTACATAATACCAAAGTAGCTCATCTCATCAACAACAATTCAAACTCATGGAATCATCAACTCATATTTGAATCCTTCAACAACATCACAACGCATCAACCTACATCTACCCACACAACCGAAGGAAGACAAATACATTTGGCCATTTCATAAAAGCGGAAGTTACACAGCTAAATCTGGATATGCAACTATCACCCACCCACCCACAACCTTCACCTCCACAAAACCCACCTCACCAATCAACACCAAACCCAAATACTGTGGACTACAACTACATCTGGAAACTCCAATGTTCACCAAAAATATGACTTTTCTCATGGAAAGTTGCTCTAGAAGGATTGCCAACATTTGACAAACTTCATCATATCCATCTCACACCAACCAACCTTTGTCCAGTTTGCAATAACCAGAGAGGGACCGTACGACACCTTTTCTTTGAATGTAACCAAGCTACAGAACTGTGGAATCTCATCATCACACACCTCCCAAGAAGTCCAAACAACCAATCAATATCCACCCGTCCGTTAAACCTTCAACATGTGATCACTAAGAAACTACCCGCAGCAGCACAAGGCATCTTCAACTACGCCATTTGGCACCTTTGGCTGGCGAGAAACACACTAATCTATCAGAGAACTAAACACTCAGTTCTACAACTCAAGAATATAGTTCTTACATTGTACGCAGAGTATGAATGGGCCCAAAAACATGTCATACCACTAAGCCCACACCAACAACCCCAGCGGGTACAACAACAGAGATATCAAGACACCACCATTCTAGTAAGATGGCAGGCACCACCGGAGCAATGGATCAAAATCAACTCAGATGGAGCGGCAAAAGGCAACCCCGGACCAGCAGGAGCAGGATGTGTATGCAGATCACACACTGGACAGGTAATCATCGCACTATCAACAAGAACACCCTACTACATCGGCAACAAGAATTTGGGACTAACACTTGCCCAACGTTTATCTCTAATATTGTACTCGATGATAGAAATGGGGTAAAATTCACCCGCATTGTAAGAACTGTAATAGTGTAATTTGGTAATGAATAAGGTTCCCTCGACCGATAGGGGGTTCCCACTTCAAAAAAAAAAAAAAAGAAGTTGACACTACCATTTGTCGTAGTTCCACCAGTAACAGGGTCTGTTGGCAACAACTTTGTAAGAAAGAACAAACCCTGCACTGCTGCACCTACCTGGTTATAAATCAAAATAACGCTTTATCATAAAGAGGCATTTTTGTGGAATTGCCTCTAGTTTAGTTACATCTCAATTCGGAAACTCTGATCATCAATTTTTCATAAACCCTAACATTCTCAGTAGTTCTAATTTCTAACTTACAATGGATCTTCGAAGGTCACCTCATCTTAGTCACTACTGTGTGCTACCTTCAATTTTACAGCAATTTGTGTCCCTGAAAGTAAAGCTTGTTACAATAGTAAGTACATACACCGACTCTGCAGATCTGGATACTCCATGAGTTTTGTGCACAGAACTGCACTGGATACTCCACAAGTTTCGTGCACAGAACTGCACCACTCTTCCTAAAGAAAAATGGTTCGGTGGAATAAGCATGGAGATGACTAGTAACCAGACACCAAAACTAAACCCTTTGTTCCAGCTAGATGACTAGTAACCACCCTCCGCTTCATATCAAGGATTCAGAAAAGGTGGTTGACAGTGCCTGTAACAGCATAAAACCTGGCTATTGAACATTCGCCCGAATTCCAAATTTCATAACTAAACATCTCAGTTACCTGAACAGTTTCAGTTCCAACAGTTATAGGTCCCAACGTTTTAGTCATAATGGGATTAACAGTGGCTGTAACTGAATTAAACTACAGGCAGTTCCACCTTCTAACTTCAAAGCTGACCAATCTAGGTTTTCAAATTATCCTGGATTAAAATGTGAGATGATTCAGATTCGCGTACACAACAATGAAATGAAGCACCTAAATCGGATCAGGCTGTGTATTATAGACTAGACAGGACCATATTTTGGACTGAGACGTAAATATCAGAAAACTGTGAGGATTGAAAAATATAGTTAAAACTCTAAATTGAGCTGCATAGCAAAATCGGGAAGTATAAATCTCGAGGTTTGAACATCAAACCTTTGAAGTAACTCTCTTGCAGCTCATGTTTTCACCAAGTAGTTGACTAAAATTCTAAGAATAACACAAACGAGAAGCAACTGGAGACCCGCAAACAATATTAGCAGCTAATTAGAATGGACACCGGTTCACTTCATGTGATCTAAACATAAAACCTAGTTTAATTTATATTGCCAACAACATACTCAGACGAAACAAAAAACTAAAGCTGCAAGTAATAAAAGTGCATTCGTAAATCATATAGTACAAAGGTGATAAACTTGCACAGACAACAAACACAGTCAAGATAAATCATCATTCTGGCAGCTTAACAACAAGAACCTTAGTAAATCTATTCAAAAAAAGGTTTCGGAACAAGGGCGATGTTCAATCACATTCAAGGACCAACCTCGATTCCAAAGGTTTAATAAAACATACGTACATATCTACAGACATAAACCTATAACTGCCAAAATATTAGGAAAAAAAAAGCATTTAATTAGCCTCCGAAGCACCAAGCAGGCAAACACCACTAGCAGTTACCTCCAAGCATATACATATAACTAAGTACCGGAGTTAAGTAGCGTTCAAAATAATGTAATGTTAAGTTGATAGAACTACTAACATTCAGTTCTCTAGAAGCATCAAGCAGGTAAACTCACCCTAAGAATCAGATGATGATTTCAAGGCATTCATTAAGGCAGAAGTCAGCACAACACGTTTGGAGGAAACTTCAGCTTCTGCCTCTTTTATCTTTTTGAATTCATTTTCAAATTTCATCATTTGTTCAGGTCCAAGTTTCGCCACAGCTTTGTTTTCTGTCGGATGACTTGGTTCCCAGGGAATGTTCTTAAGTTCCTTGAACACCTCAATTAAGCATGGATAAGCAGACATCCCCCCTTGAACCCCCTTTGGAAGCTCATTGGAAGAAGTTTCACCCACAGTTTTGGCTTTGGAACGTTTTTTGCTTTTCAATTTTTTTGGTTTCTTCCCAGTTGCTGCAGCTGATTCATCTTGATTGCTGCTGCTACTAGCAGTATCAGCACGGGTCCTCTTTTTACGTCTAGCTTCTTCTTCTCTCTTTTTACGTCTAGCTTCTTCTTCTATACGAACTTGTTCTCCCAGAAAAAATTGTTCCATCAGAAGGTACAAGTCACGCTGTAACCCAGTTATTTTTGGAGGATGGAAAACACCACGTATAACACGCTTGGTATTCAATTTATACTTATCCTTTATCCTACGCAGTTTTAACTTCAAGCCTTCTGTAGTAGCAGTGGTAGCTGCTTTGTCGTCCAATTTATCCCTTATAGAAGCCAGAACTTCACCTAGGATCCTACGCAGTTTTAACTTCAAGCCTTCTGTAGTAGCAGTGGTAGCTGCTTTGTCGTCCAATTTATCCCTTATAGAAGCCAAAACTTCACCTAGGTGATGTCTGGGAACTTTACCTTCCTTCTCCCATTTCCACATTGTTTCCACAATCAAGAATTCGTCATGGTTGCTCCATAAATTGATCCTCCTCCTTCAAATCTTTCTCAGCGTTTACACCATCAGCGGGGCGTTCCACAGGAGCATCAATAGCTGGAGAAGTTAACCGGGTCTAAATATAGTTTTCTTTACTATACTCATCAGATCGTATCTGATGAAGATAAAATCCAAACAACAAATTAAGTTTTTTGGTTAATCTCAGTACTCATATAACAACGAGATGAAGATAAATAGAAAATCTATGAAGATAAATAAAAAACCTATGAACAACAATTTCATCAAATATTTTGGTTTATCTCGGTGACCCAGTCACCTTTGTTTACAAAACCTTATTATCTAGCAGGCTAATAAAAGTTTCCTAAACCTCAATCGTTTTTCTTCAATTTTTTGTTTACATTATCTTTGTTTACAAAACCTTATCTAGAAGGCTAATATTTATGCATCAAAGTGTTTTATGTTAAATCACCATTTAGCGAATCCATTCTCATTCTTCAAAAATCAAAATCACAAACCCATTTCTTCAAATCAAAAATCAAACATACCCATATCAAGATCTAATCAAAATCAAACATAGCCATGTCAAGATTAAATCAAAAAAATGGACCGACCAACATTCATAATTGAAGCAACTGTCTAGAGAGTGAATTTGAAAATGCATAACTAAGGGTTATTAGCATACCGAAATCACTACAGATGGGATAGCGGGCAATAGTGTTGTTACCAAGAGAAGAGAATAAACCAAGGTGTGGTGATGGTGGAGAAGCAGCAGGCGGACGGCTCCAAACTTATCTTTTTTTCAGTTTTCCTACGATATCTGTTTTGCAATGGAAACAGCTTTTTCTATTGCAAAACTAATACACGTGGTTTGGGCAGAAGGGCTATCACTGCGTGTTGTTTATGGACTGATCATTGTGACAAAGCTTTTCATAATGCTAACCCTAATCTATAAAGAACCATTCTTAGAGCTCGTAGTTTCATCAGTGATCATTTAGAACAATATAACATACAACAAGTCTCTTCCATTAGAGTTTGTCGTACCAATATTCACTGGATGCCTCCACCTGTTGATGTTGTTTCCATTAACGTTGATGGCTCTTATTTGTATATAAATAATACTGGAGGAATTGGACTAATAGCTCGGAATTTTATAGGTGACAGCAAGCAGCATAATGCATCTATCTGACGGGAATAAGGAATGATGCTCAAGCGGAATGCATGGGTTTGTGGGAGGATGTTAACTTGGCAGAGAGGTTAAAGCTAGAGAAAGTACATTTCAAGCTTGATGCAAAGATAGTGGTGGAAGTAGTTAATAACAATGCATCTATTGACGGGCAATTACCAATTTAGTAAAGGATATTCAAAGTTTTCTTAGTAGATTTCGCTCTTGGAAATGTTCATACATTCCTAAAGAAGGCAATAAGGTTGCACACATTCTCTCTAAACTAGCTAGAGAGAATGCTTTGACAGTTGCTTGGTCTAGTTACTCATCTGTAGAAATTAGATCTCAGCTTATTCGAGATAAATCTCATGTACTGAATTAATCTTTCTTTTAATACATCTTTTTTTGCTTTAAAAAAATAAATTAAAACTCCATTTAAGATTTTTAACACCCATTATTAGAGATACTCTAACATATTCATTGATCTAAAAGCCAGAAAATCACTCTTGTTTCGTCCATGACCTAAAATTTTCCTAGCGAACCAAAATGTAATATACATGTACCTCCTAAAATTTGACAGTGTAGAATGTGCTCTTAGTCAATGTTTTGAAAACCGGTCCGGATGTCAAACCGGAAAAATTATTGGGCCAAGCGTCATATGGTTCAACCAGCAGGATTCACCAGGTCAAATGCAAAGAACCAACTAAGTAAAAAGCTTAAGTATATCTTGGCGCATCATGTAAAGAGAAATAAGGCATATGCTCTCTTTTGCTACTCGTTTTACTTTAAATCATGTAAAGAGAACAGCTAATAATGCTGCTCATGTTATTGCTAAAACAGCTAGACTAAACAGGCTAACTAAGGACTATCATATGTACATCCCAAAATCTTTTTGTTTGGTAATCAAGGATGAACAGCAAACCTGTCACGCTAAGTTATGTAAAAATATTAAGTAATCAAAGTTGGTTTTGCATCAAAAAAAAAAAAAAAAATCTTGCCGCATCAGTCATAGATGTCATACTAATGTCAATGCGCTCCACATGTTTTAGCCTCATAATCATCTTAAACACGTGTATTCATCTTAACCACGTGTATTAGTTCTTCTTAAGGGCAACTCCTATGGTATAGAGGTAAAATCATCCATAACTGAAGGAGTATCCACATATATGTGGACCCTCAGCAAAGAGTGGGGAAAAAACCCACTATGGAGAAAAATCAAAAAAGTGAATCCATCTGGCCATGTAGTGGTCGGATTGGAAAATATGACATTTTGCAACGCTTATAAACGTTGCTGATTGGAGCGAAACACTAAAATGAATCAGCAACGTTTATATCCATCCCTAATTACTTTCAGCCAAAAAATAAAAAACTCCATCCGATCATTCAGTGACCGGATGAGAATAAAAAAAAAAAAATTTTTTTTGATCCGAACACTTAGTACCCGGATGGACTCTCCACAACACCCTCCACTGATTTGAGAAGTACCCTCTTGACCTCACAAACATATGGATGTTAAAAACATTCATAGTAGCAATTTTTGGTCTATAAGATGCGCCAAGATATACTTAAGCTTTTTTACTTAGTTGGTTCTTTGCATTTGACCTGGTGAATCCTGCTGGTTGAACCATATGACGCTTGGCCCAATAATTTTTTCGGTTTGACATCCGGACCGGTTTTCAAAACATTGACTAAGAGCACATTCTACACTGTCAAATTTTAGGAGGTACCTGTATATTACATTTTGGTTCGCTAGGAAAATTTTAGGTCATGGACGAAACAAGAGTGATTTTCTGGCTTTTAGATCAATGAATATGTTAGAGTATCTCTAATAATGGGTGTTAAAAATCTTAAATGGAGTTTTAATTTATTTTTTTAAAGAAAAAAAAGATGTATTAAAAGAAATATTAATTCAGTACATGAGATTTATCTCGAATAAGCTGAGATCTAATTTCTACAGAAGAGTAACTAGACCAAGCAACTGTCAAAGCATTCTCTCTAGCTAGTTTAGAGAGAATGTGTGCAACCTTATTGCCTTCTTTAGGAATGTATGAACATTTCCAAGAGAGAAATCTACTAAGAAAACTTTGAATATCCTTTACTAAATTGGTAATTGCCAGTCAATAGATGCATTGTTATTAACTACTTCCACCACTATCTTTGCATCAAGCTTGAAATGTACTTTCTCTAGCTTTAACCTCTCTGCCAAGTTAACATCCTCCCACAAACCCATGCATTCCGCTTGAGCAGCATTCCTTATTCCCGTCAGATAGATGCATTATGTTGCTTGCTGTCACCTATAAAATTCCGAGCTATTAGTCCAATTCCTCCAGTATTATTTATATACAAATAAGAGCCATCAACGTTAATGGAAACAACATCAACAGGTGGAGGCATCCAATGAATATTGGTACGACAAACTCTAATGGAAGAGACTTTTTGTATGTTATATTGTTCTAAATGATCACTGATGAAACTACGAGCTCTAAGAATGGTTCTTTATAGATTAGGGTTAGCATTATGAAAAGCTTTGTCACAATGATCAGTCCATAAACAACACGCAGTGATAGCCCTTCTGCAGATTTCATTTTTTGTTATTCTCTTGGCGTGAAAATCATCAAACCATCTTTGTGTCCAGTCTGAGAAAGAAATAAGGCCATCGGAATACCATCTAGTAATTGAGAACCACACAGCTCGAGCCAGATTACATTCCATCAAAACATGAGATGGAGTTTCCTGCACCAATTCACATAAGGGATAGACAGATATGATACCAGGAATTTTAGAGTGAAGAATGTCTCTTGTAGGAAGAAGATAAGAGACAACCTTCCATAAAAACTGCATTATCCTAGTAAGTAAATGCAATTTCCACAAATACTTATAGATCTTGATCATCCTTGGCTCCATCGTTTCTGAATTATTTTGTTCTTCATACATTTTCCTGTAAGCATATTTTGAGAGAAGCACCATTTTCTCTAGTAGCCAGATTAATTTGTCATCGCAGCTATTGTGGATCTGTAAACTCAGTATGATGCAAACTATGTTGGGCTCAAAAATTTCTTGTTGTCCAGATTCCATGAAGTGTTGTATTGGTTAAATAGTTCACACACATATTTGAAATTTTGGTGAGATGTTGATCCTTGTTTAGGTACTGGGGATGTGGAATAGCTTGAATCAATCTGTGTTGCCATATTAGAATCCCTTTTCCATCTCCTAGACACCAACAACTGTTTGCTTGCACAAAAGATAATTCAGAACTCAAGCTTCTCCAAGACCATGTTGTATTGGTCTTTTTTTTTTAAGATTGTAAAGATCTCCATCTTGAAAGTATTTCGCATGGATAGCTTTTTTCCATCATAGATTACGTGTCAGAACTGAGTCTCCAAGCAGATTTCGCAAGCAGGGCCCTATTGAAAGTGTGCATGTCACGAAAGCCCAATCCCCCTTCTTCTTTAGGTTTTTGAACTCTTCTCCATGTGATGATATGGTTTCCTTTACACGTTTTCTTATTTCGCTAGAATTTTTGCTGGCCTGAGCTCATCTTTTTAATGGTGACATCTGGGTGACTGAAACTTGGAATATGGTGAATTGGGATTGCATTAGAGACATTCCTGATCATAACGGATCTCGCTTCTTCTGACATATTACTACCATTCCAGTTTGAAAATCTGTTATCCATTTTATCACAGAGAATGGAAAAAAGGATGCGCTTTTTCCTGCAAACAAAGAAGAGAAGGCCAAGATACTTCTCATCTGAGATATTTAAGTATCTAACCTGCAACTCACCACTGATAGTTTGACAAGCTTCAGGTGAAAGATTAGAGCTGAAGAACACAGCAGACTTATTAAAGTTAATTAACTGCCCAGAGAATAAAGAAAATTGGTGAATGACATTCAACATATTTCGCACTTGAACATCGTTAGCTTTGAAAAATAGAAGACAATCATCTACGAATAGTAGATGATTGATATTTGGAGCTGCTCGTGAAATCTTCATACATGTGAGTTTCCCAGTTGATTCACAGTAAGCTAGAAATTTCGAGAACGACTCCATAGCTAGAATGAAGAGATAGGGTGATAAAGGATCACCCTGTCTGATACCTCGAGTTGTTTTAAAAGCTTGAGTAGGAGAACCATTTAGCATAACTTCAATATTGGTTTGTTAATGGTGGTTTTTAGCTTAGGGTTAAAATAGTAAAACTGTACGGCTGACATGATGTCATTATGACCATTAGCACATTTATTGAATCAATCAGCATGCATACACAAGAATTACCGGGGTACCTTTTTTTTTTACATGGGTCATGTTCCACGGAAGAACCCTTAACATCGACTGACATCATCTATGCCAAACCCTAATTCTCATGCTATTGCACCAAGGCATGCCAACCATGCCAGCCGCACCACTGTGTTAATGGAAAACCATGCCAGCCGCACTACTGTGCCAATGGAAAACCATGCCAGCCATATCTCCGCGCCAAGGCATGCCAAGGCATGCCAACCATGCCAGCCGCACCACTTTGCCAATGGCAAACCATGCCAGCCACATCTTCGCGCCAAGGCATGCCAACCATGCCAGCAGCACCACTGTGCCAATGGAAAACCATGGCCACATCTCCGAGCCAAGGCATGCTAAACATGCCATCCGCACCACTATGCCAATGGAAAACCATGCCAGCCATATATTCGCGCCAAGGCATGCCAACCATGCCAGCCACATCTCCGCGCCAAGGCATGCCAACCATGCTAGCCGCACCATGCGCCAAGGGATGCCAACCATGCCAGCCGCACCAATGGCAAACCATGTCAGCCACGTCTACCGCGCCAAGGCATGGCAACCATGCTAGCCGCACCATACGCCAATGGAAAGCCAAACCCTTGGCCCCACCATGCCAAGCCAACCGCACCTTGCCTTGGACCCACCATGCCAATCCGTCCGTGCCAAACCCTTGGCCCCACTATGCCAAGCCATCTGTGCCATTTTGCCTTGGCCCCACCATGTCGGCCTTCCCTATGCGGCTACCAAAACGAAGGCGTATGACGATTAATAGCCACCTTCCATCCTAGATGCAAATCCTAGGCGTCCAAGATCGCCAAACAACGCATGGTAACCTTTGGCCCAAATCCCTAGTTTTGGCCATGCCAAGGCATGCCATGCCACATGTACCAATGGCATGCCAACCTCCTTGCCGCGCCATACCATGCCGACCTTCCCTATTGCGGCAACCAAAACGAAGGCGTGCGACGATCAATGACCACCCTTCAATCTTGGATGCAAATCCTATCCGTCCAAGGTCGCCAAACAACGCATGGTAACCTTTGGTCCAAAACCCTAGGTTTGGCCGCGCCAAGGCATGCCATGCCACATGTGCCAATGGTATGTCAACCACCTTGCCACACCATACCATGCCGACCTTCCCTATGCGGCTACCAAAACGAAGGTGTGTGACGATCAACAACCACCCTTCAATACTATATGCAAATCCTAGCCGTCCAAGGTCACCAAACAACGCATGGTAATCTTTGGCCCGAAACCCTAGGTTTGGCCACGCCAAACCGCGCCAAGGCATGCCATGCCACATGTGCCAATGGTATGCCAACCACCTTGCCACTCCATACCATGCCGGCATTCCCTATGCGGCTACCAAAATAAAGACGTGCGACGATCAACGACCACCCTTCAATCCTAGATGCAAATCCTATCCGTCCAAGGTGGCCAAACAACGCATGGTAACCTTTGCCCCAAAACCCTAGTTTTGGCCACGCCAAACCGCGCCAAGGCATGCCATGCCACAGGTGCCAATGGCATGCCAACCACCTTTCCGCGCCATACCATGCCTTCCTTTCCTATGCGGCTACCAAAACGAAGGCCTGCAACAATCAACGGCCACGTTTTTCATCTAAAGTGCAGATCTTAGCCGTCCAAGGTTACCAGCTGACGCATGGAAACCTTTGGCCCTAACTTTTGGTCGCGCCTAAACTAGGCCATATTAAAGCCATATTCATCATTCTTTCATGCCACTGGCTACCAAATGAAGGGTTGCAATAATCAACAACTACCTTTCCTCTTAAGATGCAAAATCTCGACCGTCTAAGGTCACCACCGAGCCGGAAAGTCTTCCAAGCTCAACTTGACAGACAACAACAACGTGCTACATGTTTTCCACGAAAACACTCGAGACATCAACACATGTCACAAACTAGGGGATGCTTATTAGGGTATTGGTTTGGTGGTTTACAGTGTGAGGCGTACACTACGCCCGTTACAAGAAAGTGTCATAAGAATGAGTCGGTTAGTAAATACAAGGAGTAATGGTGAAACGTTTCTTTAATTATGGAACATCAATTCCAGGTGTTACCCATTACCACCTCCTTCCACTTTACTCATCCGTTTTCATTTCTTACGAGACCAGAGTACGTTTTGTTACGACTTGTATAAATATGTCTTACCTATTTCCACCAAAGAACAAGTTTTGGTCAGGAACATACAACACTCATAAAACATTTGCTAGCTCTCCATATGTTAGATTCCCATTTTTTGATACAAGTCGTAAAACAACAACTCTTTCAGAATCAACTATTCTAGTCTCAACACTTTCTTCACTTCCCTCCTTAAAACCAACCCTTCTCCTTCACTTTGTGACCGAAGCAAGTCTGGAACAACCATTTCTTACTTTAGGATGTATTTGTACAGATTGATCTCTCGAATCTAAAGTACTCCCTTGCAGTACATTGTTTAGGGTTTAAATTCGTTTCTCACCCACACACTCGAAATTACCAAAATCAGCTGAAACCGTTTTCACCCTCAAACAATTGGCGACCATAGTGGGAGATTGATCTTTCGGTTACAATGTCAATTTTCGACCATCGATCTCATGCTTCGACCCAGACATCAAGATGATAGAAGTAGGTGATTCATTCAGGGATCGACGACTCAGTTACTAGAAGACCCGATTATCAGTCTTGATATGGAAAGGGATGACTGGGGACTGCCTAGAGATTAAAAGCGAATGATCTAACCAGGGATCGACGACTCGATTATCAGATGAGAAGACTGGGGACTTTCCACAATCACGTCGGTGCTTCCCATAAAACTCGGTCTTACACCCGGAAGGTTTCCTTTTCATTAAGGGACCTGAAAAACCGAGTAAGTCTTACCTAGACAAGATACATGGTTTGCTATTTCATGTTTTCACAGGAATGATAAAACCGACAGCCATGTTATGTTTCACCCCATGTCATCTACCAACACACGGTTCTATGGTTTTCTTGGGATGTTTGTGTCACTTGCAATCGAAACCAAGACAATATCATTCCCAAAATAATCCATTCCAAAATAATTCATTCCAAAAGAATAATCCGAAACCCTCAAGGTAACATTTGTCTATCAACCCAAGAAATCCAGGAAATCAAAACCATAAACTAGGCGTTTCATTTTCCTTTCAAAAAAAAAACCTAAAAATAAGAAGGTCGGAAGACAGAAATGCATTCAAGGAAAGTTTTTCAACAATGGCTTGCTCTTCTTAGCAAGATCCTCCTTCGTGCTTTGGAGAGCCGCCATTTTCAACTTCAGCTTCCTAGATAATTTTTCGACTTCCGCTTCCTATTTTTTCACCATATCTGCAGAAGGACCTTCGACTGTTTCGACCAGAAACTTTTCAACCTCAGAGAAACCTTCAACGAACCAAGAAACATTGAATTCGAAGTTTACACACATGTCACGATGGAACCTCCAGCTCGAGATTACATCCTCAGAAACAGTATGACCAGTCACATTGCACATGTTGTCAATCGAAGACAAAGCTTCATCCACCCTCTTAACCAACGCAAATCGACTAGTAATTTTCTTAGCCGTGGCGATATGTCTGTAGCTTTCCCATAGTTTAGTGTATAGCACCGCATTTTTGGATAGCACGCTAAATCCCCCGATCAACACATGATCAGAATAAGGGACCAGGTACGGAGGATTGAAAGTGGCGTCCGCGACCCCATCAGCGACCGACAAGGGATACCTAACGACGATTGCACCTGCAGCCGTTGGAGTACTCTCCATTGTATGAGTCACGATGACGCTTTCATCTCGATCAACATCCATTTCAAGGTCACCCGGTGCGGCTGCAACAGTTAGAGACGAAGCTGTATCTCCATCAGTCTCTGTCTCAGGGCCTTCTTTAGAAACAGTTTCCCCCTATGACATCACGGATCATATATTCTTCCTAAAAAAACATGCGGGAGACTCACTGATTCGCTTTCATACCGTCTAGAGGAAGATTCAGCATTGCTGCCAGAAGAACTACTCTCGCCATCACCGGACTCTGAACTTTCATCCTTCTTGGGTTCCCCATCGCCATGGATAGGCTCATCACCGCCATGGATAGGCTCAACACCGCAACCCTCCGTCTAGAGAAGCGATATTTTATGAATACTTGCAAGTTTGGTAAAGGCGTTCACGCTGCTGAGACCCTAGGCAAGATACAAAGACGAATATTCATAAAAGAAACAAGGATATACACGATCTAACTAAAATCAAGAGGAAAATCATACGTACCCGCATATGGACGAACTGAAAGTCAGTAAGACTTTCAAAGCTGACTGGGAACCATTTTCACGGCTTTTATATCCTCGCTCCTTCACTTGGGGACTATCTTCATTCAAGCTAACGGATTTCGCTTGGGTGAAGAAGGATCCCTCAGTAGTGGATGCTCCACTAAAACTGCATGAGAAGGCTTACCACGACGGTTTTCTACCACATCATTCACGAATCCATGGATAACGAGAAACTCATCCTGCAAAAATATGTTATATTTGGAGGTTGTTGATGGATTTCGTTCCACAAGCAGAAAAGGCAGACTTTTACTGTACACAAGAACACTAGCATCGAGAATAGTTGGCAACGAGACTTCTGGAACAACTAGCTGACGAACGAGTGGGACCCCTTGGTTAAAACCCATATGCCATTCTACCCTATCTATATTGTAAGAGACTGCTTTGCAAGATCCTCGAAAGAAATATGGCACATGACCGGGGGTGCAGCTTCGCATGAACACCATCTCTCCAACACTCATATCCTCTTTATCAGAAGACAAAGACATGCTCGGAGCAGGAGAAAAGGTACTGATCTGAGTTATGGACGCATGCACCGGATCCCATGAAAGAAAATTAACCATGTGCGAGTTGTCAAGAAATCCAACCCGGTTCGAACAAATCTTTGGGAGCCTATTCGACCAGCGCAGTATCCTAGAGCCACTCCAAGACTCGGGAAGTACGTCCATTGGTTTTGGAGCATACCTTTCGAAGTGCTCCCACATCTACGCTTGGAGAAAGGCGGCATGAATATACGAATCCACTTTCATATAGCCATTTGAAGCGCATATGTCCGCAACCAGCTGATCCAAGTGTGTGTACATAGAACCAAGAAACAAGCCTCCAATAGGGAGAACGACACCTTTTGCCAATTTTATGGAAAACTTGATAAGTTCCTGTCTTATCTCCTTCTTACCCGAGCCGTCATCAAAAATATCTCTGGATAACCAAAGAGCCAAGAACGTCGTAACACAAAGCATACTATTCTTCTGATTTGGCTCCAACTCATCAGTAAACCACTGAGACACCCTCCATCCATAGAAGCACCTCGTCTCGTTTTCTTTCCGAATGAATCCTTTTGATTTCGCGATCAGAGCGGCGCACATTTCATCTTCATCTGCAGATAATTTGACATCGAGGTTTCCTATTACGGGAAGGTTCAGCAATACGGCCACGCTCTCTAAGAAGATAGTCATTTCACCCCACCTGAATATGACCGTGTGGGTGTACGGACACCATCTGGAAATAAAAGTAACCAAGACTGGAATATCTTTCCTAATTTGAAGCACTTCGGAAGCCGCGACAGCATCAACTATCTGCGCCTTGGTAAAACTGGCTTTTACACATTCCTGGCTCATCATGAATTGCATCCATTTCTCAAAGGGACGGAATGGACTCACAGAGATTTTAAAGTCGATAGCAGAAGCATGATACTCTTTTCTCTGAAGTAAAAACCTTATTACGCCTCCTGGACGAACCGACCGGGCCTCTCCTACACCTTCCGGACCAGTCAGAAGAATCGTCACATACTTGGGATGGTTTTTCCTTAATCGTGGCGGATATTGTAAAGAACTCATCATCTATGTTTGGCTTGGAATTGCCAACATATTTCGGTATGACAGAACTTTTCTCAAATGGCATCCTAACGAAAATTCTCTCACGCTACTTCCACCTTCGAAACAACTGCAATGGAACAATACGAAGAGAAATTATTACAGAAAGTGCATGGAAATTATTTTATCAGACACAAGAGATTCATCCTGGACGCAAGCCAATTTGTTTCAAAGTCATAATACGTATAGGCAAAGAAATGGGGAAAGACAGACCCTGTATCACCACCTCATGCCAAGGTCGTACCCTTCAGCGGGAAATTTGCGCCCAACCGAGGAGGCGTACCCCACCATGGGAACCATACACACGGCCACACCAGTAAAAGGAGTAAACCCTAGAAGTTAGGTTTTCATGAGAAGAGAATGAGAATTACCAGCTCATGCATGCCTACTTTGCACAGTAAATTGAGGCGGTAAACATTACTACGGTATTCACGCCTAAATGCTACTACAAGTTCGTTCAAAGCATACCTATGGCTAGGATTCATACCAATACAGAAGGATAATATTTTCTACAAGATCATGAAAAGGTACGCCTACAGCTAGGGTTTTCACTAACATAAGAAAACAAGAAAAAACAAGTTAAAGAGGAAGTAATGGAAGACATGCCTGGGATTCGCTCGTCCGCTTTACTGCTACCACACGGCCAGGGTAATAATAATAATAATTAACGAGCCCTAGATTAGCTGGTCATCCCCGTTCCCCGAAGTTTCATGCGTTCCAGGAGGTCCCAGGTTCAAGTCCCCAATGGCGTAATATTGCAGGAATTAACATGGAAGGTAGTGTTAGTTTTCCCCCCTTGTGACACAATATCGCCCCCCCTCCCGCTTCGGCTCCCCTTGGCAAGGTTACCCATGAGGCTCACTGGTAGGCTAGCACAACAAACTGTTCAATTAATGTAGTAGTATGACGTTGGAGCCTAGCTTGTTAGGCTTCCAACTAGTTAATGTAATACTCTTTCTCCATTAATTAACATATATATATATAATAATAATAATAATAAACCAGAAGAGAGAGAAGCTCCGACGACTGTGGAGGTGATTTTCTGGTGATTGAAAACCAGAATCTTCCCTTCCCTTCGTCCGTGATTCCAAGCCTCATCATCCTTTCTCCTCTCTGATTATTGTTTGACTGCATTCTGATGCAACCTACGGGCATTGTTCTTTGGGGTTTTTCACGAACTCAGCTTGCACTTGGAAAACACAATGCCTAGATTACGATTCTCAACCTCTTTAGATATTCGTATGTATGGCGACCTTGATTCCCAAACCTCTGTGGCTTCATCAACACAGACTGACAAAATCCCTTGTCCGTTTGCAACTTTCGATGGCTTCCAGGGCGGTACTGGAGGTTTAGGTTATTCCAGAAGTGGATTGAATCGACATCTAAAGGATCAACACTTTCCTACTAATAGCGCTAGAGTGATTTGCAAGGGGAGAATCCAAAATATCGAACGATGCAGTGCTACTTGGGAAAGGGTTCTGAAAGACATGCAATGTTGGTTATGCACCAAATACATGACTACCTATACATCGAAAATGTCCTGCAAATCCAAGTATCACTCCGCAGACGTTATACCTGGTTTGTTTAATGGTGTTGGTGCAGACTTCCTGATTTATGGTGTTGAGAAGACTCCTGCTGTGATTCTTGTTGCAGTTGACAATGCTGCGCCAAATAAACCAGTTAGTGATGAGGCTGTTGGACTTATGGTGGAGATACTCAACCAAATGTTGCAGAGACAAATTACCACGACTGTGAGTATCCCTTCGCACTATAGACTTCACTTCTCACGTACTCTGAAGTCTGCTTTAGATTTTGTTATTGCAAATCCCATGAACCTTACGGCCTGCTTACGACTGCTTCTTTTGCCGATTTGCATATTGAACCTGTATGAACCTCAAAGCTCAAGTGAGAGACGCTCAGGAAACAGAAAGAAGTTACAAACTTCCGCAATTAACAAAGCTCTATTGACATGGAAGGAACCTTCCGGTTGTATCATCTTAGTTCAACACTTGCTAGAACTAACTAAGCATCCTCCTAAACAGCATGCTCCCAACAAAAAAAATTCAAGCAAACATTTATTGTCATGTAGGAGGAAGTTGAGTTATGTCCTTTACATCGCGGCAATTCGTATCCTCTCATCTAGTGGCATTGCTCCACCTACTCTGGATACTCTTTTCGAGCTTCAGCAGAAACACCCTTTGGCTCGGCCTCCTATCATACCTGCGGATGTTATTTTATCATCTGCTCTGTCTGTTGAAGCTAAGGATGTTCTCACAACGCTTAAAAGCTTCCCAAAGGGAAAGTCATGCGGCATGGACGGGCTCAGATCTCAGCATCTGCTTGATGATATGAGTAGTGCTAGTGCTGCTATTGTTGATGACTTGCTGCAGTCGATTATCGAAGTGGTGAATATATGGATCGCAGGTAAATGCCCTCTAATCCTAGGTGAATTTGTATCTAGTGCACCGTTGACACCAATTCTCAAACCTGGAGGTGGTTTGAGACCTATTGTTGTGGGTACTATATGGTGCAGATTATGCTCCAAATTGGCTGCCAACTCGGTTTGTAAGGACCTGAACGTATACCTTGGCAACTACCAATATGGTGTTGGCATTCCGTATGGTGGGGAGAGTATTTTGCACTCTGCTAATAGATTACTTGAGATGTTTGGATCTGACAACACAAAATCTATGTTGCTAATAGATTTTTTGAACGCTTTTAATCTTGTTGATCGGTCCACCATCATAAGGGAGGTACGTGCGCGCTGTCCTAGCATTTCATACTAGGTGGAATTTTGTTATATGAAACCTGCCAGGTTATACTATCGAGATCATGTTTACACAAGGTGTACAGCAGGGTGACCCTCTCGGTCCCCTATTATTTGCCTTGGCTTTACACCCGCTCGTCGAGAAGATTGCAGCTAATTGAACTCTGGATTTTCATGCATGGTATATGGACAACGGCACCATAGCATGGGACACTATGGAAGTATCCAAAGCTCTGAAGATTCTTCAAGACGATGGACCAGGTTACGGGTTGCATCTGAATATTTCGAAGACGAAGCTATTTTGGCCTTCATATGATCCGAGAAGGGATTATGATAATTCCTTCCCTGTAAATATTGGTAAACCTAAAGATGGTGTGAAACTTCTTGGCGGACCGGTCAGCTTAGATACGAACTTCTTCAGCAATATAGTGATGCACAGGGTAGATAAAACCATTCAGATTATGGACACGATTCAAGAGCTACATGATCCTCAATGTGAACTCTTGCTTTTACGCAGTTGTACTGGAGTATCGAGGTTATATTTTGCTCTTCTCACCACTTGCCCTATGGTGTTACAGACCATTGCTGATCGCTTTGATGATTATCTCATGCAATATCTTCGTCACCTTGTGGCCGGAGATGGGGCTGGTTTTGGCTTAGTCCAGCAGCGACTAGCCACTCTCCCCGTCAAATATGGAGGTCTTGGTATACTTTTTATGTCAGATACTATGAAGTATTGCTACCTTGCATCTCAGGCACATACCCAACATTTGTAGAATTCTATTTTGAAGTTGCCTACAACAGCTGACATATGCCCTAGTTTTCACAGTGTTTTACGCAAGCTTGTGGGATTTCCTCTTCGGACTTAAACATTAATGATACCGCCCCCATTACATGAAGTCTTTGGCGGATATCTAATTTGGTGCAGTTCGGGAAAAAGTACCCTCTAGCTTCTCTTTATCTTCACGTGAGACAGCTGTTTAGCAATGTAACAGATCAGACCATGCTATGGACTTTCTTAAGGCAATACCTATACCTGGCCTTAATCAGGTTGTTGGGCCTAGGAAGTTTAGTTCTGTCCTACAGTACCGCTTGGCCATACCCCTTTTTAAGGAAGACAACAAGTGTTCATATTGCGACAAGCTTATGGATATCTTTGGTGATCATGCCATTCATTGCGCTAGTGAGGTTGGGCTTAAATTCAGACATGATTTAGTAAAGAATATCTTGGCAGATATGTGTTATAGGGCCGGTGTTGTAGATAGAAAAGAGGTCTCTTTGGGCATCATTAACAATAAATATCTTCGACCAGCGGATATCATGGTTTACAATTGGGAAGATGGTAGGGATGTATGTCTTGATGTCACAGGAGTCTCTCCGTTCACTAGTGCTAAAACTCGCAACTTCATACCAGGTCATTCCATTTCTGCAGCTATCACCCGCAAGAACAATAAGTACTTGGATGTTTGCACTTCACTCGGTTATGGGTTTGGTGTGTTGGCCTTTTCCACTTTTTAAGTAGCTTGGTACGGATTTTTTAATTTTTCTGAAAAGATTAAGAAATTGTATGGCTAGACACGATGCCAATTTTAAGTTGGGCAATTATCTTTTTCATAGGTTAGGGATCGTTATTCAAAAAGGTGTCGGTGCCCAGCTTGTTGCTAGGTTGCCCACCATTCATTGTAATGTTGATTTTGATATCGATTTATAATAATAATAATAATAATAATAATAAGGTGTTGGCGCCCAACTTGTTGCTAGGTTTCCCACCATTCCCTGTAATATTTATTTTGATGTTGATTTTTAATAAAATGCCTTTGTGGCACCTTTTATAAAGCAAAAATAAATAAATAACAATAATAATAAAAGAACGGGTCCTAGCTCAGCTGGTCATCCCCGTTCCCCGAAGTTTCATGCGTTCCAGGAGGTCCCAGGTTCAAGTCCCCAATGACGTAATATTGCAGGAATTAACATGGAAGGTAGTGTTAGTTTTCCCCCATTGTGACACAATCTCGCCCCCCTCCCGCTTCGGCTCCCCTTGGCAAGGTTACCCATGAGGCTCGCTGGTAGGCTAGCACAGCAACCTGTTCAATTAATGTAGTAGTATGTCGTTGGAGCCTAGCTTGTTAGGCTTCCAACTAGTTTCATGTAATAATAATAAGAAAATTATATGTATAAAATAATAAATAATAATAATAAGGCATAGGGGCGCAACTTGTTGCGCATCTCCCTGCCAAACCCCTATAAATCTATGTCAATTTTTCCTTTTCTTAATAATAATAATAATAACAATGTTTGAATACAAAAAAATAAAATAATAATAAGGAATTGCATGGCTCGACATGATGCTAATTTCAAAATGAGCAATTCTCTTTTTCATAGGTTGGGGATCGTTATTCAAAAAGGTGTTGGCGCCCAGCTTGTTGCTAGGTTGCCCACCATCTCTTGTAATGTCGATTTTGATATTGAGTTATAATAAAAGCCTTCGTGGCCCCTTTTCATAATAATAAAGGTGTGAAGTAAAATGAGAGGCCGACCCCTTTTAGAGGTGTGATACTTGGGAATTTGAATAAGGAAAGGACTTCCTATTTAAGTCAAGTAAAGAAAAGAAGCAACCGGGCCCGCGAAGATAAATCACCATGCCAAGCCATCCGCACCATGCCTTGGCCCCACCACGCCAAGTCGTCGGTGCATGCTTTTCCTCACCAAACTGCGCCTAGCCATGGTCGCACCATACCAAGCCGTCCGCGCCATTGCCTTGGCCCCACCATGCCAAGCCTTCTGCGCCATGACTTGCCGCGCCAACACCAACAACTCTCCAAGCCAGCGTCATGATGTTCCCTAACCTAGCCAAGATGATGCATATCCAGACTAAGACGATGATCTTCATCTTACCACTTCACGGTCTACACTACAAATAGAATCTATGCAATGCCGCCAAACACGGGGATCATGAACTCTCCTTACCTCTCGAAAAAGGTTAGTCGGACCTTCCTGACCATCTTTTCACGACTTGTCATTTAGATTTTTGTCCTTACCCGTCACCATCTTATTCTTACCTCGCAACAATGCTCATGTTCTGATCTAAGCAGGGGACTTAATGTTGATGGTGGTTTTTATCTTAGGGTTAAAATCGTAAAACTGTATGACTGAATGACGTCACTATCACCATTAGCACATTTATTGAATCAATCAGCATGCATATGCAAGAATTACCGGGGTACCCTTTTTTTTACATGGGTCATGTTCCACGGCAGAACCCTTAACATCGACTATTCTATTCTCAACACTTTCTGATACAAGTCGTAAAAAAACTACTCTTCCAGAATCAACTATTCTGGTCTCAACACTTTCTTCGCTTCCCTCCTCAAAACTAACCCTTCTCCTTCACTTTGTGACCAAAGCAAGTCTGGAATGGCCATTTCTTGGTTTAGGCAGGATTTGTACAGATTAATCTCTCGAATCTAAAGTACTCCCTTGCAGTACATTGTTTAGGGTTTAAATTCGTTTCTCACCCACACACCCTAAATTACCGAAATCAGCCGAAATTGTTTTCACCCTCAAACAGGGTAGTAGATATGCACTGAGCAATTAACTATCAAAATTTATCCGAGAAACCAAAATGCTTGAGAATGTCTAGAAGGAAGCTCCACTCTAATCTATCAAATTCCTTAGACATGTCCATTTTGAGATCAAGGTGACCACTGATTCCCTCTTTTTTCTTCATGGCTTGAACAATTTCTTGGACTAGACAAATATTCTCTGAGATTAGTCTTCCAGGTACATAGGCCGACTGCATTTGCGAGATGATTTTAGCGATGTGTTTCTTCATTCTCAAGGAAATAATCTTTGAGATAATTTTATAAACTGTGTTGCACAATGCTATATGACGGAAATATTCCGGCTTGTTGGCTATTTGAACCTTGGGAATCAAAGACACTCTAGTGTTGTTAATTTGCTGAAGTAGGAAACCCGAGTGGAAAAAGGATTTAATCATCTTACAAACATCCTCCTTTACCAATTGCCATTGGGATTGATAAAAACCGGGAGGAAATTCGGCTGGTCCTGGAGATGTCCATGGCTCCATCGTCATAAGTGCTTGATAGATTTCTTGTTATGAAGGAATAGCTTCAAGTTCTTCATTGTCTTGCAAAGAAATACATTATGGTATGTGCCTGAGAAAATTCTAACTGCAAGGGGGGTTGGAAGTAATCATAGTATTTTGGAAATGCTACTAGAGAATATGAGAAAGAGAATCCCTATCATTACACCATGTACCATCAGGTGCCAAGAGAGCGTCAATTCTATTTCGACATCTTCTTCGATTTATTATAATGTGGAAATACCTTGAATTCATATCCATGTAGTTGTAAAAGTGATCACGAGACTTCTTCCTGTTGGAACTTGCTTGAACTTCATTCAATTGTCTAATCTTGCTTTCTAGATTAATAACGGCTTCCGTATTAGAACCGTTATTGTCTGCAGACTGCAACGAATTTAATTCTAACTGAAGTTGCGTGATTTGCTTGTTCAAATCACCAAAAGTACTTTTACTTCATAATGACAACAAATATCTTGTATTAGACAACTTATTTGTAAGAATAAAAGCATTGGAACCAGAACAATTAGTAAACCAAGCAGCTTTAATATTCTCAGAAAAAGATTCATGTTTGAGATAGTGCTCAAAAAATTTCCAATTTTTACCCGTAAACCTATTGTGATTAGAAATGTCTAGTATTATAGGGGTGTGGTCTGAGCCATAATGATGAAGATGCTTAAGAACAGATTCATGGAAAACTAGAAACCACTTACTATTTCCCATAGCTCTATCTAATCTATACTTGTAACGGCCTATGCCGTGTTTGTTACTAGACCAGTTGTAAGGTCTACCAAAAAACCCTAAATCTGTAAGGTCTGATTCTCTAATAAGATCAAGAACATCACTGGAGGTTATGTTATCATACCCAGTATTTCTATCATTAGCATTGAAAGTGACATTAAGATCATCGATGAGCACCCAAGGTTTATTAATAGACATACTAAGGTTCTTGATAAAAGACCATTAAGCTATGTTTTCATTGTTATAGGGAGTACCATAAATGCAGGTTAGATACCATTCTCCTCTACTAGGGTCATTAGTGATGCACATATGAAAAAATTTATCATCTCGATGGGTAATATTCAGGGAGGATACATGTTTCCAATGAAAGAGTAAACCGCCTGCTAAGCCAACAGAAGGAAAAAAAGCCCTGTTAGGCATACCTAAGAAGTTGGATAACCTAATGATTCTACTATCATTGATTTTTGTTTCACAGATGAAAATAATAGCAGGTTGATGTAAATTATTGAGGTAGATAAGGTGATCCCTAGTATCTTTTCCTAAAAAACCTTGGCAGTTCCTACTTATTATTTTCGTACTTAAAAAGTCGTAAAAAGTGTAATTTATGAAGAAAGAAATGCAGTGAAAATCCATATGAAAAACTTGCAGGGGAAGAAAATAACTACAAAGGAAAGAGAGTGAAAAAGAGTTTACCGAAATGTTTGGAGCAGCAGCAGCCTCATACATCACCTGGGGGACTCCTTAGATATATTCTCTCCCTCCTCTAATAAGTCGTGCTTCATTCTATCAAAATCAGTGTAAGATGGATTCTTATTAGTATTTTGCTCAATAGGATAAGACGTTTCATTGTTCTCTGGACAGTCAGCGCAGTCATCATCTTCAACTCCAGTGTTTCTAGATCTTTTAGACCTTCTCGGTTCCTCATGGTCATCTCCTTGTGTTGCAAGTTGTTTTTTACTAGCTTCACAAATTCTCTGTATTAGGAGATCCAGATCTTCACAGATTTCAACTCCATAACTCACATCCATCTCATGAATATAGTTGAGATATTCCTCATTCGTATGTCGTCGAATCTTCAAATCATGTGCAACATTAGCACACTCTTCATCATTATGATTTATTGTCTAACAATGAGTACACATATTATGGGGTTGACGCTCCCAATGGTACCTAACAGGTGTAACTTCTCCACTCTTGTGTTCCACCAACCGCCTTTAAAAACAGGCTTACTAAGGTGTATTCTTACTCTTGCGGATATCATACTTCCAAAAGAATGGCGACAATTCTCGGATCAGTCGATATCTTAGGACCAAGTTCGACCAAAGCTTCATCAATTACTTGAATGTAATGATGTTCAGCAGCAAGTTTTTGAATTAGATTTTCCATTCTCTATGAGTGAATTTCCAGTCTTTAAGAGGCACTTCATCATCATAAGGAAGAAGATTCAGATGGGACTTACAGACATTCCAAGGGGTTTTTTTGAGTATCGCTTCCATTTTTACTTTAGTATGAAACTTGAAGAGAAAGATATTTCTGTCAAGAGCACGGACTTCTCTAAACTTGTATGGATTCCATAAAGACTTTAGCTCCTTACTCACTAGATCAGTTTCCATAGAGTCTTCATTGAAAATCTTGCCAATGAGAGTATGGCATCTCTCCTCTTTAGCTGCTGAGAGAGCCTTCACTGAACCTTCAAATCATGAATATAGTTGAGATATTCCTCATTCGTATGTCGGCGAATCTTCAAATCATGTGCAACATTAGCACACTCTTCATCATTATGATTTATTGTCTAACAATGAGTACACATATTATGGGGTTGACGCTCCCAATGGTACCTAACCCAGGTAACTTCTCCAGCTCTTGTGTTCCACCAACCGCCTTTAAAAACAGGCTTACTAAGGTGTATTCTTACTCTTGCGGATATCATACTTCCAAAAGAATGGCGACAATTCTCCGGATCAGTCGATATATTAGGACCAAGTTCGACCAAAGCTTGATCAATTACTTGAATGTAATGATGTTCAAGCAGAAGTTTTTGAATTAGATTTTCCATTCTCTATGAGTGAATTTCCAGTCTTTAAGAGGCACTTCATCATCATAAGAAAGAAGATTCAGATGGGACTTACAGACATTCCAAGGGGTTTTTTTGAGTATCGCTTCCATTTTTCCTTTAGTATGAAACTTGAAGAGAAAGATATTTCTGTCAAGAGCACGGACTTCTCTAAACTTGTATGGATTCCATAAAGACTTTAGCTCCTTACTCACTAGATCAGTTTCCATAGAGTCTTCATTGAAAATCTTGCCAATGAGAGTATGGCATCTCTCCTCTTTAGTCGCCGAGAGAGCCTTCACGAACCAATGATCGCCTAGCTTTCATAGATGAGATGTTTCGGATATTGGCATCTTGAAGCTGATTGGTAATAGAAGTGACAGGGTTCTTAGAGTTTGAAGCCATTTTTATGTCTTGGAGAAGATGAAGTTGGATTGACAGAAAAAGATGAGAATTCAATTTCTACTCTATTTGGTTAAAATAAATAAAGATATCAACAGAATTTCCATAATTTGTTGTAGAGGAAAATCTTTTATTCACGGAAAGAATATGACAACATAGATTATTGATGGATATTTGGAATATAAAGAGTATAAGTTTGACTTTGGGCATGAGAGATTCTCGATGACACCTTGTTTATGACTAGGACAGACGTTAAATAAATTTAAAAAAAAATTATTGAAAGGTCGCACAACAAATGTAAGTGTTCCCAATCAAGGAGATTCAAAATTTGAAAGTTTCTTAACTCCGAAGGATTGATGGGTGTTACTCTATTCTGAAGTGCAAAGAATACAACTTGGGGTTAAAACTTGGTTGAGACATTGAAATCATAAAGATGATTTCTAGCAAAATACTGGGACATACTTTTAGAATCCATCAAGAGATTGATGGTCTACAAAACCATTAAGAAGACGTGGTACATACTGTTGATGATTGAAACAATATAATTTCAATGAGGAAGAGAATAAGACAGGTCCAATAATAGATGCCCCCATGGTACAAAGTAGGATGAGGCCCTGCAAAGAAGATTAGATACACATTAGATGATTATATATACTTATAGACATGAATCTAGAGAAAGTAAAATGAAAAAACAAGAAAGAATGAAGAGAAAAGATGGACAAACAGGATTAAGGCAAGCTAAAACACAAAAAACGAGAAAACATGAAGACAACTAAATTGAGAATCAAACAAAACACCAAAAAAATCATTAAAATGCAATATAAGATCAAAAGATCAATTTTTTAGTGGAGTTTTAATTTAGATCCCTATTTATGGGGTGTTTGGGGAGAAAACTACTTTTCGGTTTAGTTAATTTTGGGTGTGTGGATGAGAAGTGAGTTTAAACCTTCAACAAATGTGTTGCACGATGAGCACTTTGATTCGAGATAATCTATACAATTCGCCTAAACCTAATTACAGTCATGTCTTTTACTGGGGGGAAGCCAGAATTCAGATAATACTAAACACACCCCTATTTCTGTTAGGGGATACCACCTTCTTTCTCATACCAGCCGTCTTCCCTCTGTCTCTCCGGTTCACGACCAGTTTTCTGGTTGAGTTCTAGACGCTGTTATCAGGGTATCGTAGACAACCATTGATTGATTGAGCAGAGTCTGTGATGTTTATGATCATAGACAGTTGGATGTAAAGACGTTGATGGAGAGCATGGAGCTGTAGGAAGAGATGATGCTGCTATTATAGGCAATAAAGAAGATGAATTGGTTAAGATGGTAGTGACGTTAACTGATGGAGAGAAACTTGGTGGAGCTTGAGACTGTGATGCATACGAGTCTTGGAAGTTGTTGAACTTGGCTGCAGTATTGCTGTCATTGATGGGAATGGATCGAACTGAATTCTTGTTGCTGTCAACTGAAGATGAAAGTTGAACCTGACGGGATATAGAAGAGAAGAAAAGGGAGTTCGAGCTGGTGATGGTTTGGCAGTGATGCTCGAGCTTTACTGTGGTTAAATGGCTGCTGCCATTATCGGCCGTGGATGACGTTGAGGTGCTGTTAATGGAAGTTGAAGAGTCCCATGAAAGAGAGCTGCATGGTGGATAATTCTCATGCATGGAGTTGAACTGTGGTGACGAGCATGAAAACAGTAGATGGAGAAGTGAGTTAGCTGCTACCGGATCTGGAATATTTGTTAAATGTTATTAATAGATTAGATATTATGTTATTTCTTTACTTAGCTTTATTCTCTCTTAACTGTGTAGTATTCTCAATTACTGTGAGATACTCAAGGATATTGTTTTGGTTATATATTATGGAATGAAAGCAGGGAAAGTCTCACGGGAGTTTAACCATTATCCAAGATGGTATCACCCTAAAATCGATCCATCGCTCCCTCTCCTCTTTCTAACCAAACTCAATGGCGGGTGAAAAGAAGCCAATACATCCAGCGTTTGCTGTTAACAACATCAAAACCCTTATTCCCATTCTCCTGGACATCAAACAGGATGAGTATTCTTCTTGGGTTTTCTTATTTGAGCTTCATCTTCAAGCTCACAGCCTTCTCTTTCTCATTGACGGAACTGCAACACCTAAGGATCTTGATAAAGATACCGTGACACAACTTGATGCTCTTTGTAGACAGTGGATGTTCTCTACCATGGCCAAAGACCTCATGCTCACAGTTCTAAAATCGTGCAAGATCTGAAAAAGAAATGGGATCATCTTAAGAAGCTCTTTCAAGACAATAAAGGAAGCCGAGCCGCAAACCTTGAAAGTAAGTTCGTTAATCTCAAATTCACTGATTGCACTAGTGTTGATGATTACTGTGATAAATTGAAATCGTTATCCGATCGTTTACGTGACCTTGAGTTCCCCATGGATGACAAGAGATTGGTTATCCAACTCACAATGGTCTTCCGGAGGAATACAATATTGTTGCCTCCTTTATTCAAAGAATCTATGCCCAGCTTTTGATATCACAGATCTCTAGCTAAGAACGGAAGAAATTCGCCTCTCAAAGAAACCCTACCATCTCCTCCAATGTTACTTGCTGCTGTCTGTGAACCGCACCAATCGCGTTCAAACAGATCCAACAACAATGGACGGCGTGGTCCTCGTCCTCCATCCAAAGAACGAGTCAACACATGGTGCAGCGACCCAACCACCTCTTCTCGCCGACGCCAACCATGTTTAACACTCACGGCTATCCTCGGTTTCCCAACTACTATCCTCCCCGGGCAGCCATACTAGCCGGTACCACCCTCGTCCGTACCCCACAGCTCCCGCATGGCAATCTTCCTTTTTCACTCGTCGACCGCATAACAACAACATCCTTCCACAACAACAGCGTATGCAATGTGGTAAGTCACCGGATTGGGTCGCGGTCAAGCTTATTTCACTCCTACTACCGAAACTCTCCACCCTGAGGACATTGCCGAAGCTTATAGCTCCATGAGTCTCCAATCACCTGATGATGACTTTTACATGGACAGGTGCCACTGCACATATTACTCACAGATCAAGGTACGCTACATACGGTCTCAAACTCTAGTAATGTTCGTTCTATTCTAGTTGGCAATGGCAATAGCATTCCAGTTACGGCTAGCGGTACCAAGTTTATACACCTTCCATCTCATCTCCTTCACCTTAAAGATACTCTTGTTGCCCCAGATATTATTAAAAACTTAGTATCTGTTCGTAAATTCACCACTGATAATCATGTTTCCGTCGAGTTTGACCCATCCTGGTTTTCTCGTGAAGGATCCGATGTCGAAGAAGACTATCCTTCGATGTGACGGCTCCTGGAGAACTATATCCGATCACCAAGCTTGTCGTCTATCCTCCTTCTACATCCCTGCCTCAACCTATTTCTCTTGCCGTTTGTTCGTCCGATGTTTGGCATAATCGTCTTGGACATCCTGGAAAAGCCATCTTAGATGTTCTTCGCACCAAAAGTTTTATTTCATGCAATAAAAATTCTTGCTCTAAACTATGTCATTCTTGTCAAATTAGCAAACATGTTAGACTACCTTTTTCCTGAATCTACTTCCAAAACTTGTGCTCCTTTTGATATTATTCATAGCGACTTGTGGACATGTCCATTACATGTTGAAACAAAGTTATCGTTATTACTTGATATTATTGGATGATTTTACCAATTATCGTGGGTGTATCCGTTAAAATTCAAATCTCAAGTTTACACCAAATTTTTGGAGTTTCATTCTTTTGTTAAAACACAGTTTGAGCGTGATATCAAAAGTTTTCAATGTGATTTGGGTCGTGAGTTTGATAACTCCTCTTTCCATAATTTTGCTCATACAAATGGTTTTGTTTTTAGATTCTCATGTCCTCAAACTTCCTCTCAAAATGGCAAGTTTGAGCGTATGATTCGTCTTAGTCAACGATATTACTCGTACTCTTATGACTCACGCATCCATTCCCTCCAAATACTGGGCCGACTCTCTTAATATGGCTGTCTACCTACACAATATTCTTCCCACCAAAATTCTTTTTTTTCGCTCTCCTGTTTTTGCTCTCTATGGTCTCCAACCTACATACGATCACCTTCGTATTTTTGGATGTCTTTGTTACCCCAATCTCTCCTCCACTACACCTCACAAACTTGCTCCTCGCTCTACAAAATGTGTTTTTCTTGGTTTTCCTATCAATCATCGTGGTTATCGTTGTCTTGATCTCTCCACTCATAAAATCATCATATCTCGTCACGTTACCTTTGACGAAACTGTTTTTCCTTTCGCCACCTCCACTCCCGCCAGTTGTGCACAATCCGATTCTCCTCTCTCTCCAATCCACCATCATCTAGCCGACAGGCTCTCTTACCCGTCAGCAACCCCATCTGTCCCTCCCAATGATACCAACAACGCCTACACCCCTCCACACAGGCGTACATCTACAGCACCCACCTCTTCTTCCGCTACTACTTCACTCGAACAACCTACTCCCTATACTCCTCCTCACAGGCGTACAAACACAACGCCAATTTCTCCCTCCGCTACTGTATCTTCTACTCCATCTACCTCTCCAGATCCCACTTCAGTTCCACCTTCTACTGTCACGACCCCTTCTGTCCTGCCTCCTACTCGTCCGGTCACTAGGGCCTCTCGTGGTATATTTTGCCCCAAACACAAACTTAATCTTCATATCCAGTCCAAGTACAAAATCTCTCCCTTACCCCGGTCTCACCTATATGCTCTTAGGGACCCTAACTGGAATGCGGCCATGCTAGATGAATATAATGCAATGTTGAAAACACATACTTGGGAGCTAGTTCCACGACCACGAGATGCACATGTTATTCGGTCGATGTGGCTCTTTCGCCACAAATTTCATGCCGACGGTTCACTACAGCGTCACAAGGCTCGCCTAGTTGCGAATGGCAAATCCCAACAGATTGGTGTGGACTGTTTTGAAACGTTTAGTCCGGTTGTCAAACCGGCTACCATTCAATCGTGCTTACGATTGCGGCTTCTCGTTCTTGGCCTATACATCAGCTAGATGTCAAGAATGCTTTTTACACGGGATTTAATCGAGACAGTGTACATGCATCACCTTCGGGTTTTGTTGATCCCGTTCATCCCGATTACGTTTGTCGACTTCGTCGGTCGTTATATGGTCTTAAGCAGGCGCCTCGTGCATGGTTTCAGCGTTTTGCCAAGTTTATTACAAATTGTGGTTTTAAGGGTAGTGTGTGTGATCCATCTCTATTCGTCTACCATTCTGGATCTGAGACAGCATACCTACTCCTCTATGTTGATGATATTATTTTAACAGCCAATACGGATAAACTTCTTGGCCATTTTATTACTTTGATGAAACAAGAGTTCTCCATGACTGACCTTGGACCACTGCATCATTTTTGGGCATCTCTGTTGTCGTGACCTCTTCAGGGACTCTACCTGTCTCGGTCTGTTTACAAAGGATATTATTGCACGTGCGTCCATGACACAATGCAATCCCGTGGCTACACCTGTTGACACTCAATCAAAACTTAGTGCAACGTCCGGTCCGTTAATAGAGGATACTACCTTATACCAAAGCCTTCTGGAGCGCTTGAGACCTCACTTTCACCAGACCGGACATCACTTATCTTTTGTTCAACAGGTATGTTTGTTTATGCATGCTCCTAGGAACCTCACATGCATGCCCTTAAGAGGATTCTTCGTTACCTTCAGGGTACCCGGATCATGGTTTGTTTTGTGTCACATCTTGCTATTCTTTGGATTAACTGCGTATTCGATGCCGATTGGGCGGGTTGTCCGGATTCTCGCCGTTCTACTTCTGCCACCGCATTTTTTGGGTGTCAACCTAGTTTCCGGGTCTTCAAAGCGCCAAGCCTCATCGTCTCTCGCTCAAGTGCTGAAGCTGAATATCGGGAGTGGAAAATGCGATTCAGAAACTACTTGGCTTCGGAATTTAATTCTCGAGCTCCACCTCCCTCTACGACGTGCCACTATTGTATATTGTGATAATGTCGGAAATCTATATGTCCAGTGATTCCCTGTTCAAAGATCGCACCAAACATGTGGAAATTGACATACATTTTGTTCGTGATCGCGTTCAGACAGTGAAATTCATATTCGCACATCCCTTCGGAAAATCAATATCCGATATATTTACCAAGGGCCTTCCACGACAGCCTATTTACTCGTTTCCGTACTAGTACGAGCGTATGTTCTTCTCCCGCTCTGACTAAGGGGGTGTAATAGATTAGATATTATGTTATTTCCTTACTTAGCTTTATTCTCTCTTAACTGTGTAGTATTCTCAATTACTGTGAGATACTCAAGGATATTGTTTTGGTTATATATTATGGAATGAAAGCAGGGAAAGTCTCACGGGAGTTTAACCATTATCCAAGAGTTATAAAGATGGAGTACGTGATACTATTACACTTTCGGTGACAAAACTCGAAGCGTGGACGTGCTGCCATTGATGTCTTGTTTACGATATGCTACTGGGATTAATAGAAGTAAATGGTGATGATTGTTGTCATGGATTGGTGTTGTAGTTATTGGTGATGAGACTCATCGAAATAATGATGGCGCTGCATGGTTGAGAAGAAGTTCTACTGTGATATTGAAGCTCGAGCTGTTGGTGGCGATGGTCGAGAGCAGTAGAGTGTAGAAGAATATGCTTTAGTTGGAAGTAACAAAACATGGATGATCGAGATGGAGTTGGTTGGCTGCGAAGGAGAAATAATAATGGCTGCAGTTGGTGTCGGTGTTCAAAGAGAAATTAGTTTGCAGCTTACAGGATGGATTGAAAAGCAGAGAAGAACTGGAGTTGAATACGAATAAGATTTTTCACGTCTAGCCTGGTATACGTGAGTTATGGCCAAGAGAAATTATCTTCACGACTACCAGAATTCCCGTGAGTTTCTGGCCGGAAAAGAAAACCCAGCAGAAATTATCGCTCACGATGGGTTATGTGTCCATGAGAGGTCTGACTGGAGAAATCCAAACTTAGGTGAAGAATATATTCACGGATGGTGAGTGTCCGAGAACTATGACGGAAGAAACAAAATCCAGCAGATATTTTCGCTCACGGAAGCATGTATGTATGTGGGTTTGGATTAGGGTATACTGTCAGTCCTCGGAACTGACAGTTGAACTAGTAAGTTTCATTATAATTGGGCTGGGCTTTTGCAATACGGGCAAGCTCACTTGGTTGTTGTAGCCATTCTTTGCACGACCATGACTTTGGCTGTGAGCTTGTTTTAGGAATCTTGGTTAGTTTTGGCAAGTGGCCATATGATTTTGACCAGGATTTGGCGCACGGGTACAACAACAACTTGGATACCTATTTAAGAGAACTTCTAATATTAGAAGAATCATATAATTTTTAATCAAGTTTTTGGAGAGAAGACTCAAGGGAGAAAAGCTAGGGTTTTGGAGCATTCTTCATCACCGTAACTATTTCTTTACCATTTTATCTTATGAAACTCATGGGTTTTATTAGCACCATGAGTAGCTAAACTTCTTAGTGATTGGGGATGAATTCTAAGTTCTAGACATGATTTGAGTTATTATATAAATCTATTTTGAAGTTCTTCACATGATTATTGATTGTTTTTACTAATTAGAATTTTTATAATTAATTGATAGATTGTTTAGGTGGCCAACTGAACTAATTTGTTGATTCAATTAAATGCTAGTATCGAATTAGGAGATAAGTAATAGTCGAATAATTCATACAAAAGTAGAGAACACAAGAACTTGCAGAGGGATGATGTGTAGTGATTGTGTGTATAAACAACACTAGAAAGTGGACCTTGAGATAAGAGTCTAACTACTAGGATCAATTTATAATTCACAAAAGATAAAGCATTCGGAGAAATTACACCTTGGGTGAGCTACTACTAGGTGGTTTAGACGAATAGAATCTGGTATTGGAGAGCTTTTGTACCCAGTGATATAAGGAATTTAGGGGATATCACTGAGCTAGCTGTTATTCCATGGCTGGTAATAATCTGTGATTAAGAGTATTAATGGATAAATATAATAACTTGATGACGGTTTAGTAACGAAGAAGGATTCCCTGATCATATTTCTCTCCATTGCTTGCAATCTTAATTACTTTCATTGCTTTATTATTTATTTAGCTTTTACAATCTAAAACAAAAACCCCCATTGTGACACTTTTGACAACTAAAACTCCATGCTCTTCGTGGGAACGATCCTTACTTCCATTATATTACCAGTTAATTGTGTGGAAATAAGTAATTTAATTTGAGTGCACCTACGACACGCATCAATAGTGTTGATGAAAAATCGGACACATATAGTCATAGTGATCTGGAATTTGTTACTC